>VXAY01001555.1:124970-138854 GCA_013399855.1 Oxyruncus cristatus | reverse complement strand
TTTTTTAGAATGGTTGGAGATGGATCTTCTTTTCTGCTGGGATTTGACCATAAAAACTTCATCAAGTTTGTGGCATCACTCATCATTGCTTTAGATTAGGTAAAAGGAGAGGTGGCTGCAGCACTACCAACACATTTCCATTAAGCAGCCCCAGGTATCCAGTCAGTTCATAATTGGAAGTAATGTCATAATCCACATTTTACAGATGGAGAAAGTGAATCACATTTTGGTGAAAACTTTGTCAAAGATAATTTGGCAGTGGGGGAAATAGTCAGAGGGGTTTGCTACAACACTGCAACTCTTAATATGTGTGCGAAGACCGAGAATATCCAAACGTGAAATGAAATAACTAGTGTGAAGAAGTATTTCTTACTGAAATCCAAAGAGCCGTAGCAGTAAAAGTCAATCAAAGATCATCTTTATTCATACAGTAACTGGAACAGGCATAAAATTACAAACAGGTTCTTTGAAATGCTGTCCATGGGTGGTTGCACGCTGTGATGATTGATGGCTTGAATTCTTAATACTCCCTTTGGGTTTACTATAAGCTGCTCACACTTATTATGGATCTACTATATTTAATTTTGTTACCGAGTTAATTGTATTTTCCCTAAGAGCTCCAGCAGCCTGCTGTGTATTTCTGTGTCTTTGCCAATGAACTGCTCCACTTATTGGCTAATAACTGACTGTAAGAATTTCCTTTATAAATGCAGTCCCCTTAAATGTTCCTGATAACGTGTTCTGCATACGGATTCTTCTGGCTTCTCTTTCAGTTTGCCTTACTCTGAGCACAGCAATATTTTGAGCTACTTAGAGGTTTAGTGCCCCTTTGTCATATTTACTATCAGTATTTGACCTGCAAATAGAAAAATGGCTAGTTTGTAAAAGCCACTGTAATTGTTCCCAAATCTCCCTCAGTGCAAGTGAGTCTTGAAACAAAGGCTTGGGAAGATTGGCTTTGTCAACCTGTGCAGTGTATCTGGGGAATAATAGGAAAATAGCCAGGGAAGCAAGGAAAAATAGCCTTTCAGTACCTAAAGGGGCTCCAAGAGAGCTGGAAAGGGACTTTGGAAAAGGGCCTGGAGTGACAGGACAGGGGGGAATGGCTTCAAGCTGGAAAAGGGCAGGTTTAGATGGGATGTTAGGAAGAAACTCCTGACTGAACTCTTTAACTCTGCACAAAGAGTTCCTGTGGTGGATTTCATTTGGCAGAGTCACTGTTGGAGAAGCAAAAGGAGCAATGAACTGGTGCTGCCCTCCTTTATATGGGATTACTCTTCCCTTAAAAGGAGTAGTTGTCATTTTTATGTCTATTCAGAAACAATTTCTAGATACAATCAATTCGTTCATATCACAAACACACCGTAATTTGGGTCCTGTAAACAGTTACTGATCTGTACAGAAGATCTCCAGGAGAAAAGACTGGCCAAGAGTCACATATGCACTATAAATGCATCTTTTGTTTTACAGCTGAGGAAGCCTGAGGCAGAAGGAGTTAAAATTTGGCCTAGAGTCACACTGGCAGCCCAAGATTTCCCCTGAGTCACAGCTCATGGAAATTATTGTGCTACTTTCGGGGATTTTTGATTGGAAATTGTTTTGCTTAAGCTTCCTTCAAGCACCTCTTAGGACATGATGCTAAAAGGTATCTGTTAAGGGTGTCATCAAGGATCCTTCTCCTCAGGGTGGTAAAAATGCAGAGAAAATAGTAAAGAAAGGACCTTTAGATACTAATGAGATGGTAAAATGTGAGATGACATTCGAAGGTAGTACATGCAGGGGAATATATAGTTACAAAACATTAATAAGAAGCTCTAAATTAGCTGCTACCATCCAGAAGAGATCTTCAAGCTGTGGCAATATTTCCAGACCCAGAGGTGTTCAAAAAGGAAAACAGCATTATTGGCAAGAATAAATAACAAATCAGAAGCCACCACTTGGCTTTTTCTGCAGCCCCACAGGGTGTTTGCAGTGACGTTGTGTGCAGGGCTGCTCTCCCAGCTCAAAAAAAGGACATCTCAGAAAAGAGCTGGAGGAAGACACAGTGAAGGGCATCAGAGATGGCCAAAGATATGGAACTTCTGTTTAAGGCAAAGGGAAATAAATAAGACCTTTCAACCCAGAGCAGAGATTAAAAGGGAGAGAATATGATGGACTTGTGAAAGCAGCAGTAGCGTGGAGAAGATTTAAGGGAACAGTTCAACACTTTTCTCATAATGAAGAGAATAAGGGACACTATCAAGTGGTCAAGTGGGAGGTTTTAAAGCAAAAAAAATAAATTTCCTTTCACAATAGACATTTTAATGTGAGGAACCTGTTGTTGTAAAACATTGTTTATAGAAATGCCTACAGACACTGAAAGAAATCAGGGAACGAAAGTCCTTTTAGATGCAGCTTAGCAGTCACATAGAAAAATAACCTGCCACTTGTCTGAGGCATTGGGACCAGGATGGGATGAAGGATCCTCTGGAGCCGGTTATCTCTCTCCCTTGATTGCAGCAGGAATGCAAAGGTCTGGTTTAGGCTAAAGGAACAGTTAAAGGAAAGTGTGATAATTCTTCTCATCCTCTCTGACAAGTTCTCCTTGGAACTGACTTGCACAAGGCTTGTAGGAAGACAAGTTCTTTCAGGTACAAGGTGGTGAGCCCAACTTGTGACCATGTCAGCAAAAAGCTGGATTCTCTGGCTCAGTGATGGGAAAGCACAGGAACAGCAGTCTGTGTCCTGCTAAGATAAGCAGCAGATCCAGAAGGGAGTGCAGGAAACTGGAGTGGTTCTGTGCATTACAGATTCCACCGGGTTTGTTTTGATGTTTTTTTAATCTCTTAAGTAGCAGTTTGAGGCTACTTTCCAAAGTGGCTGCTTGTATTTATGTTTGTGTTTTGTTTTTGGTTTTTTTAACACAGACATGATTGTGTCTTTGTACCATATCATTTTGCCTCTGGTTTTCCTCCTGTATCCCACAGAGCGATGCTGTCACAGAACGATTGGTCTCTCAGGTGAACATCAGGATGCAATGCTGGTAAAGAGATTGAGATTTGTCTAAGAAAATAAAGCCTTTGTCAAGGCTTTCACTGCCAAGCATCCCATGGCAAGTCAACCAAAGTAGGAGGAGGAATGATAAGAAGTTTCTTATCCCGCGTTTTCCCCTGCGGTCAGTGATTATCAGTGATTTATTTTGTGAGGTTCACACAAACACACACTGTGCCTGATTCGTGGGTGTCTTGAGCTCTCCAAGCGACCACTGGAGCCATTGAGAGCTGTACCTTGAACATATAAAGCGCTAAAACACAGTTAAACATCTGGGAAATCGGTACCTTTGTCTCTGCACCTATTTCCCTGTGTGTGAAAGGAGGGCAGGGAGGACTCCTGGCGCCAACAGTGTGACTCTTGCACTTGGTTTGAAACAATCCCAGTTTCTCCTGTGATGAGTGTCCCAGAAAAGTCCCACAGGGAATTATTCATGTTCTATTCGGTGCAGAGGTTTGGTGCTGCGTGGAAAATAGGGGCTCAGCTCTCACACAGGGTGTGGAAAAATGGTGACTCGGTGTCTTGTCCCCCACTGTGTCAGCACCTCCAGGAGGTAAGAGGGAAAAATATGCTGTCATTTCATGGAATATGGGCTTGTGTTCAGCGGGATAAGTAAAAGATACCTTTGAGGCTGTGCTACTTAATAAGTCCTAGAGAGGGGATGTGTGTGGTAGGAAGGACGGGGACGGTCTGCCTCTAAGTCAGAGGACAAGAAGAGGATGAGGAGGAAGAACCATCACTTAAACTAGGCATAAATAACATTAGCATAACATAACTTTAAAAACAGCTTTTTGGAATAACAGCTTTTGGAAGTGGAACAGCTGCACAGGGCAGGGGGTCTTGCCAGAGCCATTTCACAACAGCAGTTTGGGTTCCAGGCATGATTTCACATGGGTAAAAGCCCACCCAGCACAGTCCTGATGACACAGACAACCTGAAGCCTGGTGCTTCTGAACCTCTTGGAGTTTGACTTTGTAACCTTGACCTTAATGGTCCCTGTTTTCCATATGATAAATTGGGAGTAGCAACAGAAGTTTCAGATACACACCACATCTCCTTGAAATGGAAACTTTTGATTTATACCACAACTGAATAGC
Organism: Oxyruncus cristatus; assembly: GCA_013399855.1. Lineage (NCBI taxonomy): Eukaryota > Metazoa > Chordata > Aves > Passeriformes > Cotingidae > Oxyruncus > Oxyruncus cristatus. The sequence goes on along the minus strand of VXAY01001555.1, from coordinate 134,727 downwards.
TGGCAGGGAGGTAATTTATTACAAACAAAGGAAAATGGCTGGAAGGCCAGTTATTCTTCACACCAAATGATAGGAAATGGTTATTGCAGCTCTAAATTTCAATGGTATGATAGTCACAGCCCTGGGATTAGTAAATTCATTTCTCTCAGAGATTATGCTGGCAAATGTATCACTTCCCCGTTACAATTGAAACAGAAACTCAGCTCTGCCCTAGTTGTGACAGGAGAAGGTTTCTTGCTGTGTCGTGTGTCTTCTGCTAAATGTCATTAGGTTATCATATAAAAGATTATGAAACAAAATAAAAAACCCTCCAGAGCCAGTGCTCTTTTCAGGTGGATCTCAGTGCCACCCCAAGTACTGTTTTTGTCCTCGCAAAGCGATGCGGTCTTTCTAAGTAAAGAAAAAATTCTGGTTTCATTTTTTTGGTAGAGATAAAGATTCACATAAGGCAAGAGGGAGTAGAAGAAAATTAATCACCTCCAGCCACTGAAAACATTGCTCATGGTAAGTTACAGTACTCTGGAAGACGGCAAACAGAGCTATGATTTAAAAATAATATATTTAGCAAAAAAACATTAACAGCTGGGTCTGTTCCTGATGAGAGATTTAATAATTTATGTGAAGAATAGCAAACAGTTTTGATGTTATCTGGGTCAGTATTTCAATATGACAGCTTGTTCTGGCTGCTGAATATGTTGGTCTGTGCTGGTATTTGACAAGCCCTGTTTGTTGGGTACACAAGGCAAACTCTGATCATGTCAAAAACCAAAGGCCACATTTAAGTGACTTCAGTATGTGATCACTAAGGGAAGAACCATACTGCAGTTTTCTTTGTGGCCCTATAGCCACATTCCATTTTATCTTGTATAACAAAACTGGATTCAGTGGAATTAGAATGGAACATTGTGGGAAAGAGGGAGAAAGGAAATGATTTTTTAACAATGCAACATCAAGGCCTGGGTCTCTGGTGCTCTTGGGTGGATGGGTTCTCTGCTGTGGGATTCTTTTTAGGTACAGAGTGGCTACAGGTAGAGCTGATTGTCCAACTTGTGAGGAAGACATGGCTGTAAAGACCTCTTGGGATGCTGATTTAGGTGCAGCTTTTAAACACAGAATTGCTGAATGCTTTGGGTTGGAAGGGACCTTCAAGGCCATACCATTCCAAACTCCCTGCCATGGGCAGGGACACCTTCCACTAGCCCAGGTTGCTCCAAGCCCTGTCCAACCTGTCCTTGAACACTTCCAGGGATGGGGCAGCCACAGCTTCTCTGGGCAACCTGTGCCAGGGCCTCACCAGCATCATTGTTCTCATGGGTTTATGATCCCTGAGGCCCTTGAGGACAGGAGGAATCCTCTGGCTCATCTGGAGTTGCACCCCTGGTCCAGGTTTCGGGAAGAGCCATCCTTACCTGTGCTCAGTGGTAAGAGGCAACATACCTAATTTTCTGCCTGATTTTAGAGAGATGTGTGGCATTTGACAAACATGGGATAATAGGCTTTATTATAAACTAGAATATCAGACTGAAAGGGTTGCCCAGGGCTTGTTAGAACTCTGGGAAGCTCTTTAAATACAATGCCAGTGACAAAGGGAAAATGAGATGTGTTCACTGGGATCCTCCATCTGAGGGAGGAAGCACAGAAAAGAAACAAGCAGCAGGCCAGGAGATCTCGAAGGAAAAGATGTGATGATACATGTGAATTTTTAAATGCTCATGGAAGCAGGAAAAAAATACCAGCAGAAAGTTTTGGGTAGCAGCAGGCCTCTCTATGGACACAGAAATAAATCTCTAAATATCAGAGCTCACGCAGAAAGTTCAGAGACAGCCACAAAACATGCGGTGCCACCTGGGAAAAACCTGGGTTTCACTAGAAAACTGTTTGCAAAGGAGATCTGCTGTCCCTCCCAAGCCTTCTCCTCGGGCACGGTGATCGATTTCCAAAGGGCTGAGCCGGGTGAGGTGGTGGAAAACAGAGCACTTGAACAGCTCCTGCTCTGGTACAAGGTAATGGCTGAAACATCGTACCAGCAGAGGGAGCGGGACACCAGATTTCTTCTCCTACATATGAGTCTAATCCAGAGAGAAACCAGACGCTAAGAGCCAGACTTCACCCCACTGATCCTTTAGAGAAGGCGTTAGTTGATTTTTCTCCCCTGGCTGGGAAGTAGCCGCAAAGGCAGAAGAATAAAGTCTCCAAATATGTGTTGCAGCAAATATTATGGAAAAAGCCCACAATGGGGTCTTTTTTTTTTTTTTAAAATTTTGGTCCTCCCAGTTTTGTTTTTAATGTCCTGTCATGAGATATCTCAGATTTGAGGTTAAGGAGTGAACACTCTGGGCAATGGGGCTGCAATGTGAGACCTGGATGAGGAGGCTCAGTCAAGTTCATGGTGTTCTTGGGGGAGAAAGCATCTGGACTCCTGTCATGGTTTAGCCATGACATGGCAGGGTCTTTGGGAGTGATGCAGAGCTGCTGCAGGGGCCTCATTTGCAGCATCAGGAGCAGGTCACAAGTTCTGCATGTCCACTTGTGTGGCAGAAGAGAGTTCACAGTGCTGGGCTGTGAGCGTGGCAGGCGTGAGCCCAAAGCAGAGGGTGTGCAGAGCTCCAGCCACATCTGCCACGTGGTAAGAACATGACAAACCTGACTGGAGGAAATCCAGGGAATCTGAATGCATGAGGTCCTCCTGGAGAGGGGTCAGGGATGTCAAAGCTGCCTGGCAGTACGACAAAGTCAGCGTGCTGAGGCTGGGCAGTGAAGACTGATCACAATCTGCTTCACTCAGCCCAACATGGAAACTGATGGAAAACAGGATAAAAGTCAACCTCACCTTCACAGGCACTTCACCCAGTAAAAACCTCATTCCCAAAAGCAAGAAGTCTCAGCTTGCAGTCGTGCTCCTCCGAAGGGTGATGTGCCCTTCTGAGGCCAGCTGGGAAAGCAAAGCACAGCTAAAGGAACAATCCCCAGCCTGAGAGACCTGACTTTCTCCACATATTTACCTTTCTGATTGGCCATCTTGTTTTCAAGGCAGATATGCACACACACAGACTTACAGAGCTAATCCGAGTGCTTGCTGCTGTTGTCTGTTGAGTTGTGCTGCCCTATCCCCCTCCCAAGTACAATTTGGATAATTCAGAGCAGACAGTCAGCAAATCCATCAGCCTTGGCACACTGCAACATCCTACTCTTCTGCCTCCTGGAAGTATACGTGACTCAGGATGAAACATCCCAGTCTCTAGAAACATCAGGATGATGTTTTTTTCCCAAGTCAAATCACAGAGTTATTTAGTGGTGACACTGAGGTTTTGGTTTGCACAAGACTTCAGGGCAGTTTGGGATGTGCTCTGGTTCAGTCTCAGACATCAGAAGGAGCTGAACCTCCATCCTTCCATGGAATATCGATCTGGAGGACCTGTGAAGGTCAGGGGGCAGCACTAACTTTGTTGCTGGGCCTAAGTCACATGGCTTTGTTTAGATGTCCTTGCTTTTGGGAGTGAGTCTGGAGATGTGATCACTTTCTCCAACAGCACAAGATATGCCAAAAGGAAGGAGACAGAGGAGAACTTTCATCTTGGCTTTGCTGGCCAGAGCGTGGAGCAGCACTGATCTGAGGTAGGCAGGGAGAAGTGTGGGAAGGAAAAGCTGAGCCTGGAGTGGACAGCTGCTGCTCAGGTAATACCTTATGTATCCCTGGGAGTTTTAAGGGACTACAGAACTGATCTGAAATCACCAAAATCTTTACAGTGACGTGAGATGGTCAGGCCTCAGTCCATCATCATATTTCCTGTGTACACAGAGAGCAAATCCCAGCCACCAGGAGGTGGTAGAGATTTTAGAGTTTTTCATGCCACTTTCCATGAACTCTTATCTCCTCAAAACACCATCTGGGAAACTTCAGAGGTGCAGATGTATCAAAAGAGCCAGCGCTTGATCAGCTGCAAGAAAACTGTGTAGTAAAACTGCCCAGTACTGCAGTTTTCTTCCGTGTGTTACATTGTGGGTCCCACTGATGTCAGAAGCAATTGAAAAACTGTCACAGGTGATTGCAGAGGTTCCTGACATCACATAGAATCACAGAATCAGATGGGTTGGAAAGGACCTCTGAGATCATCAAGTCCAACCCTTGATCCAACACCACATCATGAGCTCAGTGTTGTCCTGACCACCAACCATCCAGACACTTCCATGACAGTGCATCAGCCAGTTCACTCTGGGATGACACAGGCCTCCAGATCCAGGGACAGGGATAAATACATAAAATCTTACCAGATGCTCATAAACCAGTGTGGGTCTCATCACAGCTGAGTCCTGAGCCAGTGTAGAACTCCAATCCCTCCACGCCTTTGGAGTGCTGAAGACTGTTCAGGGATCAAATCCTGGTTTGAATGGGAAGGTCAGACAAGTGGTTCCTTGGAAATACCATCATAGATTTATTCCAAAAAGTACCTTGTTTCCTCTACAAAGAATGATTTCACTTCACTCTTGCTACCTTTACAGTCAAACTGGAAGTCCAGCTAGACTTTGTCCATCTGAACTCTCACTACTCCCAGGAAAGATCTGCTGGTACAACGTGGTCAGAGCTCTACTGAAAAGAGCAGAAGGACCTGGCTGTGGAGGTTTATCATTCTCAGACCTTGCTGAGTAAGTGGGAGCTGAAAAAGTGGGGCAATGGATATAAACTTGTGTATCAGCTAAACTCTGGCAATCAAAGAAGGAAGACAAAAAACTTTGTAAAAACGGGTCTCAGCCTGACTTAAGTTGATGCAGAACACAGCAACCATGTGCTATTTGCATTTATATGGAGTTCTGTAAGTGTTAGTCTTATTTTGTCATTGATACTGAGCAGAAGTGTCTTGGATGGTCCTTAGGGAGTAAATACCTGCGACAACCAGCTGCAATTTGGACTGAGTCTCTTCTCTGTTTGCCCTCTCTTTGAAACAGGCATCAATACATTGACAGCGCTGCTGCTAAACAAATGTTTCCAGGAAATGTTTGAGTGTGGGCTCAGAGGAGTAACTACCTCCCCTTGCTGTTTGTAAACAGAAATGATGAGTGCCCTGAAAGCTTCTTTCTTGCTACCTTTAGTTAGAATAAATGCACCAAGCTGGGGGTTTGCAATTTTACACACTGTGGGGGCAATTGCTGAATGCCCCCTCTGACTCCTGGTGTCCGAAGTGGATCAGAGCATGGATGTATTCACACAAATTGCTTTGGCCTGCTCTGGCAGCTTTCTCCTCCATCCTTAATGCCATCTTTGTGTCTTAGTTTTGGAAAGAATTGATTTGTTTCTTGTTCTGCCTCCCATCAATTAAATCTGCTGGCATTAAAAAAGCTGCCTTGCTCTTTGCCAAATCAAAACCTTTTAATATCTGGTGATGCTCTGCAATATTTTGGAACTGGACTTCAAATTTTGTTCCAAGCTGGAATCTCCCCAGTTTTCAAACAGAGGGGGAGAAAAGCTCTTAAAGCCAAGCTGCCAGCTCCAGGCATCTTTACACTAAATGGTTTCGTATTGTCGATGAGTCCTTTTGACCTTGATGTCGACAGAGAGACCAGTCCATCCTTCATCCCTGGTGTGTGTGAGGCAGAGTGAGAAAGAACTGGCTTTTCTCCAGTGGCTTTCATGGGTACCACTTGAGAGGACAATTAGAGGAACTTCAAATGCTACAGATTTTCTGTGGGTTCAGCTTCTTCACGTTTATGCTGGTTTTACTCCAGCCTGATTTGTCCGAAAGGAGAACTGAGCCCGTAACACACAAAATAATTTTCTCCAAATGACAGAAGTCCTCTTTGCCATGACTCTTTAGAGATTCTCGCTAAGTTATAGTTCAAGCCAAAGTGAGACATTCTTGTTTAAAAAAACAGTGTATTGGAAGAATGAAAACAGTTAATTTGGAATGATTGACTTGTAATTAATTTTTCACTTAAAAGACTCACTTGGCGCTAAACAATCCTTGCTGTGTGAGCTCTTTTTTCATTTTTTTTCACACGTTCACAGGCTCAAAGATAAGGTGCACTCAGGAATTAACAGGCACTGATAGACCAAAGCTGCCTGGTTTTTTTTTATAGCTCCTAGGAACAAGTTAGGCCTGAACCTCCTCAAAGAGCTGATATGACAGGATTGGCAGCAGCCTCTGCTCATGGACAGAAATCTCCCCTTTTTCTCACCTCAGGCGGGTTGGGGAGGTATGAGGAGGAGGATGTCGTAGTGAAGGAGAAGGAGAGGGACCTGGCATGGGAAAGAGGAGAGCTCAGCTGTATTCCTCAAAGCCCGTGGTTGATCTGCTTTAGGATCCACCCCTTTAACTCTAAGCATTTTTGCTACCGCTCTTGTCTTGTGTCTTTCCCTAAATCCTAAACCTCACAGGCTCCAAGATGACCTTACTGAGGCCTTCCAGTACCTGAAGGGGAGCTGGAGAGGGACTTTGGACAAGGGCATGGAGTGATGGGACAAGGGGGAATTGCTTCAAACTGCAGGAGGTCAGGGTTAGATGGGATATTAGGAAGGAATTCTTGGCTGTGAGGGTGGTGAGGCCCTGGCACAGGTTGCCCAGAGAAGCTGTGGCTGGCCCTGGATCGCTGGAAGTGTCCAAGGCCATGTGGGATGGGGCTTGGAGCAACCTGTTTTAGGGGAAGGTGTCCCTGCCCATGGCAGGGGGGAGATGATCTTTAAGATCCCTTCCAGCCCAAACCATTCCATGATTCTATGATTCCATAACCCTTTGGGCCAATTGTCCAGCATGGACAACCACTGTTGAGTCTTTAGAGTATCCTGCAACATAAATAAGGGACTGCAAAGTTGGGAATGATACCTCTTGCCTCCTTGGAGAAACAACCAGGGCTGATGGGCTCAGCAAACAGGCGGGTAAGGAAAGGTCTGGAAAGGTTTGCTTCTTCAGGCTCTGCTCACGTGAGGATACTCGTGGTTTCCTGACAACCCCATCCAGTGGGATTTGAAAGGCAGCTGTAAAATACACCCAGACTCTTGTTCCTTTCTATTTGAGGCTGTCTGGGAAAGCTGTGAGCAGCAAAAAAGACACTGGGACTGTCTGCAGAATCAGCAAGATGATCAGGAGACATTTACATTGTTCTCTCACTTGAGAAGTTATTTTTGCAAACATATGGCCTGGAGTTAAACATGTTTTTTTGAAAACACTGTGGCCAAAGTCTGTGGCCATTAATGGTGTAAGGCTCTTTCTTTTCCTAGAGAAACACATGCATTTTTAGATTCTGGGGGAAATTCACCCTATACAAGAAGCTCCAGGTTAAATTGATGCTTTCAGAGTTCTTTTGTGGATCAACCCCTAAGATTTTATTTTTCAGAGAATGGTAAGTACACAAATCTCTCTGCAAAATCTCTTCATTGTATTTATGCAAATAGTGACTTTGATGGACCTGTTAACTTGAAGAGAGGAAACAACTCTCCATGTGCCCCTCATCATATCCCTTTTTCTTGGTAATGAATGGTAGTTCATACATCTTGCTCAGCGAGGTTTCCTCTGCACTCCTTTAACTGTAAGTTGTAAAAAGCCCAATTGCAGGAAAAGCAATTTGCTTGAGTTTTCTGCAAAGAAAAATGGTCAGCATAGTAGGAATTCAGAAACAATACGAAGCTGCAATTCATTACAAGCTTTCAACGAGGCAGAGGGTACCACTGTGCATCTATTGCACAGAGTGATGTTGGAAGGGAACCACAGGCAGGAGCAATTTCAAGAATGGCTTTGCTTACATTATCATCTAGTGGTGTTTAAACATGCACAGCATGTCCTTGAAAGCCTAGGGATAAGAGGAAGAGAGGAGATGAAAAATTAAGCCAGAACTAAGGTGTTTGGAAAGCTCGAAGCTCAGGGTTGTTTCTGGGTACATCAGTTTAACCTTCAAATGAACCAGGCATTTCTTTCCTTCTCTTCAAAGTAACACTTTTAAGTCCCGAAATTTGACTTTGAAGCTGAGATCAATGCTGGTAATGTTCTCATAACACCAACTCCCACTGGAGGTGAAATTGGGAAGGGGGGGGGGGACTTGTAGTTTGTTCAGAGATTCCACACAACACACCAGGCAAGTGATTTTTGCTTCAACTGTGCTTCCCTAAGTAGGACAGGGAATTTTAATCTTGCAGAAGTGCTTAAAGCCTCATCAGCTCCTACTGACCCAGCACCTCTCAAAGCCAACTAATACATGGTCTGGCTCTCAGCTGCTTCTGTCCTGCGGTCTGTGAAATCCTCCAGGGGTGTGGGCTGCTTATGACACCCCACAGATTAGAAGCAAAAGAAAATACCTGGTGTCAGTTGGCATAAATTCACCACATCGGAGTCTGTGCTTCTGTAGAGCAAATACAAAAAAAAATCTATATGTTGTGAAACATTAGAAGTCCCCAATCCTATTTCAGAGCCAGCCTAAAAGGGAACCCTGAATTCCCAAGTTATTTTGGTGGCTGGTGGTTGATTTATCACTGATTTGTAACTGCCCTCAGTATTACGCAGCAGCAGGGCAAGAGACGAGAAATCAAGATCAAAAACAGTATTTAATATTGTAAGTGAATTTATTATATCTGCACCCATCCACCAGAAAACCTTGATCTTCAAAGCACTGTGCAAACACTAACCAGCTAATGACTCCCTGAGCAAAGCCACAGCAACGGCTATTTTTAATACATCTATTATTTGTTTGCGTTCATAAAAGGAGGTTTTGTGCCATCAGCTTGTTTAGCCAAGCACAGAAGGGAGAAAAGTGAACGTGAACAGGGGAGGAAGGAAGGGTTATGGAATGTCTTGATTGGGTTCCCCATGCATCAGTTAATGAAAATGGCTGGGTGAAATAGGAGTAGGCGAAGATAAGTGTGACAGAGCCACAAAACAACAAAAAAAGGTGAATTTTTTACTAGACAGAAATACATCTTGAAGGGAAAAAGGCTGGTTGCTAATGGTCTTTTCAGTGTAGCACAGATAGGCCTAATGAGGACCAGTGGCAGGAAAAGTCAAGTAATTCAAAGCCCAATTGTTATCAGAGACAGAATTATCCTCTGAAACGAGTTACAAAGCCAAATGGGGAATTTCTAGCCTTTTTTTTTTTTTTTCCAAATGCAGGGAAGGATTTAGTGGACATCCTACAGAGGGATGTTAGAGAAAGGTGTACAACCTGCCTGGGTGGCTGAGGGCAGACATGCCTTCTCCTCCTTCCCACAGTGTGCCTCCAAGTGACACAGAGAGACAGAGATGGGCTCCTCTGGAGTGACAGGTCAGGTCAGAGGGCTGGAGACAGGCTGAGACAGCTGGGGTGGCTCAGCCTGGAGGAGAGAAGGCTCCAGGGAGACCTCAGAGCCCCTTCCAGCGCCTAAAGGGGGCTACGAGAGGTGTAGAGGGACTTTGGACAAGGTCCTGGAGTGACAGGACAAGGGGGAATGGCTTCAAACTGCCAGAGGGCAGGCTTAGACTCGACATTGGGAAGAAATTCTGTACTGTGGGAGTGGTGAGGCCCTGGTACAGGTTGCCCAGAGAAGCTGCTCCATCCCTAGAATTGTTCAAGGCCAGGTTGGATTGGGCTTTGAGCAACCTGGTCATGTGTCCCTGCCCATGGCAGGGAGTTGGAATTAGATGGTCTTTAAGGTCCCTTCCAACCCGAACCATTTTATGACTCTATGACAGAGACATAGTCATATTTCACATTTTCCCCGAGTCCTCTGAGACCGAATTTGTCCTCTCTCCTTCCCCTGAAACATGGGCAGCCCCTAGGAGGGGCTCAGGTCTGAGGACCT
>VXAY01001555.1:97101-122730 GCA_013399855.1 Oxyruncus cristatus | reverse complement strand
CCGCTCGCCGCCTTTCCCATCCACAGAGGGCGGGAGCCGCGCTGCGGAGCCCGTCCCGCACCAGGCGGCGGAGGCAGAGCGAGCGCCCCGCCGGCACCGCGAGCTGCGGCGGCCGTGCCCGCGCCGCCTTCCTCCTCCTCCTCCTCCTCCTCCTCCTCTTCCCATTCCTCCTCCTCCTGCTCCCGCTGCCCTCCCGGCTCCGCTCGCCGTCCCGCCCGGCCGCCCCGCGCGCGGCTCCTTCCCCCTATGGATGGGAAGGCAGCGCCCAACGGCGTGGCCACCATCGAGGACCGGATCCTGCGCATCACCGGCTACTATGGATATTACCCGGGATACTCCAGCCAGAAAAGTAAGGCGCCCTCCCGCCTCTCCCGGCCCTTCACGGTGTGTGTGTGTGTATGGAGGGAGGCGTCGGCAGAGCCCGTGGCCCCACAGAATGCCCCCCCATCCCTGGGGGTGCGTAGGGGGTCCCCGCTGTCCCCCGCGGCTCTGCGGATGGAGAGCGGGGCGGCGGCGTTTGGCCGCGGAACTTCGCGGCTCGGGAGGGCAGCGGGGGCCTCTCGCTGTCGTTTTGGGGGCTATNCATCCCCGCGGTGGGGGGGTTCGCTCTTCGGGTACCCCGCGCCCGCCGCACCGGGAAAGTTTCGGTCCCGGTGGGTCCCCCCGGGCGGGCGCTTCGGCGCGGAGCTCCTGAATTATTCATCTTCCTCCCCAAACTAATGAGATTTTTCCAGAAAAGTGGGGAGTTACTGATGGGGGCTTCACTTGGTGCCGTTTTAATACGTGACACGTGTGATTTAGGAGTTTGGTGCTGGTTTGGGGTCTTTTGTATTTATTTTTTTTCTTTATATGTGTGCGTTTTTACTTATTTATTTCGCTTAAACGAAGAAGCAGAAATTAAAGCAGTTGGTCGTTGCAGAAATTTCCTGTCTTTTGCTTTTGAAGTTTTTAATTGGGAGCAGAGGGTTTCTAGCAGCTGGGAAGACCTCAGTGGGTTTCTCTGGAATTCTGGTAGTCCCAGTGCTCTGTTTGACAGGGAAAGTTTGGCTGATGGAAGAAATGATTCCTTTTTACCACCAGGAAACATATGCAATCGGGTTTTATTGTGTTATTAGTTGCAGTTGGCAAAAGCTACGATGTGCCACAGCTTAAGAAACAAAAGGGGAATTGAGGCAAAGTGGCGAGGGGTGGGGGGAAAGGAAAGGCAAGAAGCCCACCTTGATAAGGTGAGCACTAAGGAACAGACTTTCTTCTGAATATTTAAACTCCCCTCGGAATCAGGGGGGGTGAACTGCTTTCCAGAACAGGCAGTGCAGTGCTCTCCAGCTCCAGTGCAACAATAAACCAAAACACAACTAATAAACTGCTAAATATGAGACAAACATGTCTGTGGGATTTTTTTTTTTTTGATGGAGGAAAGCCATGCACTGAAACCACTTAAAAATAAGAAACAACAATTCCTTTGTGTAAAATGGTCAGCTGAAAAATCCAACAGTCAAGCCCTGTGGTTTTATCCAGCTGTTATTTGTGGCACGATAGCAGCATGCCAGGTGTTATGGGCATTTATTTGGTGAGGTCACTTGGTTTCTCTGTAGTCAGAAGAGTTGAGAAGAAGCTCAGAACAATCTGCAGGAATGACTGTATGTCAGTCCAGGGACTATTAAATCTGACCCAGGTGGAACCAGTGTCCCAAATTCTGCAGCAATTCCAGACGATGTCTACAGCATGATTTACCAGAGAAGGGTGAGGATTCTGGCTCAGTACTTTGTCCCAAGTTTCCTTCGGTGTCAGAATGCAATTTTTCAGTCTGCAACAACACTCCCACTCTCTATCAATCTGTAGACCTGAATTCAGTATTGGCAATGCAAGTGCTCTGTGTGGTGCAGTGGCAATGCCAGGAGAGCACTGCACGGACAAAGAGAAGCTCTTTTAGTCCAGGACCAGGTTCTGCAGATGCTACAAAGTGCATCTGCTTAAAATTAGACAAAGAATGTGAGGAGAGGCCAAGGCTTTCAGAAGTGCTGACTCTTGGGATTTTATTGCGAGTCTCCCAGCCTTTTATTCCTTTGATGACTGGGTGCTGAGGAAAAAACAAAAGGGATTAGTAGCTCAGGTTTTGCTGGCTGAAGAAAATAAACTACATCTATGGTCATCATGCTTAAAGAGGAAAACTGCAAGTGCATAACTGAGAGGTATCCCAGTAATTAAATGCTCTTGGGTAAATGAAAAGCATGAACCCTTTCTGAGCTATGAATGGTTTTTAAATAAGTCTCATAAGTTTTGGAACCACCACCATAATTTTTGGAGTGTTTGCAGTTGGTGGGTGACTGCTCTGTCCTTGTGGCTGTGAGTTTGGGGTTTATAAAGTACTTTAATGTTCTGCAGTTTTCACAAAGATGTTCTGCCCTTACCTGGGGTAAAAACAGGCCTCCTTCAGGCATCATGAACATCGATCCTCTTGGCATTTGGGCAGCGAGAGTCTCTCTTGCAGGTCCTGGCTTGGAGTTCTTGCTCCATTCCTGTGTCTCGGCTTTAGCCAAGAGTGGTGCTGCTTCGAAGTTCTGTTGACTGGCAGTTCTTGCCATGGCTAATTGCTCACACAGCAGCAGGACTGTCAACATGTAAACACGCAGGGTGGGGAATTTGTACAACCAACTGTTAATGGACTTCATATCTCAGTTTATTTAGGTGAGGGCATGATTGTTGTCACTGCTGTCCAAATTCAGTCTTAGTGCAGCTGGATAATGCTGGTGCCTTTGGCGGGAGAGCAGCATGCTGGTGGGGTGCAGTGTGTTCAGAATTCCAGGCAGGTTGTGTCCCTGCCCTCCCCAGTGGCAGAGGAGCTGTTGTCCTGTCCCTATGCCCAAACCTGTGGCGGGTGCAATCATCTGCTATGCTGTCACCTCACTCCTGCCTGGGTCTGAAGGGTGCCTGAGGATGAGCTGTTGCCCTCAGGATGTCTTTGTGCTGTCACCCCTCGGGCCTGACCAGAGAGCTGACCAGGCACCGGATGGGGATGTTATTTGGGTGGTGACAACCTGCTGATGGTCACCACCTTCCCTGAGGCTCCTCTTTGACCCCAGCTTGTGGTGCCCAGCTAGGGACAGGAAAATTTACTGAGGACAGCTGAAGGCAGGGCTGGGGGGCTACTTGACAAAAAACCCCCAAGACTCTGTGAATTGTGCTGGTGATTTACATCCCTCCCTCAGTAGATCAACAAGTATTCCACGGTTTAACAGGAGACCGTGCCTGGGTTTCCGTGTGTGAGGGCTGAGAACTGGTCACAAATGACCATGGAATGTAATGTCAGGGGACTGTGGTGTTCAGGAGCTGTTATCACAAAGAACTGCAGTATTTTCTAGTGACTTTTGCTTCATCTATGTTTGTGTGCACTAACCTACTTCAGACTTGGAGTGTCCATGCGGTGAGTCTTTCTGTACTTTTATCATTTTTAATTATCCTTAAAGAAGTCACTAGAGAAGGAAAATACCTATTTTATTTCCCTATAAAGCATCTAAAAGAGCAGAGACATGTATTTTGGTCTGGTATTTACATCCATGTATGTTGCAAAATTCCTATATCCTGCCCAATAAGTCACAGGAACTGGAACAAGATAACGTTTTTTTTTTCCCCTCCACCACTTGGTGCTGAAACGGAAAGGGCTTTTCCTGATCCCAGTCAATGTGTACTTCTGTGGGACGAAAGAGTGGCTGTGTGTCTCTTCCAGTCAATTTCTTTGGAGTTACTCCATAATTTCCAGGGCATGGTGCTGGTGTAGATCAGATGCTCCAGCCTCTGTCCTGGGGCTGCAGATGGTGCTCCCACGTTAGTGACCACAAACAGTGGGAAAATCTCGTCCTTCTCCAGATCTTTGCCATAACTTCTCATTCTTCTCTGACTTTTTCGCTGGTAATACAATCACATTCAGTCTTTCCAGGCTCAAGAGTATGTATGGTTTTGGTTTTTTGTGGGCTTTGTTTTTTGTTTTTCTTTCTTTTTTTTTTTTTCCCCACCCTTTCCAACTGCCACCCCATCTGCCATTCATCTCAGCACCGAAACCTTTTTTACTTTCACACTACAAAGTTCTTCTCCTTCAAGTCTGTCCTAACACCTCTTCTGCGCCTTCCGCTGAATCAAAACTGATCCAGTCAAAGTTTCTCGTCTCTAATCTTCATCAACTTCACCCAGTCCACCTCCAAGTCGAGTTTCTGTTCATGTAATGTCTTTCTGACGGAGCCTTTCCGGCATCCCCAAAGTCTTACGTCTTGCAGGATGCTCTCGGCATCGCAGATCTGCATTTCTGTAATGCTGCTTTCTCAGGCCTGGACAAGCACAGCACAAATGTACTGAAGAAATGGTGGTTCATCTCATGGGGCAGCACCTTTTTTTTTTTTTTTTAAATCATGTTTGGAGCGCTTCTCATGTCTGGAGGATTTGATTCGCACCACAGCAGATCATGAGTGCCCATCTCCACCAGGCGCTCGCCAGACTTTTAAACCGGTTCCTTTGGACATGACCCCGTGCTGATATGATCTCCCCTTCTCCTCTCCTTCAGGCCTGACCTGAAACCATGGGGTTGTGTAAGCTCCTGGAAGCAGAAGGTGCTGCCACGTGGCTGTGCAGCGGTGGGACTGTGACACTGGGCTGACAGTGTGACACGGGGTGACCACCCCTGCGGTGCAGCTGCGTGGTCAGACGTATGTGCCAGCGAGCTGGAGAGCCCTTACACCAGAGTGTGACCTTAGCAGCGCTTGGCACCTGGGCTGAAATGCTGAACCTGTCCTTTCTAATAGCACAGTCACTGTCAGGAATAAGCCATTGTGTTTTCTTACTCCCCTAGAACAGCTCAGGCAAGTGAGAGTTTTAGTTTTTTAATTTTGTGCTTTAATTTGGCAAGTTCAGCCTCAAGTCAGCAATGTGAACTTAAGCATCTGCTTAAGTCTGAACTTGCACTAAGCCACTGGGCTTTGATGATGTGTTTAAAGTTAAGTCCATGCTTAATTGCTTTGCCTTAATAAGACGTGGCATGCTGAGCCAGCACCACCGGCTTGACAATGAGGCTCTTGCTCTCTGTGTGGAGTAAAAGGCTGCGGAAGGAAAAACTAACTCTGAAACATTGGGGAGAATTTTCTCCTGGTTATCACAGCAGCTGTGCCAGCAGCTCTGCTGCAGTACAAATCACATGGCAAACCAAGATCATCTCTGCTTACTGAACACCCTGCCCTCCTGGTGGCTTGTCACTTCCAGAGAGAGGAACAAAGTCTCCGTCTGTTTATCGGAGGCTCCCAGCTGCTTCTCCAGCTCTTCCCAGAGCCCTCGGTTTCCCTGTGCAGAGCAAACACAATGGGAGACTGGGAAAGGGGCAGTCGAGGAAAGGTGCTTTGAATTTTTGGTGGATGAGGCTGGTTCCACGGAGCTGTGTTTGAGGGGTCTGGGAGGGAGGTGGTGGTGTCTGAATCAGTCTCTGTGTGAGCTGAAGTCTCGGGGCTGTTTTAGCTTGTACCAGTTGTGGCAGCTGCCCCTCTGCCACCTGGTACTGTTTGAGTCGCAAGGACACCAGATGCAGGGCTAACCCAAAATAAGCTTTATTTTAAAGCCCTTCCTTTCCCCTCTGGACAGGGATTGTCCATAGGGGGGTTATTCCCTAGGAGCGTGTGCCACAGTGGGGGCTGAATTGCAAACTGCCAGTTTAACAATGTTTTCCTCTTCCACTCTGGGGCACAAATGGATGTCATGGCACAGGACATTGTAGCTGCTTCTCCTCGCAGGCTTGACTCTCTGTCCAGGTAGAATAAATTGTGACTGTGTATCAGCACTGGTAGCAATAACTTATGAAGTAATTTCTTTCAGCAAAACAGATTTTCTAAATACTCCTTTGCTGACTAGTTTTGGCAAGACCAGGTATGTGTTCTGTAATGGAATGGGGCCATTTGTGTGGATTTCTGTTTGTGCTGGAAGGGACAGCCTGGCAGCCTTAAACTTGTGGCTGGAATGTAGGACCTCTCCTCACCTGGGGACTCCAAGTGTTTTGGAAGATGAGGGGTCCCATTAGCTGGGACCAGAGAAAACTGGTTCGGTCCTTGGCCTTTCCTCAGGGGCTGATTCAGCTTCTTGGGGTGAAATCTCTGGGGAGTTGAGCTGTGAAACTGCAGTCCTGGACTATGGGTACAGTTCTGGACATCTGTGGGCAGGAGGGATGAATTCAGACTGGGAATGGTGAGCAGGGCAATGAGGAGCATTAACCTTGGAAGAGGGGGCTTGTAGAGCTTGGCTTGTGTAGGCTGGCCAAGCTGGGAGCAGGGCTGCTGCTCCAGATACATCTTGGGAGGACGAACAAGGGAACGTAGGAAAGAAGAGTTATTTAAACTGAAACTGCGTATTGGCACACAGACAAATGGGTATGAACAGGCCATGAATAAATTAAGGCTGGAAATTAGCAGAAGGCTGAAATTAATGGCCAAAAATCTCACACAGTCTTATGTATTTAAATAAGAATTATTTCCCAAGCTTTAAAGGTGCCTCATAAAGAAGTTTGCCAAGATTTTGAGAAAAATTACCCCCATTTGGCAGGCAAAATTGAAGCAGTAAGGTGGGGGGAGCAATGCTAATTTGCCAGAGGTTGTTCGGAACAAGCCATAAAGTTTGATGGAGTGATCTCTGCCTCCACTGGTGACTGCACAGCAGGTCTGGTGCTGTACCTGGGCTGGTGCTGAGGGTGGGAGAGGTGCCTGCAGTACCTTGGCAGCTTTCTACATGTGCTCTCTGCCTGCTTTTCAGTTCCCCTGCCCTCCTGGGCTCATTTGCTCCAGGCCTTCTCCCATCATCAGTGGTATTCCCCAGGGCTCAGAGCTGGGTCCAGTCCTGTTTAAAATCTTGACTGGTGATCTGGATGAGGGGATCGAGTGTACCCTCAGTAAAGTCATGGATGACACCCAGCTGGGTGGGAGTGCTGATCTGCTGGAGGGTAGGGAGGGCTTGCAGAGGCATCTGGACAGGCTGGACTGATAGGCTGAGGCCAGTTGGATGAGTTTCAGCAAGGTAAAGTGCTGGGTCCTGCACTTGAGCCAGAACAACCCCATGGAGCACTCCAGGGTGGGGGAACAGTGTCTGGAAAGCTAAGAATGGAAATGACCTGGGGGTGCTGCTCGACAGGGACAG
This sequence comes from Oxyruncus cristatus, assembly GCA_013399855.1. Taxonomy (NCBI): domain Eukaryota; kingdom Metazoa; phylum Chordata; class Aves; order Passeriformes; family Cotingidae; genus Oxyruncus; species Oxyruncus cristatus. The sequence goes on along the minus strand of VXAY01001555.1, from coordinate 115,572 downwards.
AACATGAACCAGAGTGTGCCCAGGAAGACAAGAAGGACAATGGCACCTGGCCTGGATCAGCAATAGCGTGGCCAGCAGGACTGGGGAAGTGATTGTCCTCCCATCCTGGGCACTGGTGAGGCCCCTCAGTTCAAGAAAGACATTGAGTGGCTGGAGCATGTCCAGGGAAGGGCAACGGAGCTGGAAAGGGTCTTAAGGGTAAGCCCTATAAGGAGCAGCTGAGGGAGCTGGGAGGGCNCCTGGAGAAGGGGAGGACCTTCTCACTCTCTACAACTCCCTGACAGGAGGGTGGAGCCAGGTGGGGGTCAGGCTCTGCTCCCAGGGAACCAGTGGCAGTATGAGAGGACAGAGCCTCAAGCTGCAGCAGGGGAGGTTCAGGTTGGACATCAGGAGGAATTTCTTCATGGAAAGCGTAGTCAAGGATTTAAATGGACTGCCCAGGGAGGTGATGGAGTCACCATCCTTGGAGGCGTTCAAGAAATGACTGGACACGGCTCTGAGGGTCTAGTTGTCGAGGTGTTGATCAAGGGTTGCACTCAGCCATCTCAGAGGTCTTTTCCAACCCAAAAGATTCTGTGGTTCTGTGATTCCTGCAGAAAGGCTTCCTCACTGCCCAGCGCTCTGGGTGATGGGTGGGCTGTGCCTCGTGCTCCCAGGTGGCACAGCTCCTGTTTCCTGCTGCTTTGCCTCGCTTGGCTCCATTCACCTGTGGTGGCTTTAACCTCACTCAGCTCGACACTGTCGTGGCTGCGTGGAGCTGCACACTTCCTTCTTTTCTTGTTTTTCCTTAAAGTGTGGCTGCTGCACACAGCATTAGGAAATACGATAGGAAATGACTTGGGTATGGCATGAGGTCCTGCTCACTCTTCTGGAGTGCACAGAGGGGATATCCCTCATTCTGACTGTCCTTCCAGCACTCTTTCCCTGACATTGTCTTCCCCATCCACTCAGGCAGGCAGCTACACATTTGGTCTTGCTTAAATGTTGTAAAATAATATTCCAAGGTGACAGATGGTTCTGGCAGACTTTTATCCTTTCAGTGCTCGCATTCCTGTTTTTTAATAGTGGTTTTAAAGGTTCGCAATTATTTCTTCTGCACATTTGGAAATTGATGGGCTTTTGCTCAACTGCCTGCATGGGAATTCACCCATGAAAGTGAACTTGCAGCTTTACTGTTTGTGGAAGGATTGGTGGCAGGAATTTTTTCACATAAACCTGCTGCTGGATGATCACATAATAATGAATAATGAAAATGCCTGCAAGAAAAGGTCAGTGTCGCTCTGTGGCAAATGTGCAAATAGTGTGGGGGGGAAAAAAAGTGAAGTGCTTAAGTGACCGGTTAAATTATTCACCAAGTGGACCAGCTCTACTTAGTGAGACTGAAAACCCTGTTTTTCACTTGTGGGGAGGTGAAGTGAGACTCCCTGGTGGCCTTCCCTTTGGGCTGGCCCCTCTGCAGAGTGGCAGATTTCACTGCACAGAGATAGAAGCCGTGAGGTTTTGTGAGCTAATACCCAGGGTATGGCTTTCAGAGCCACGGCAGGGCTGTAAGTGAGAGCATCCCGGGCACTTTGAGTGGCAACAGTGAATTTATTTAGGATGTGTTCAAGTGACAGGCTTTCGATCTGTCTGCCACACAAAGACCTTTCCGTTATTACTTTAAAAACACATTCAGTCTTCCCAGACCTCCCTTGCAAATACTCTTGATAAAATGGTCTTGCCCTTTCCTGCCTTCAGCTGGGCTGGAGCAGGGGGAGTGGAGTGAGGGAGTGAGAAAGGTGCCTCTGCTGTTCTTTTGGAGGAAGTAGAAGGTGATTTGCTCCTCTCCTGATTTCTATATGAGCTAAAGCAAGGGAGCAGGATTCAGATCTAGGAGTAGAAGATGATGTTTTCTGCTGTTTCTGGCAATCTTAAAGCTGTTCTTTGTCTCAAAGCTGTTTTTAACTGGTACAAGAAGAGCTCCGATGCCTGTTTTCTCATTTAAGTTTCCAGTTAAATATTGGACAGGGAAGAAGGGAGAGACAAGTACCAGCATGGCAGCTCATGGGTCAGTACAACTTCACCGAAACAAGCCTACCAGATACAGTACTAGAGCAGTCATAGACCTGGCAGTGGTCCCTCCATCCAGAGTGAGAAAGACATTGTAGCCTGAAGCCAACCTGGCAACTGTTCCGGTTTTATTCCTTCTTGCTTGTGTTATGCCTGAGAAGTGGCTGTTTATGGCACTGTAAAAGCACTGCTTGAGCAATTGCCTGCTTTTATATACGACATACAATAGTGCAGCTCTCTCTCTTCCTGTGGAGGCTTGGTCTTCTGGGGGACATTTTTGATGAGGGCTAACACCCTCCTCTATTATTAATGGGGTAGTTGGAGATGCTGTGCACTTCACCGAAAAAAATACTTCCCCGTTGGGGACTGATTTTTCCTAGGATTCCTGGGAACACAACTGTGCAGGCCCATTCCAGCTAATGGGCATCATATACCTGGGTGTCTGAGGACAGCATGGAAATCATCTGCTGCTGTGCCTGAGTAGGATAAGCATGAAGCAGGGCTGGAACACGTGTTCTCTGTCGGGGAGGGAAAAGTGATCACATTAGTTCTCACAGTGTGATTTATATTTGGCATCTTAAGTAAGATGGCAGTTATAGAGCAGTTGATAGTGCAGTCGTTTTGACCCTTTTCTTTTATATATCTAAATCCCGGAACTTTTAACTCCTTTCTTAGACAAAGCTTGCCATGTGGAGTGTGCAGCCCTGGAATTGTGTGGGTGCAGATTGGGGTTTTTCTCTGCACGGTGCCAGAAATAACCTGTTGTGTGATACATTACAGGGGCTAGGATTTGTAGCAGCTTGAGTGTGAGTGGGATGCTTCAAAGTGCTTCACCAGAGGAAATTCTTCAATGCTGACAGCATGGATGGCAGGAAGGTGAGCTCTTCGTGGTGTTTCTGCACCACGGTTTGGAATTCTACCTGAGGAGGATTGGTTTTACGTGTGAGAAAGCATTTACTCAATGCTCGGCACTCAGTGAGCCTGCTGACACAGAGAGCAGGTGGAAAGTGATTGAACTTAGCATTTACCAGGAAAAGAAAAACATACTTGATGAATTTTCCTGATTTTCTACCAATTCTTGCTTCTTTTGGAAAAAAAAAAAAAAAAGAATTAGGTAAAAAGAAAATTTTGAGCATTTTGAGAACCTTTCTTCAGGGAAAAAGAATCTGGGGCTGGAATGTCGCTGAAAAAGTGCCACTTTTCACATGCATTGCAAAACAAACCTTGGAGGAAGGAAGAAGAGACATTTTTCAGCAGAAGGACTCAGCTGAGCTGTTGTGGGTGTGCTGAGCCATGTGTGTCCTGTCGAGGTGATTCATCCATGCAAGGCCTGCCTCCTGGCCCTGCCCTTGGGGGCCCTTTGGCAGTGGGCACGGGTTTGTCTGTGGTGGGGTGGCTCAAAGGAGGGGAGCAGTTGGACTGCCTTCGGTGTGCAGTCAAGCGCACAACTGTCCTCTGGCCTGGTGTCTTCATGGAGCTGTGTGTCCAGGAATATTCCCTCTGAAGGCCACCTGCTCTGAGATGCAAACCTCACCGAGTCGACTTAAAAGGCTGTGGGTTTTCCTTCACCTGTAGGTGCACTGCAGCATCTGAAAGCAGTGAAGCTTAGCTGGGTTTTCCAAGGCATCCTTTCTGTCTCAGTGCCGGAAAGGAGGTTAATTAGACCACAAATTAGGGCGCTGCTCTATTTCTAGCAGGGGTCTGTGCGGTGTTTTCGTGCTCGTCTGCTTTGAAGTGAATTCAGAGCGACTGTTTTGAGCATCCCTGTGAAGACAGGCATCCCCGGCTGTGGGCTTGGAGAAGTCAGCCAGAAGAAAAGATGCCTGCACAGGGGCAGACTCCAGAGAGCTGCCTTCAACTTAGGTATTCACACAGGTGCAGCAGTGGCTCTTCTGAGAACCAAAGTCTCTTAGGCAGAGCTGGAAGTGCCACTGGTGAGCGTGCGTGTGGCTGCAGTGCTCTCAGATTTGGTGTGCCTGACTTTTAGATGCGCTTCCTTGAAAATGTGCCCCTTAATTATTATTGGTTTCAAATATTTATGCAGTGTAGTGAAATTTTATAGCACTTTGTGGAGTTTACTGCTTCAAGGAGTCAAAGGAAACGGGAGGTACAGCTCTCAGATTTGCCCTATGTAGGGGAATGGGAGGTAGAGGAAATCTGTCGCTATCACTGTGCACATTATTAACAAATTTCTCTCATTAAAAAGGTCTCTTATTTTTTGCTGGGATCTCAGATTTAATGTAGTAGTAGAAGAAGCAGTAAGGGACAGACCTCAGCTGGCTGGGTTCAGATTTACTTTAGTTCCAAAGCTGCTCCCAGGTGTGGAATGTTCACAGATGAGGATGTTCTTGGCTTAGTTGTGGACAAAAATTAAGCCCTTTTAAAAATGATTTTCTGAAAAGCACAGCTTTGGAGACCAACATCAAGTTTCTGATAGTTTCCCATGTTTTTTTTCTCCCCATGGTGAAGTATTTCTAATGGTGTGTCACCTGGCAAAAGATCACCTTAGAGTGGGTGAATCTTCTGGTGTCTTAATGACCATTGCCCTTCACACCCTCCCTGTGGATGATGGATGGTGTGTGGCTGCCTAAAGCAAGTAATCTTATTTTATTTGTGATCCCCAAGTTTTTCTGTTTCCCTGCTTGATACTGTGGACAGAAACTGTAGTTTAGAGCATCCTGAATTGCCATATATCCTCCTTGCACACAAAGACAAGATTCATAGGACTTTATTTGTGGGTTACAGTCCTCCCCTGTCATGTTCAGGGGTTCAGAAGCAGGTGCCTCTGAAATCCTGCCGGAATTGCACAGTGCAGTTTGAACCGACTGTGTAGATACCGGTTCTTCTGCTGCATTTCTGCTTTCCCCGTGGATTTCAGTGCCTTCAGCCACTGTCCTTGGTCCTGACTTTCCCCGTCTCATCCCAGCCTGCCTTCTCTCCCTGTGCCTGTGCCATCGGCCTGGGCTGGTTGAAGGGACGATCTCAAAGGAAATGTATTTAGTGCTTTTGATCAGGATCCTTTTTTTTTTTTTTTTGAAGTTATGAACGAAAATTGTGTCTGTGTATTCCCAAACTGAAGAATACACGATTGCTCTTCCCAGCCTTCCTCTCTGAGAACAGGCTTTGACATCATCCATACTCTATAATTCATGATATTTTTGTAGCACTCTGTTAAGGTCTGCAAGAGAGCAAAAGGGATGATTTAGAAGGCAAAGAATAGTCTTGAGCCTTCTGGTAGGTCTGTGACTGAGCGGGTTCCTGCTCTTTGGAGTTGCTACCGGGTCTCTCTTTTATCATAGAATCATTTTTCCTGGTCCTTGGAGTTGCTACTGGGTCTCTCTTTTACCGTGGAATCATTTTTTAGGGATGAATGTTGTTTTCCTTAATGTAAGCACTTGCTCCTTGTCAAACACATCCCCGTATGCCCTGTTAGGACTTTGCGCCTCATTCCGGGGTGTTTCAAAAGCAAATTACAGAACGTCTTTTAACTCGTCAGCTGTTGATTTTTTTAACCTGGTTTCCTAAGGAAACAAGGCTTATGTTGAACATCATATCCCTCTCCCTACTCCTTCTCCTTGTAAAACCCAAGCAAACTTACCAGGAATCAGAGAGAGTGAAAGGCACGAAGCCCTGGTGGGCCTTATGGAAATGTGTGGCCAGCTGGAAAAAGGGGGCCTTGGTTCTTCCGTGGTGGGAAAGCTGTAGAATTAGCTCACTCCTGAAGATGAGATGGACTGCACACAATTTCTGGGATCTCATCAAAACCACATCCAGGGAACATCCAGCTTCAGACTGTGGTGATGTGCTGGGAAGGGTATAATGGAGGCTCCTGGCGCATTTCCATCCGTCACTGATCTGTGCTTTGGGAAATTCTTGGTGTACCCATATGTTAGTGGATATTCCTTCCGTGAATTTGTAGGCAAAATGGACTTTTGCCATTGTAGGATTTCTTTTCTCTGTTTCTCCTGGCTATTTGGAAATGGCTCTTCAGCTGAGGAATGAGGATAACTCCCATGAAACCTTGAAGTCAGGTCCTCCCCACCCTCCAGTATATGTGGAGAGAGAGAAAGAGAAGAAAATATTGGCCTGTTCAGCATGAATAAACATCCTGTGGAGCTAACACATGTTTTATTCCATATTTCCTTCCAGCAGGGAGATAAGATACAGCCTGGGAAGAGAGCACTTGGCTTCATGCTCTTTGGCTGCTTCTTCAGGGGCTGCAGTGGGATGCCAGGAGTCTCACAGGGTACACCTGCCTTTGTTTGGGGCTTTGAGATGATGCAGTAAAACCCATAAAATGGTTCCACAGGACAGTTTCAGGTTCTGGTCTGAAATTCAACGAAGACAAGATTACTTTGCAGAACCACAACTGTTGGTAAAGGTCTGTAGAGCATCACAGACAATGGTTGTGAACCCTTTGCAGTCTTAAAAAAATGGAGAGAATGGGCTTGTTTTATTAGGGCTACAGAAAATGTTATCAAATATTCATGATGATCATCTCCTCTTATTTGAAATAATAAATCCAATGTTAATTTTGTGCTTGCAGAAAACTGGTAGTGACTATTGGCCCCCTATTTCTTTGCTGGTGTAACGCACTGATAATATTTCGTATTTTATCTACTTTGCAAGGATGTTATTAGGCTTACAAGTATTTCTTGGTGCCCAGAGAAGGAAAAGTAAGCTTCTCCCTCTTTTTCCTGCAGGTTAGAGAGACAGAGGCTCTGGCAGTAATTTCAGGCTCCCTAAGAGCCCAGGGAAAGAAAACATTGGGCACAAGAGTGCTCACACAAAGCGTACAAGTTTGTTAGCAAATTTAAAACCCAGTATAACTCTTAGCTTTAAAACAGGCAATAAAGAAATGCCACCGGTTCTGTTTATTTTAAAGGATGAGTTCTTAGGAATTGTTTTTGTCACTCATGCCATCCGTTGTGTTGCCACTTACGACATTTCTGACCCGTGTTGAAAATTAGAATTTGACATTGTAGTGACTGCACTGAACAAGGAAATGTGCTGTAGGGATTTATAAATAGGATTTAAAGCACCCATCCCATAGTTTCATTTTATTACTCTGCTGTATGTGTTTTTTTGTTAGTTATTTATGTTCCCCAAAATGAATGCTAATTTTTAATATCACCATGTGTCAACAACATGAAGCCTTTTTAGTCACTGCTGCTGTGCAAAGTATTGTAAGGTCTGACATCCCTTTGAAGAACTGTTCTTAGCCACTGCTGCTATTTTTATTTTTGAGTTGTTCTCTGTTAGAATATTTTTTTATTTTGTCCTCACCTGCCCTGAATTTTTGAAACACTTTCAGATTAACTTAAGACAAATCAATCGAGGTCTTTCCTCCTCCTGTGTTTTCCCCGCTCTTATTAACTTTTACTGGACTGTGCCTTCGAAAATCTGGTTGAAAGGTTTTTTTCCTTGAACTCCAAAGAGTCTTTAGAGAAATATCTGCCAGAAGCACTGGCCTACAAAATCTATTAGACTCTCCCCACTGGTGTAAACTCATTTATGTAATGTTGCTGGATGGGAGGGTAAAATACAAAATTCAGTCTTGCTTTCATAAGCATAAGGGCAACTAAGTGGCTGATAGTGAGATATGTTTGTAAACCTACAGAAAGTGGTTATGAAGTTTTCTCCTCTTTTTTTTACCTTATGGATTTGTAGAGATTCCCTGAGGGCAGAGACCTCAAGGAAGGTTTAACACCCAGGTGCTGGCAGCCAGGTGCTCTGGGCTGGTTCTTGACCTGTGGGACCATGGCAGGAAAACCAGCCTGACACCCCTAATGAGAGAGCTCTGAGAAGGGAGATGCTGGAAGTTATCAGTGAAACTAATTCAGTGGTCTGTTCAAATATAAACTGCACAACAAGGTCTGTTGGGGGCTACATGAGTGGAGTTGGGTCAAGTATTGGCAGTGCTGTTCTGCTGTGTCGTTCGTGGTCCTTGCAGTGCCAGGAGAGGGTTGGATGGGGTCCTGTGCTGAAGGGAACTGGGAAATCCCAGAATCCAAATCAGAATCACAGATTATTCAGAACTGGAAAGGACCCACAAGGGTCATCGGGTCCAACTCTCAAGTGAACGGCGACTGTTGCAGCAAATCAGAGCCAACATTGTCTGCTTTGGCAGAGGCTACAGAGCATCATAGACTGGGTCAGGTTGGAAGGGACCACTGGAGGTCATCTGGTCCCACCTCCCTGCTCGAGAGGCGTCCCGCAAAGCGCAACACTCAGGATTGTGTCCAGACAGCTTTTGAATGTCTCCAGTCAGGAGGACTCCACTCCCTCCCCGGGTGATCTGTCCCAGTGCTCAGTCACCCCACAGTGAAGAGGCTCTTCCTCAAGTTCTGGTGGAACTTCCTGTGCATCAGCTTCTGCCCGTTGCCCCTTGTCCTGTTGCCTGACACCACCGAGAGGAGCCTGGTCCATCCTCTTGGCACCCTCCCTTCAGGCAGCTTGAGGAAGAGAGTACTCCCAAGGCATTTTTCAATCACTTCAGCTTTTCTGTACCAGGATCAGATACCGGAGCAGAGTTTGTGGTGGAGTTGTAGGGATCCAGCTGGCAAGAGATGAGTTTGCTTTATTGGCACAGCCAAGGGCTCTGGAGAGACTGACTTCATCTTTGTGGCATGAATGTTTAGTCTTTGGGTAGAGGTGGCTTTGCTCTGCTCGTGCTGTGAGCCACGGGGGCAGATGTCAGACAGCTCCCAGTTTGAAACCCTATTGTGTGTGGTGGGCTCTTGCTGATGTCTCTCTGTAAAAGACCATGGGAATGTACCTGTAATTTCTGTACCTGTCTGTGATAGTCAGATACAGAAAGAGGATGTCAAGGAGAAGGTATGTCAGCATTTACCACGTTTCTTTATCGAATTTTGCAAATGTTTCCTGATTATTAACCGTAAGAAAAAAGGCTGCATGTTAACTGTGATCCTATGTAACTCGTCAGTGGAAATATGGCAGAGAAGGGTGACAGCAACAGGGGAATTAATTTCCAGGGCATGTCCGAGTGAGAAATGTTTCTTCCCTCCACTTCTGAGCAGAGCAATAATTCAATGTCAGGACAGTTCGGATGATTAGTCTTACTATAAAGACAGAGAAATATAAACAGGTGATTTGGAGCACATCACTAGATGACTATAGATTGAATAAATTATCTGGTGATATTTTGATTTTGATCGTTACAGGTATAATTAGCAACTTATTCACGCTCCATGATTCTTTAGAAATGTGCCCATAATGTGAAGTGTGACACGGTATCAGAAGTTTATCTCTTTGCCCTCTGAAAGGTCTTTCAGGGGTGGAGATGCAAAGATGTCTGTGTCTGCTCCACCACAGCATCAAAGTGGAAGCAGCAGATAAAGTAAAATGTCATGTGCACCAAGTGGATCAGAGGAAAAGGGCAACCAGCCCATGAATTTGAACTTGCACTTTCCTGGCTTTGACTTGTGAGATGGATGAACAGAGAAGAAAGTTCTGAGTTTTTCCTCCTCAACCACTTTTGGGGATTTTGGCCACGGTGAAAGTTCACTCAAACTTTGTCCCCTTTGGATGAGTGAAGTTAAAGTAAAGCAGTGCTTCTAATCTTCACTGCGTAAGGGTATGAAGGGGCTGATGTTGTATCCAGCAGCTTGGATCTGCGTGAGCAGGACTAATTTGGAATGCAGCCTTTGGACTGGGGCTGACCTTTGCCTCTCAGGGTTGGTGAAAGGATGCCTTAATCCTTCTGCCCCAGAAGCTATTCTTAATGCTATGCATTCCCCCATTTGATTTTGGGGGAAAAGTTTTCTTGTTTCCTTCGACTCCTTTGAAAGTCATCATTATCTTTTTGAAGAGACATCTGAAAGCTGTGCATCCCTTCAGTGCCATCCCCCAGGGAGCCTTGGCATTTCTGAAGTGGGCTGGGGGATGTGTCCCAGACACATTAATAAAGCTCCACATCATGAAGTAGCAGAAGGAGCGCACAGAATATATTATTCCTGCTCATTCCCTGACCTTCCATAATTGCCTCTCATTATTCTATTACAGCAGAACATCTTAAAGTAATTGTGGAGATCGGATGCAAGTGGAAAGCCACAAAGCTAGTCCTAAAACTTCGCAAAATCATGGACAGGCATCCAAATTGTGAGTCAGAAGGTCTGCCTTGATCTTCTTTCTCAAGTGGAATGTTACCCGTGCTGGATAAAGATTTGTTCCTCAGATGAAGTTACAGGGTGCAAAGTGGCAGAACCTGACGTGGCCTTTGACATTTTTGCCACCAATGCAGATTCCAGAGTCAGGAGAAGTTTTGGCCAACTACAGTGTTCAGGTTTTGGGCACTTTTACAGAAATTTCGTTGGTGAGCTCTGTGGTTTGAGCAGTGATCATCTAATAAGAGGATTGCAGAACTGGCACAGGTATGGAGAAATAACTAATGTCCTAAGGAGCAGGGTCACTTGGATCCTTCTGAACGGATACATGTCTAATCCATTTTAAAAACACCAGTGATGGAGATTGCCCATCCTTCCAGGCAGTCTGTTCCAGTGCTCCATTTCCTGTTATTTCCTCATGGCTAAATCTTTGTTGGTGTAGTTCAGACCCAATACTTGTCCTTGTCACCTTGTGACTGGTCTCCTCCTCTGCAGCAATATCTTATACATCTCAGGACTTTTTTTTCCTTCTTTTCCTGAATCTTTACTGAGTAAACCAAATTCTTCACTCATTCTGTGTAACTATATTTTCTGGAAGCTCTTCTCTCTTCTTTTTCTTCTGAACTCAATCCAGCAGCTATCACCTTTCTTAAAATATAGTTGCAGCCTTCCTGTTTATTATAATTTTAGGCACAATGATTAAGCTCCCTATTACAAAAATGGCAAATATTTAAAGAACCTTCACTTAAAATCCTTCTGCTTGGCAGGGACCCACTGATAACAACCAGGTTTGGCTCTTGGGCACTTTTCCTCCCTAGTGAAATTGTTTCCCTGTTACGTTGTGCTGGGCAGTATCAGCAGCTGTACTGGCATCAACATCTGTAATGTCTCCTGTCCTTCACTGCTCACAAACCCCTTATTCTGTCACAGAAAGAAAGGAAATTGGTCTGATGGCATTTAGTCTCAAAGGATTTTCCTGGTTTTCTTACATGTAGCCTTGTTTGATTATTTGGTGTAGTATTTTGAAGGGAATGGGGGACACAGGCTGCCTTTTATATCCGGCAGCTCATATTTCTTTTTTATTCAAGTTTGTGCTTTTCCAATCTTTTCCAATTTCTTTTACCTGCCTAGGGGTGTCCAAGATCTTCGGAGCAACCTGGTCTAGTGGAAAGTGTCCCTGCCCATGGCAGGGACCTGGAACTAGATGGTCTTTAAGATCCCTTCCAGCCCAAGCCATTCTATGTTTCTATGAAGATCCGTGTAACACTTTAAAACTAAGTTTTAAAGTTCCACTAAGTTCCCAGAACTGAGGCTGCTGCTCTTTTGTCCTGGATATACCAGGCCAAACTGTTGATGTGAAATGCATCCCAGAAGCTCCAGACAGACCTTGGTTTGGTGCCACCTCATTATTCTTCAGAATTTACTGCTTCACAGAACAGTGACTGCAGCGGCACACTTAAGATACAGCATTTCATTGCTCTGTTAAGAATTTAAAACATATACGTTAAGATAAAATTCTACTTTTCCCTTATGTTTAGGAGGTGACCAAGGCAAAAGCCAGGCAGATAATGAGGCAAAAATTTTGGCAAAGTTATCAGTGACTTTGAAATGATCTTTGTAACTTACTTTGTGATCTCTCTCCCCAGCATTTTGCCAGCGTTTTGGAAGTGAAGTCATCTCAGCATATTGCTCACAGATGGTGACATTGTTAGATGTGGTGTATGGCAAGCAAAGGTTCAGGTACCATTTGGAGTTGTAGACATCACCCTGACCTTGGCACAGGTTGAAAAATTCACCTACATAACAAAGTATGGGAGACCAAAGGAATAGTGAAGCAGAAACTGCTTAAATACCAGAAGAAATGTGTTTAATGGTCCTGATAAACTGGTTCATCATGTGAGTGTTTAGGAGACTGAGATTGTCCAATCCAGGCCATTTTGCCTGCTGCCTTTTGGCCTGTGGCCTTGGGAAGTGAAGAATATCCCTAAAACAGCAGATTGGTCCACCAGCCAAACGCCTCCCACTTCATCACTGCATGAAAACGCCGTTGAGTTGGACCAGGAGTTGCAGTGGCATCCGTGGGAGGTCTGAGTGGTGAAGGGGTTTGAATTCAAAACTAACATTGAGCCACCGGCTGAAAAGTCTGAATAATCTGTGACTAGGCTGTACAGGACATTTCCTGACCAGGGAGCAGGTTAGAGCAGGCTGCTGGCAGATTTGCCAGAGTGTGTATTATTTCCCACCTTGAGTAGGAGGATCTCCTTCCCAGCCCCAGCTCCTAGAAATGGGACCTGGGAGGAGGTGTCTCCCTGTGGCCACCCAGGCAAAGGGCCCAGCAATCTGAACTCTCCATCACTTGCCACATGCCAAGCCCCAGCTGGATATGTCACGACCGTATTGGTTTCTGAAAACTCATGGAAATAATTTTTTTGAGCTCATAAACCTCAGCGTATCTCTTGTTAGAGTGACTAATTAATATTTTAAAGATTTTTATTTTCCCCCTCAGTGCTTTATATGCTAAGAGTTGTACTCCTGGTGGCCTAACCGTGGTTTAAGCACCAAAATCCTCGTGCAGCTCAAATGGGGATAACCATTCATCTTTGCCCCAGTCTCATTTTGCATTGTGTGGAGAAGCTGCCTAGATAAGCTGCCTGATGACTGTCTTTTCAGAACAATCTGTTTTTATTTTTTTTTTTTTGTTGGCTTGAGCCCCAAAGCTTTAGTTTTGCTTGTCAGTGACAAACCCTTTGTGACTTCGGTGTCGTGGGAAACGGAGAAGAAGCTGATGAAGGACAGAGTCTTGCTGTCTGTTACACGGTTCAGAGAGAGGCACTGAATTGCTGGCAGAGGTGTCTGTGGGTTGGTTATTCAGCTGTAAACAGGGTTCTAGAGCTAAAGTCCTGACCCAGGCAAAACCACTGAAAGGAAATGGGAATGTTGCCTGGAGTCAGGGCTGCACAACTCAGCCCACAGTCTTTTTTCACTGCCTGCTGCGTTTTGCGTTGTTTGCATCTGCTTGCAAATCAACTGTAGTTACTGGTGCATAAAGTGAGTTAATTTTGATCTTGGCCTGTACTTATCTGCAGGTACTCATCCATCAGCCTGTGGTTGTTTATTTTGCCCTCTTCCAGGATCATCTCTGCAGATCCTGACTTGCAGGTTAGAAAGACTCAACCCGGGAGAGCAGATTGCTTGGGGTGTGCTCAGGTTTTGTCTGCTGCTTTGTGGAGTATGTTTGTTTGAGTTCTTCGCAGGAAAGCAAACAACTGACTAATAACTTTAAATGTTAGATACTATGTCAAAGCAATAGCAGCACTGCTAATTTAGTGATCACAGCAAGACAGGACTGTTGGGTGAAATTAGAGAAGATTGTATCTTTGTTATTTTCTTTTATCTGAGAAGGCAAAGAAAGGCAGCTCTATTAGTTTTTTCTAGAGCAGCAATATGTTCTCATCTTAAACATGCCATGTAACATAAATAATTAACCACAAGGATTAAAAATAGAAATAAATATAGGTTAGTAATCTTGTGTGTAGATGAATCGTTTCTCCATTTGAGAAAAAATACAGGATTACACCAGTGTATACCTTGTGTGAGTGAGATCAAAATTAGATCACCGAATGTTTAGGTGCTCTGACTGTGTTTGACAATTCTTCTGTCTCGGTGATTTTCAGAAGACTGCTGGAGTCTATTTATAGCTCAGATTTTGAGCATCTGACACATAAGCTCCTGTGGACAGTCGGGTTAGTTTTTAAATGCAAAATACACAGAGGTTGCTCAAGTTGAAAATGCTTTTTTAATATTTCCTTGTTAAGCTGCCACCTTCCCCTCCAAGCTGGAAATGTGGCCGTCCGTGAACTTGGGATCAGTCTGAAGCAACGACTTATGAATAACTCCTTTCCAGCGTGGGAATTTATTTCAGGTTCACAGGGGTACAGTCAGGATCAGAGCGTTGCCCAGCCCTTGGATACACAAATACTGCAGAAACAGAGATCACCTTTAGGGTGCTTCGTGGTAACTTTGAATTTAAATTGCCTTTGAACAAAAGTATAGTCTGCTGTTTGTAGAGGCTGACTTTTTGTTGTGGTTGACTTGTAAAGGAAGAGGGTGGTTTTGGCAAGTAAAAGGAGACTTGTAAAAAAGAGGGAGAGTGACTTTTTACATGGGCAGAGAATGATAGGATAGGGGGGAACGGTTTTAAACTAAAGGAGGAGAGATTGAGATTAGATGTTTGGAAGAAATTTGTTACTCAGAGGGTGGGGACGCCCTGGCACAGGTTGCCCAGAGGAGCTGTGGCTGCCCCTGGATCCCTGGAAGTGTCCAAGGCCAGGTTGGATGGGGCTTGGAGTAACCTGGGGTAGTGGAAGGTGTCTCTGTCCATGGCAGGGAGTTTGGAATGAGATGATCTTCACAGTCACTTCCAACCCAAACCATTCCATGATTCTATGAATTCTTGTGGACTTGCAGACGAACCTCCTAGGATGGCTACTAAGGGGAAATGGAATGTATTCTGCACTCTTCCAGCTCTGTGGATGGCTGTTAATGATTTTACTCCTCATTAACCTGACACACCTTAAAGAAAACATGATAAATAAATAAATTAAAGCTCTATGTTTTCTCCTCCAAGGGATTTCCCTGCTAGTCTGTCCAGATCTAATTCATGCAGATCTAATGCATCCGAATTTCCAACTCTGTCTGGTTGGAAAGCATGTGGGAGAAGTTGTTTTGGTAACTCCTGAAATGAGCCTCCTGGATATCACTGACCATCTGAGATGTTTTTGAATTTACTTGAGGATAGCTGTACCTTGGAACCACCTCTCAGGGAATTCTCTTCTCCAGTATTTTGGCTCCAGAGGTCTCCTTTGTGTCTGTGCTTTGTGGTCCGTTGAGAGGAAACAAGAAGGTAGAAGTTTAAAACGCCTTCGGTGCAAACTCCGCTCAAACTTTGCTGCTTTTGGTGCTTACCTGTTGCAGACACCCATGGTACCATGAGGGAAAAGCAATGCTACCAGGGCTGGAATTTTCCTGGCAAGCTGAGAAGGACCTCCAAAGTTTCTGGGTGAAACCCAGCATTATCACAGACAACCACGTTGATGTAATACTTCCTCTGGAGTCAGTCTGCTTGTTGGGAATCGTGAGCTCTGGTTGTCTGCTAATCCTTGAATTTCAGCAACACTTGAGCCAGGGAGCTCTTATCTGGTCAGGCTGCCTTGACTGAGTTTGCCTGGCAGATGGATCAGCTGGTTCTGTCTTCCTAAGGCCTTGTGACTGACAGATGTTTTTAAGGCCAGAAGGGACAGTTGAGGTTAACGTGACCTCCTTGATTTTTGTGTTTTCCTTACATACAAACGCACACTATTCTATAGCCCAACATTTAGTACATAAACCAAGACATACATGTAATACAATTTCAATCTTCATGTTTTAAACTCACAGTACAGCAGTCAGTTAATTTTCCTTGAAGCTGTGAGGAATCCTTGGAGAGTCAGGGTAGTCTCTGGCTGTAGTTGGACTCGGAGCCTCTGGATCTCAGCAAGGGAACATGAAGTTTTATGCCTGGAGCTTGCTGTGAACTCAGAAGCGGTGCCTTGCCACTGGCCTCCCATGTTTGGACACAAATTGGTCAGTTCCTGCTTAGGGGAAGGTCATTGCAAGCTCAGAGTGAATATTTATAGATACTGATCAATGGAAAAGGGAGAACAATTATTTATAGTCATGTTAGCAAATGCAAACTCTTTTGGAGTTACAGGCTTGTTTTTAGCACCTTCTCCTTGGTGTGCCCACGAGGTCAGGCTCACATCAGTGGAATTTGCCCAAAAGTCACATCCTTTTAACACTTACTTTTGACCATAATTGTGTGCTCTAGTTGACAGACTGGATTTCTGAATGAAGTTTTTATTTTGTGTTCTAAATATAAAAAGAGACCAGCTTTCATAAGAAGTTTTAGTTATTTTTGCCAGAGTAATTCATGAATAACAGTGGCAGTCAGGGGAGGTCTTTTACCCAGTGAAAACACACAGATTTTACTGGAATTGCTAGAGATTTATCCTGGTGCAGTTGGGAAAACCTGGCCCATGTGTTGCCTGTTCTTTCCTAAACACATCTTGTGTTTCAGTCGGTGCATTTTGTCCCAGAGCATGAAATAGAACAGAAACCTAAAATCCTAAAAGACAATGCAAGTTGACCAATTTTCATTTGTAATTTCATTGACCTTGACCAATACAAGCTCTTCTGTCATCCCTGCTTACTTCAGCTTTTCTTGCCCTTAATCCTCTCCAGTGTTTGTAAGAGGGATGTTTGTGGATGTTTAACAAGTGTGGACCTCCTGCTGAAGTTGGAATGGTGATGGATGTCTGGCCATGGGAATGGAAAGTCTGTCCATTGGGGTTTTATTCTAATGTCTGATCTCAATGAATAAAAAACCCCAACAATAAAACCACACCAAAACTGAGAAGTTCTGAAGTTTTCCTTTGGCAGTTCTGCCTTTGATCAGTGTAAATCCAGCCCTGTAAGAGTATTTCATCGTGGGTTTTTTTTGCCTATTTTGCATTGCATATCCATCCAGGATAAGAATAATGCAAGGATAACTGCAAGTATCCAGCTGTTTGTTTGTTGTAGAAATTATTGTTTGATCCTGAATTAATTAGTTCTTAATGCGGATCAGACTGATTTATATAAACACTTGGAAAGAAAGGACAGAGAGATGACAAAAAAAGTTAACTGGTTACGATAGAATTGAAAAACAAGACTAAAAATGCTCTATAGTTTTGCAGCAAGGCAAGCTTTTTTTCCAGCTAATATGAATTGTTTAGGAGTTTTTTTATGAAGAGGGCTGCATTTACTTCCTGCTGTCTGATTAGGAGTTTGGGCCTTTTATACATTTCAGCCTGATATGTTTGCCAAGCGCTCTTATTACTTCAATCAATTTAAATTTGCAAGACTGATGATCCTGACAGAAGCCATTGGCACATCATGTGATCCTGGAAGCTAAAAATACCATCCTCTATGGGGCTTGCTTATTTCATGCTTCAAAGCCTAAGAAATGTTCGTTTCAGGAGAGGGGGGGAAAAAAAGAAGTTTTGCACTTCGAGCGACGCCAATGACGAACTGAAGGAAAAATACCTGGTGCTCCTCGTGGAACCTTTGGGGTGTTCT
Organism: Oxyruncus cristatus; assembly: GCA_013399855.1. Taxonomy (NCBI): domain Eukaryota; kingdom Metazoa; phylum Chordata; class Aves; order Passeriformes; family Cotingidae; genus Oxyruncus; species Oxyruncus cristatus. Next base: position 98,242 of record VXAY01001555.1, on the reverse strand, counting down.
GTCCCTGCAGTGATGAATTATAAGTTGTCTTGTGGAAGTGCCTGAAGATTCCAATTGGAGAGTGAGATACGATGTCGGGATACAGGAGAGCATCTCCTCTACTGGGGCATGAGAGGGTGAGATAGGAAGGAGGGTGGGGCATGGTCCCAAACCTGTCTCAGCAGGCATAGCAATAGGACCCGCTCTAACATGTTTTCCTTGATCCAGCCTGCCAAGCTTCATATCTTCATCAACTAAATGATGTTTTCCTGCCCTAGATGTGACAGCTGAAAGAGAGCTACAGGAATTGCATTGAGTCTGCTCTGGACTGTGACTTTTCGTTTTAGAGAGCATGTTTTAGGGCCTCTGTGTGGCTGTACAGACATATGTTTTGGCCTGTTTTGGGGTTATTTGGCTCTACCATTCACTGTGTGCATGTGCAAGTAAGTACTAGTGGGATGCTTGAATTTAGTCTGTTGAAATCTCTGTGCTTGCCTTCCTGAGCATGATACAAAATGCTACTGAGAGCTTTAAAACCTGCTTTCTGTTGCTCAACACTCATCCAGAGCTAAGGAACCTGAAAAAATTCAGTGCTCCGTGGGATTGTTCTGTTTGACTGGCTCTGCATTGGTATTAACCTTTGCAGCAGCTACAAGCTACAATCTCATCTTCTGAGATGATCTAAAGTTGTTCCTTGAGTTTTGCTGCCTCAGCTGGAGGTAAAAATAGCGGTGAACTCCTAAGCCTATTTGGAAGGGTGATAAGGGTCAACGTCCTTGTCCTCCAAGCTGCAGCTTGGGAGGTTCGTTTGGGGAATTTTTGGCACAGGCAGTGCTGCACTGAAGCAGGCTGTCCCAGGGAACGGCAGAAACTCTGTCCTTGGCTCTCAGAATTCAGCTGGATAAAGCCATGGCTGACCTGATCTGACGCTGGCCTTGGTACCACTTTGAGTAGGAAGTGTCATGGGAGGGGACCTTGGAATGTCTCCAATGTTTCTATGTCTCTGCTGCAGAACAGCTGCTTTTTATAAATGACTGATTAACGAGGAGTATTCAGTTAGTGCCCAGCACTGTGGGTTTGCAACAACATCCCTGCTGGTGGTGAGAGACAGTGCTGTGATGTGGTTTTTCTTTTTTTTTTCTTTTTTTTTTCTTTTTTTTTT
>VXAY01001555.1:63294-87141 GCA_013399855.1 Oxyruncus cristatus | reverse complement strand
GGGGAAATTTTGGGGGTTTTTTTTTTTTTTTTTTTTTTTTTTTTTTGGGGGGGGGTAGTGTGTTCCCCTTTTAAACTTTATTTCCCTTTTTCCTTGTTCTTCTCTGCTCAGACAAACTAAACCCTGTGCCCTTCCACTGAGGTGTTTTCTTTGTACATGCTGGGGTAGTTTGTCCACGGCAGCCTTGGCCCAGGTGATGTCAGAGCTTGGCTCTGTGAGGTGTCCTCAGAGACAGGAGCCACCTGTCTCCACTGTTCTTTTGATGTTCGAGCCTGGCAAATCCCTGCTAGGGATGGCTGGCTGTGAATTCCTATTGAAATTCTGGCCCAGTGCTACTTTAAAAACCCTGCAGCAAACGTTCAGGTCTGGAAATGCTGCAGCCTTAAAACCCCACCTGACTTCTGGTTCCAGAGTGAAGTCATTCCACCAGATTATTTGGTAGAGATGTCCTGCATCGGCGCTGATGCTTCAGCAGAATTTACTTTCCTGTCCCGTGACTTCCCCATGTGATTTCGTCTTAGTGGATGCCAAAGTCACCTCTGAAAGTCACCTCTGAAGTCCTTGTCCCGTGTAATATTCCTTGCTAGATAGTTCCTGCCTGCCTGCTCAAAGGCCCTGTTGTGGTTTAATCCACGTAAATCCTCCTCTGCTTTGCGTCTTCAAGTCACCTTTTCCACGACCGGTCACGTGTGCCTGATTGGCTTCACCTCAGAAATGCGAGACATGGGTGAGCAACCCTGAAATCCAAAGTGCCTCAGGACTCTCAGGGATGATGTGCTTTGGGCTGGAGGAGTGGACCCGGTCAGTGGTGGATGGGGAGCAGGACTTGTGTGAGGTGAAAATACCTTGGAAGCTCTTGCAAGATGAAGGCGGGAAAAGCAACGCTTCAGTTCTGCCTTTCTTTGAGAGCTAAAATGTAGGTGTCCTCATTTTTTTTTAACTTGCGACTTTGTCATCCAGGGTATGGTCAAAAAGAGAAACTAAAATGAGCAACTTGTTCTCTTATTTTTCCCCCCCCCCCCCTTCCAAGGTTGATAAACATATCAGCAAGGACTATGACCCGAGACTAGAAAACGTCTGGCTTCTTTCACTTGTTCTGTTCTTGCTTCTCAGTAACCAGAGAGGGGGTCTCTTGGTCTCTTGGTGGTGCTTTTATGATGCTCATGCTCAAGTGAAGCTCCCTGGCAGGGTTGGTGTGCTCCCAGCACCCCTGTTCCCTTGCTCTTGCCTGTACTGCTGCAGCATTGCCATGTTCTGCAGTGGTTTTTATGATTGATTAAGAATGTGTCAGGGTGGTTACATTTGGATTCTCTGCCTTGTCTGAGTTGTTCATGCAAAGTCTCTCTTAGCTTTCCACGGTGCTGTAGGAGCTGTGGACTCTGTTCCCTTCCCACCTCCATTATTTAGGGCTCGGTACAGCAAAGCTCTTAAGCCCATGGTTTATTCTGAGCCTGCAGAGGATTTCTCTGAGAGCAGAGATTGGGTCTCTGTTCCAAGTTTTGTTGTGATTATTTCAGTGACAATCAGAGAGCCAAGATAAGACAAGTAGAACCACAGACATGAGCTTGAGGTTTTTTAGTTGCTTGCATCTCTGCAGCAAAGAAGCCAGTGGAAAGATCCTGTGAAGTGATGCAAATACAGAGCAGATGCTCCAGCTGCTCTGGACTGGTTCCAGATCTGTGTCTTTATGAGAAATATGCTCCTTGGATCTCTCTGGCACCTGGAGGGGAGGTGGGGGGATGCTGGTGGCTCCACAGAGGGACAGTGTCTCTGCTGGTGACAGGTCCAAAAGTGGCACTGCCAATGAGCAGCTCCTTCTGCTAGTCCCCAAGCTGGTTCTGAGATGCTGATGAACTACATGGCTTTACCCAAGGCCTGTCTGTTCTGATGACTAAGCCATTATAAGTATGTGGAAGAGAAACGCTGAGGAATTTTCTGCTTTGGAAGGGAATAATGTTGCTTGGCTGATTTGAAACCCAATTTATGACATTAGGTCAAAGGCAGTTGCTTCTGCTGCTTCCCAGTTAGAAGACTTATTTATTGATGGATGGCTGAGGTGAGGAAGTAAAAAATCTGGATTTATTTTTCCTCCTAGAAGAGTCAGCTTGCTATTGCAGTGGCCATTTCTCTTCTCCTCTGATTAGGGCCTTGCTTATCTTAGGAGTGTGATGATACCAGTAATCGCTGTGGCTCCTTTGATGCTGTGGAGATACCATCTATCAAAACTGGCCTGTGCTGCTTCAGTGACTCATTGTCCTTCTGGGATGTTCTGAGGATATGCCATGGAGCAACTTCTGATTTTATGGCGCTGCAGATGAGGAATTGCACTGAACTTTTCTTCTTCCTGTTCCGTGTCTCCCCCTTGCAGACACCTCCCATTGGGTTAATCAGACAAATCTATGAAGCTTTCTGATATCACATGTCATGGGAATGCTCTGGAGGTTTTAGGGAGCACCAGGCTCGCTTTTTGGCACCACTGTGCAGGAGTGTCAAGGGGTTCTCCAGTTCAGAGGACGGGTGAACATGACCTACAGGGTTCTTAAGTCCAGGTGAGTCAGCACTGAGGAAGAACTGTGAGCTTTTAAATGCGTGAAAGAAAGACAGGACAAACTGTTCTCCAGGCCTGTGGTGGATAGGGCAAGAGGTAATTTAGTTTAATATGATGAAAGGGCATTTGGCTCCATATCAGGAGAGATTTTCCCAAGATTCAGTAGGGAAAAACATACGAAACAGTGGGACTGACTGAGAAGGAGACAGTGGGATACCCACTGCTGGTGGACAGTGTGAAATGGATCCTGCCCTCGTGGAAGATGGAGAAGGATAGGGAATGTTGTGCTACATATGGTACCAGCCAGGCAGGGCTTTGCAGTGCCCGTGTTTGATGATGAGGGCTGAGGGCATTTGGAATGACACAGGGTGGAATGGGCAGTTTGGTTCCCCAGGCAAATTTTAATGGATTTGGTACACAGGGTGCTTAAAGAGTCCCCAGGGCACAACACCTGGGCTTAAAGGGACAGTTCTCATCCTCAGAAGGCACTTTCGGTAAAAACCCCAAGTTAAAAATGCTGAGATGACTTTTGCTGCATTATCAGCCTGAAACACTGCGAGTCAGACTGCAGGGACTGAGCTTTGTGCTCCCTCTTTGCTCTGCACATTCTCTGGGTGCTTCTGACTCGGGGCTGTGCTGGTTTGACTCCCTCCTCTTTGCTGCCCTCAGCTTGGGGCAGTGCCATCATCATCTCATCTTCTCTACAGCTAAGGTTTGGTGTCAAAAAGAAAATAAAATAATGTTTGAATAAAAATCCTGAAGAAATCCCTTGAGTGTCTGGGGGAAGGGGCTGGGGATGGGCTGAGCTTTTAATTCATGGAAAATCTGCAAGTAGCTGTTCTGTGCTCGCTCTCCTATTCAAATAAGATCACACTGCCCTGTCTCAGCTGCACATTTTGGGTACTTGCACCCTGCCAGGAGAAGGATTTCTGTGGTTAACTAACAAGATAGAGCTGCCAGGCTCAGTGTTCAGCAAATGACCTCAGTTCTTAAACTTCTTCTCTGAAAATACCAGGTTACTGTATGAAACGTCGCAGAGAAAATGCATCTGAGGAACTGCACCGTGTTTTCCATGGATCCTGGTTTCAGGTGGAGGAAAAAGGTGGTGTAAGAATTTCTCTGCTTGCTGTATTTTACCGTGATTTCTTGGAAGGCAGTTGAAATTGTGTTGGTGAGGTTCTCTTTGTTCTTAGTAACCTTTGAACCCGTTGCTCCATTTGAAGCAAATCATACAGATCTTGGGATTATCTGATTTTACAAGTTATTCTAATTGCAATAAAAATTAATGTTTAGTATTAAGATCCTATAAATTCCATGGGTAGTTAGTTGGTATTGGAAGTCAGAGAACTGATGCAAGAGGCCAGTTTGGAATGGGGAATCCTTAAGAGCCAGGTTTTGCTGGCTCTGCTGTGGTGGATTTTCTTATTTCTATGTGAGACAGAGCCAAGGGGACTCCAGCCTGTCCAGCAGTGACTGGAAGTCAAAAGGCAAAAAAGAAACATATCGAGGGATCTTTTCAAGGGCATTTTAGTTTTGTGTTACTGGTTGGGGTTTTTTTACACCAGTTTTTTTTCTTCCCCCTACAACCAAATGAGGCCATATCCTGTTATTTTTTAGATTCTGCCGAAATGGAAAGACAAGTGATTTTTTTCCATGTAATTCCACCTTGCATCTGTGGCTGGGACATGCTGCATGTTGCTTCACGTGAATTTTCTGAGCAGTTTTTGGTGAGGCTGAACTGGTTAAGCTAAATTCCTGGTTTGATTGACAATTAAACAATGAAAACTTGACCAGACTTCCCAAACGTGGCTTAGCCAGCAGCTCCATTACCTGAATCCCTTTGGCTTTTCTACTGGTTTCAGTCACCTTTCCTTTGCAATGGGCCAGCCTGGGACAATACTGGGAGGGTGGTGAGGCCCTGGCACAGGTTTCCCAGAGAAACTGTGGATGCCCCATCCCTGGAACTGTTCAAGGCTGGGTTGGACAGGGCTTGGAGCAACTTGGTCTAGTGGAAGGTGTCCCTGCCCATAGCAGGAAGGTTGGAACTGGGTGGTCCTTAAGGTCCCTTCCAACCCAAACTATTCTCTGATTCTCTGATTCCATAGGCAGAGGCAAATTGCAGACATGACAGTTTGTCTCTCATGCCCTCACAACCATTAGGTGTTGGCTGGAGGCATCTTTAAGACAGACATGCACAGATACCCAGACAGGTATCCAGGTGGAGCAAATAGGAGGTTGGAGGGAGACCTTTGGAAAGGCTGTGATAAGTTGTGTTGGAGCTGCTGACCAGCTTTGAGCCCTTGACAGGAAGCAAACAGCTCTGGAGCACTGCCCCGGAGAGAATGGTTGGGGGGTTTCAAATAGTTACAGCTCATCCTCAGGTGAAAAAACCTTTCAAAGTGAGCAGCACTGCTGCAGCCCAGCTTGTACGATATCCAGGTAATGAGAACTGATGTGTTGTATCAACTTACAGCCCCAGCTCTGTGTCCACAGTGCTTCGCTTATCTGCTTCTCCTTCCTATGATCCTTGCCTAAGAGGGACTTGTGACCGTGGTGATAATTATATCTCTCTATATATGTCTCCGTATTCTGCTCCTTGAAGTGTCTGAAAGCTTCCTCTTTGATGTGATTCTGCTCCCCAGAATACATTATACTTTCCCAAAACAAGTACTGTGCTTGTTATAATTATTGCAGAAGTGCTGAGCGTTTTCAAGTGCTTTTCATCATCCCCAAATGTGGAAATAGATGACTTGGCGCTTTCTTTTTACTGCCAGCTGCTAAAGAGGCCAGTTCTGGATTAGTAGAACACAGTGAATCCGTTGCAAAGGAGTGTCTGTGGTGGTTGCACAGCGCTGGTGTTGTGTAAGGACTGTGACTGTGTAATGCTGGAGATTGGGGTTTATCTTCTACCTCAAATATAGACTGGGGTTTTTGGTCTTTGACTTGGTTTCCAGTTGCACTCAGTTCTCAAGAGCAGGGACTGGCACTGGGCCACAGCGTCTGGTAGGAGAAATGGTCCTTCATGCTGTCAGTCATAGAATCAGAGAATCACAGACTGGTTTGGGCTGAAAGGGTCCTTAAACCCCATCCAGTCCAGCCCCCTGCCACGGGCAGGGACACCTTCCCCCAGACCAGGTTGCTCCAAGCCCCGTCCAGCCTGCCCCAGGGATGGGGCAGCCACAGCTCCTCTGGGCAACCTGTGCCAGGGCCTCACCACCCTCACTGTGGAAAAAAAAAGAAATTAAAATCTTCCTTATATATAGTCTGTATCAACCCTCTTTTGGTTTAGAATTGTTTGATGGACCAAGCTAAAGCCCTGGTGGGGTGGGACCTGTGCACTTGGTGCTTTACAAATAAAGGGCAGACTGATGCTGTGTTAGTGCTCCAAGTCTGTGTTAATATTCCGAGTTTAACATTTATTATCATATTTATCTGTCTCTCGTTCCTTCTGAGAAGAGAATGATGCCCAGCCTGGCTACAACCTCCTTCCAGAGAGTTGTAGAGAATGATAAGGTCCTCCCTGAGCCTCCTTTTTCTGCAGGGTGAACACCCCCAGCTCCCTCAGCTGCTCCTCATGATCATTCCTGGAGATTTTAAACTGGGGGACACATCACCTGTGCTGGCTGATGTCACCCAGACCAGGCAGCTCTGCCCCTACCAAATATTTTAACCAGATATTTTTTCTTCATTTTTGAAAAAGAGCTTGGTTTTCAGGGTTGTACTCAAATTAGCCTGTGACTGTCTAGAGATGGATTTCCATCTCCAGAATGTTGTTTCTCTCTTCAACTTCTAACAAAAGCATTGAGAGCTGCTTGAAAAAAAATCAATATTTCAAATTAAGTCCCCAATGAAAATTCTCAAGGGAATTCAGCTCCCCAGACAGTTTAATTCAATTTGTTGTCCTTAGAAAGAGAGCATACAACCTATTATTTTAGGGAATGGGACATAGCCTTTGTTGAGCTGCACAAACATATTATGGACAAAATAAAGCCATAAAATTCTTTGGGTGCAATTTTAAAAATAAAATTTCACTAAGCCTTCAATCAAGTAATTAGTCACTGAGGAAGACTGATACTCTGAAGCACAGAAACTTCTCCAGCTGAATTTGTTCTTTGCAGTGAGCCACTTTACCTGAAGACATTTGTGGTTTGCTGGAGAAACCTCTCCTTCTGGATTTTAAAATAAGCCTGGCCCTTCATAGCTGCAAGTGCTCAAGTGTCGGATTTAATGATGACATATCAATTTTAGCTAATGAAAGTCAGTACCTCTCCCTAAAAGCAAGCTTTGCCTGCAGAAGGTTTGCAACTTACTAATAATGGACTTATCTCCAGCGAGGAATGTTGTGTAGTGAGTTGGATACTACTGGCTGCTTTGGGATCCTCCAGGGAACAGAAATTCCTGTATCACTTGCCAGCTCCAGCTTCTCTCCTCAGGGTGATGAATATTTTTACTACAAACCCAGTGATGTGGCATCAGTCATGTTGGTCCCTTTCCCTTCTCCTCTTTCACTGCTCCTGGGTAAGAAGGTGGAGGCCGATTCCAACACATTCCTGCAGGGATTACAGGCGGTGGAAGCTGATGTTGGTTCACACAAGTTCATTTTGCTGTTAATAGGTACTGGTTTGGCCTTTAACCCTTCCATCTTGTTCTTTATATTGCTGGCTGTGCATTCAGAGATTCCAAACACTAGTTGCTGTAGTTCTTTCCCCTCATTTTCTCAGGATATGAGGCAATAATGTTGCTGTCACTGTGTGTGTGTGTGGTGCTCATCTCATCCCCTCCGCGGTTCTGAATATCTTGGGCCGCCCAAAAGGTTCAAGAGATCCAAACTCTTGCAATCTCAGCTGAATTAGAATTCAAAGATACTGTGTTTTTTCTAGTTCTGGGCATGCAGCAGGCAGAATAAGGAAAGAATTCCTCGGCAACTTGCCCTGAAAAGTCTACAGTATGAGCTCAACCCTTATAGACAGCAGAAGAAGAAGCAGAAATTTCTACTGCTGAAATTCTTCAGTCTGAGTTTGCATCATCTTAGGTACCAAAGATAAGTGATTGCAGGAGACAAAACTGAGCAAACCGAGATTTCTGCTGGAATCACTTCCGGTTTTCACAAGTTGTTTGTTTTACTCTGTCACAGTTATTTCCCTGTCAATTATGAGATTAAAGTTTTTGTGGGTGGTATGCATGCGTACTGAGGGTTCATGTGAACTCAGGGTTCAAGAAGCAAATGGACTCAAAATAGGTCTATTCCCAGCTGGGAAGCAAGAGGTAGTCCTTCTGACATAGCTGGATAGTAGACAATATCCATATTACGTGGACATTGCCTCAGAAATGGGTTTTGGTAAATCAGAGGAAAGGCCACTTTCAAGCCACCCAGGGATTTTTGCGGTGCTGCCTCTGCTGCTCCATCCCTTTGGAGGCACAGTCCGACCTTGTCTCCCAGAAACAGCTCTCTGCCTGGGCTGGGCACTGCTTAAATCCTGGTCAGTTCAGTGATCCAGGTAATGGAATGGGCCCATGAGCTCGGTGCAGCTGAAGGGAGGAAGCAGTCAGAGGGGAGAGCGTGGCATCAATAGTTGTTCAGGAAGGGAAGAGATGGAAACACCTGAAACTGGCTTTTCTGTCAAAGCCAGCACCTTGTCAAACTGTGCCCAGGGCATGAGCCAGATCTCTGCAGCCTGGATGGGCTGGTTATGGAAAACAGATCCATGAGCTACTGTGGCTCAGCTTGACTGTCCCAGTGCAGTCACTGCTGTGACAGCCAAGAGCTCAGCTGAGCTAAGCACCCCAGCAGTGACTGCAGCAGCACCAGCCACCACAGTTCTCACATGTTCCCAGCAGGTAGTGTGGTTATATAAAATTAATTTTGCTTCCAGGCAGGGACCTTACTGCCCTGTCAGCTGCAGCAGGGAACAGCTCTGTGATGGGAGTTCCACTCTGGACTTCCAGCATGGGGTTTGGAGGCTCTGAATGCTCTTCTTCTGCCTGGAATACAAACTGTTGAGCCTTTTGGTGTGATTGTCACCTGTGGTTCACAAAACTTGTGAACATTGGAACAAAGGAGGGTTAAAGTATGGAGAATCTAATTTGCAATAAAAGTGCAGTGTTGTTTTTTGAGGGTTTGGGTGACCATGGCAAATCCAAAGCACGGGGGAGCTGATCTTTCAGTGTTTTCTAGGTGATGAGCACACAGGTGTGATGTGAGGACTGGGTTCAGCACACGTGCTTAGATTTGTCTGCACGTAAAGGTACATTTTGCTGTCCTCTGTTTTGCTGCTCTGGTGAGACTGGGACTGCTGTGATCAGAAATGCTTTGCCCGTCACCTCAGCAATGCAGGACCCATTGCCCTCTTGCTGTGGGAATGTGCTCCAATTTCATGCCCAGTGCTTGAGCTGTGGCAGCTCCAAAAGAGTAATACAGATTCCCCTGATGCTAAACATTTGTGGTTTGTGCAGAGATATTGGATAAAGTGAAAATAATGTGTATTTAGAGTAGTTTGACCTTATATTGCTGCCTGCCTTTCTTCTAGGAAGTCCAGCTGCGAATGCTCAAATGGTCTCTAGTGGTGCTTGCCAGCCAAGTGTTTTTTGAGTGTGGCAGTGAGCATCTACTTACTCCTGACTCCCCAGACAAAACTAGTACAGACCAGTGAAAAATGTGGAGTCTCCAGTAGGCCTTACATGCTTTTAATTACTGCTTACGGGAGTTTTCCACTTGCTAGAAATACCCTGGTCATGTGGGCTAAAAGAACGTGAGACTAGGAGGGCACAGGGCTGTGACTGCAGCCTTTCAGCATCTCTTTGCTCCTGGGAGGTGGTTGTGCTGCTCCCAGCCAGCTCCTACAAGGTGTCTCTACTGATCACAGGCTGTTCAATGGGGCAGAGCCTCAGCCTAATCAAATAATCTCTGGTGTATCCAGTATGATTGTGTCTATCTGACTATTTATAGCCTGATATCATGTGTGCCAGACACGTGTCCCAGATTGTGTCTGAGGGTATATTTGATAATAGATTTACAATTGCTGGAAAGAAGTGTGGCGATGGGCACAGAATTGTGATGGCTCTCCCTCTGCTGCTGCTGTGCTTCAGATTTGTGGTTCTTAAGTATGCTGTAGAAATGCAGAGGTGCTGCAGCAATGGGTGTCTCTAGGGGCTTAATGTATTTACTTCCAGGGTGAACCTGGCTGTATTTTTACCCGTGATGGGAAGGGAGAAATGGGCTAGCAGTCATTTCAAGAGGTTTTGGGGAGGGTTTTTGTAGAGATACAATGAATGGGGCTGGTAGATAAGGCTGTATAGGATATGGGGGATACCCAGGTAGTGTGTACGTTGCAGTCACGCAGACATAGCTGCCCATTTTGTAATTCTCTATCACTTGCAATCATGATATCAAGACTATACGGCCTCAATTTGGCAGCACAAACCCAAAGCTGAACTAGAGCAGAAAGCCCCAAATGAGATTCTGCTTTGTGGGAGCAGGTAGAATGGATTTTCCCATGGGATGGCTTTAAAAGCAAAGAATTGTAAATATTGTAAAGATTCCCAAAGTTTACTTCTGCCTTCAGCTGTGAGGCTTGGACTGAGGCCTTGTGAGCCTCCTGCCTGCAGACCCTGGAGCTTGTTGCTTAATGAAAACCTGGCAAAAAAATCTTGGCAGTTACCATCTTCATTTGTCATCTCAATCAAGAAGGCTCGTCTTCACAGCAGATGTGGACAACTACAGGCGAGTGCTCTGTGCTCATTGCATCTGACTTAAGAGAGGGAAGATCTACCTATAGGGAAGGAAAAAATGATACACAGACTAATAATGCCCCCACTGCTTTCTGTTTTTCTTGGTCACAGGTGGAAAACTTCAGCCGTAGGTTGTATGTGACCACTTGAGCTCCTTCAGCTTGAAATGACAGGGAAGGAGCTTTACAAGGGGATTCATGGAATAAAATCATAGAACCACAGAATCACAGAATGTCCTGAGCTGGAAAAGAGCCACAGGGATCATCGAGTCCAACTCCTGGCCCTGCACAGGAAAACCCCAACAATCCCACCCTGTGCCTGAGAGCGTTGTCCAAACGCTTCTTGAACTCTGGCAGCCTTGTTGTTGTGATCACTTCCCTGGGGAGCTGTTCCAGTGCCCAACCACCCTGCAGATCTCTTTCTTGGAAAGATGGAACTGTGGCAGGAGTGGAAGGAGGGTTTCTGTGCGTGTGTAGAAAAGGGATAAATCTGTAGGAGAACAAGGCATCATCTGTTCTCTTGCTCTGAGAACAGCTTGTTTTTTGCAGAGATCTACCCCTTCAAATGGGAGAGCTTTGTCAACAAACAAAACAAACAAACAAACAAAAAAAGTGGGAAGAAAAGTTAAAACTTCCTGCATAACCTAAAATTCCCACTGGTCCCAAATAAAATATGAGCACCTCTCTGACTTTTAATAGCACATGGGTAATCAGTCCTCAGGGTCTGGTGATAGCATCAGTAACACTGATTGGATTCAGGGGATTAAACGAAAGAACCAAATCTGTGCTGCTTTCATCTGTATTGGGGTAGCTGAGGAAAAAATCAATACTTGATAGCTAAATTGGGACAATATTGTCAGCCCTGGAAGTTATTTTCTATTCTCTATACTCTATTTAGAGCTTGTGAATGATCTCGAGTCCATCCGTTGCAGAGGAGACAAAGGGTGATTTGGGAAATAAAACTGAAAACGGGTCTGAGGTTTGGGTTTGATTCTCTGTTGTTCCACAGGCTCCTCATGTGACCTTGGTTGCTCTTAAGCTTCCTGCGAATTTTAGGCAATGTCTCCTCACTCATGTAGAGGGGGAGCGACTGTGGGCTGGCAGCTCAGTTTATGGCCAAGTTCAGCCAAGTCTGTCTCCTTTTGTTCCTTGTGGACTTGGATCTTTCTCAGTTCTGGTTTGATGATGGTGCCTCATCCCTCAGTGTCTGGAGCTGCTCTATGAACTTCCCACTGTCCACTCCCACTAGTTAAGCTGGAAAGTCAGAGGAGCTGCTAAACCCCTTTGTGACTCTGGCTGGTCACGGCCATGATGTTCCAGCTTGTCCCTTGCTGTAACCTTTCCATACAAACTCCAACAACTCAGCCAGGAAAGGTCTCTGCTGTATCTCTGTGCCAGCTCTAGTCTGTGCCACCTTAACTGGCTGAGCATTTTTTAGTGATTTATGATTAACAGAGACACCTTTAAAGGTTTGTGGTTTTTTTCTCCCCTGGTCCTGCCTATGCTGACAGTGACCTTATCTGCATTTAACTTTGCCTTCTGGATTCTTGAAGACAAGCATAGATTTAAGCAGTCCGAAAAGAAAGATTAAGCCATCCTTTTAGCTAATCTTCATGCAGAGGAGGCTGTCTGCTCTTCCTATCTTGGGTTTGAGAAATTCTATTATACTACAGCATATCTCCCAGGAAGGATTTGACTGATGATGTTAGCAGCCCACCTTACACTAATTTTTACACTTAATAGCACATGATAAGCCTCCTGTTGTCTGCAGAGTAGGATTTTCTTCTTGAAAAATGACTCCTGTCATTTGTTGTGCTGCAGTATGAAAACATTTCGCAGTTTTCTCTCCGAGGAGTTTTAACTATCCAGTGTCTGCTGCCTGGTGAGTGTTTCCACTTTGAACCCAACATACACCTGAGCCAGTGTTCTTACTAGGAGGTTTGTAGGAACTGGATTGTGGTCACAGAATTCTCCATGGACTTCTTGCAGTGCATCTGATAGAACTGTGAGGTCTCTGATCACCTGTCAGTTCTTCGGGACATTCCTCTGGGTCTTCAATTTGTCCCTTCTTACAAAGCTTCCTGCCAAAACAACTCCCTTCAAAGACACTGCCCCTCTTAGTTCAAAGCCACTTGAGGTCTTAGAGCTCTCAAAAGCCTTCAATCAGTGGCATTTCAGCCCATCTGTACCTGCAGAATAATCTCACACTTTTCCCAAAAGACAGACACTGATAATTTCCTCTGAGATCTCATTAGAGAATGTAAAGATTTTCCTCAGTGGATTTATGGCTTGGTCCTCTATCCCGGCAGCTAGAACGTCCCTGTTCACTGTCATTCAACCTTTTGTCCCGCCCTTCTTAGAGTCACAGAATCATTGTTTAGGTTGGAAAAGACTTCTAAAATCAATGAGTCCCACCATTGCTCCAGCACTGCCAAGCCCACCGCTAACCCATGTCCCCAGGTGCCACATCCACACACCTTTTGGTGGCTCCACCACTTCCCTGGGCAGCATATTCTGGTGCCTGACCACCCTTTCTGGCATTTTTGCTCCTTTACATTCTCCCTCTTTTATCCTCTATTCTTCTTCCATGGCAATTTCCACTGTTTCTCACCCACCTTTTAGTGACCTCTTTGTGGTATCTCTTCTTTTTCCTCCTTTTAACCGCTGGTATCTTCTTCCTTCCTCCCCAAGTACTGAGTCTTTTTTTGCTGGCTTTTTCAACTGTTTCCTGATACTACATCCCCAGCCGTTGAGGCGGGCTTTGTAAAGCTGTCTTTTCCTTAAAGTGATTCCTGGGCCTGAACTCTGCCATGTGATACATTTAAAACTTGTGCTTTTAAAAACCATTACAAGAAAGCTCAGGACCATCTGCTTCCCTTTTACAGGCAGAACGTAAGTAAACTGCTGTGTTGGCCAAAATGATGTGGACATTAAATCACTGTGATGTTTCTCATTGTCAGGCTGAAGTTCTACCACCCCAGCCTAAAACCAAAGCACTTTCAATTCTGCATGTGCAGGCAATCCATCACTTGGTGTTAAATACATTGATTAAATGTTCTACTCAAGTGTGCTCAGTGAAGCAAATGCTACCCAGACTGGATCATCTTCTCTGCTAAAACATCTTTTTCATGTCTAAGACATCTGTTAAGAAATCAGAGAGCTTCCAGAGAAGAGAAGGCTTCGAGGTGACCTTATTGCAGCCTTCCAGCACCTGACAGGATCCCACAAGAGAGATGGAGAGAGGCTTCTTGCAAGGGCATGGAGTGATAGGACAAGGGGGAATGGCTTCAAACTGAGAGAGAACAGTTTTAGGTCAGATATTAGGATGAAATTTTCTGTGAGGGTGGTGAGGCCCTGGCACAGGTTGCCCAGAGAATCTTTGCTGCCCCAACCCTGGAAGTGTTTAAAGCCAGGTTGGACAGGGCTTGGAGCAACCTGGTCTAATGGAAGGTGTCCCTGCCCATGGTAGGATGGAACTGGATGATCTTTGAGGTCTCTTCCAACCCACACCATTCTGGAATTCTATGATACGATATTTCAGCTCAGTCTTGAGCATTCAAAATTGGCTGAATTGAGCCAAATCTGAACCTTTCCATGAATGTGTCCCTTGCCTTCCAGTGTGCATAAATTTAGTGGTGGCTAAACCAAAGTGGCGTCAGGTACCTGGTGGAGTCTGTGCAGCAAGTTTACGCCCTGCCCTTGAAAGTTTGCGATTCCTGCTGACACCAGAGAGTCCTATTTGAGGTCTCTTCCAGACCTGGGCGGTTGTTTCCACACTGGCGAGACAGCCTGGCAGTCGGAGAGAGCGCTTGTGCTCGGGCATCATGAGGGCTGACAGCTCCCCTGGCAGCTTGAGCTGCTGCAAAGCTTCCATGTAATTGTTTTTACAGAAATTCCGCTCTTGAATTGAAGCCTTTCTTCAGAGGAAGGTGTCTGCGGGCACAGGCAGTCGCTCCCGCCCTGTTGCTGCTGGGAGTGAGTTCCGCGCTCCCGGGTCAAGGTGGGCACTTAAACCGGTGTCATGGAGTAACTCCAGTAACCTGGTGATCGAAAACCTGGCCAGAAAAATGTTTTAAAGTCACAGCTCAAGCTTTCCCTTCTTTCAGCCTTGTCTTGAAGCTTTGACTGGTATCTTAACGCTCTAACAGAACTGATTTCTAGGAAGTGTGTTATTGCCTTCCTCATTTTTTACTGCTTTCAGTGAAACAGATGGATTTCAGTGTCTCTTTGCTCTAGATTCCCCCTCCCCACAGACACTTTCACAAGTTCTTTTCCCCGGAGAAGATAGTTGAGTGATCAGAAGAGCTCAGGCAACTTGCACAGCCCCTGCAAAAAACCCCTTGGCCCTTGACTCCTCCTCAGAGCAGCATTCAGAGGTTTCAGAGGTGCACACCTTCTGATGAGGCAGCCCAGCAACTGCACATACACAAGTGTTTTACAGCTGAATGAGCTGAGATGGGTTTTACAAGCTGTGCTTTTTTTTTGAAGATGGGTCGTTCATCTATTGGTTTAAGGGCAGGTTTTCAAACAGACTCAATTGACATGTGGGCTGCTGAGTGAAAGGCGCCTGTTTCAAACTGAAGGGCTTCGGAGAAGTTTCTACTCTAATGTTTGCAGCTATATCCAGACAACTTGGGCTGCATTGAGGCTGCTGGGATAGTTTTTCTTATTGACTGAATAGGTCTTGTGGTCTTTATCAATTTAGATGGAACTTGGGCCCACCTTTGGCTTTACTTGTGCTGTTTAGTGACGGAATAGAAACACCCAGGTGCATCTTTGCTGTGCCAGCCGAGGACTGTCTGGTCCCTCTGGATTTTCCTGCAATCCTTGTCACAACTAGAATGGAGAAGCTGGTCGGGGAAGTCCCTGGCTTTGCCGTGTAAGTTATAGCTCTGGGCATCATCAGCTGCCCACAGCTCCCAAGAGTATTCCTCATAAAGCACCTGAGTGCTGGAGTACTGGGAATCATTGAAATCTCCTCCCCTGTTATTTATTGATGCTCAGGGAGGTTGCCTTCTCCTTTCACAGTTTGCTCCTGCCACGTGTAGGGAATTAGATCCCAGGCTGTGTTTTCAGGTGGACATGTCCAGGTGTGCTATACTGCTTCTTTCTTTCCAGAATTGTTCTTTCTTCCTGAAAATGGAGTTTTCTACACTATTACAGGCTCTTTGGTTAAAAGCTGGAGGAGATGAGCCCTCGGGGGGCTGCTTGGGTAGGACCTTCAGGGAGTGGGCATCTATACTGAGCTGGTGGGTGCCAGCAGCAGTCAGAAGAGCCAGACCAGGTCACACAAATCAGAGCAGCCATTTAACTGCTATTAATTGCTCTGGCTTAGGTCAGTGTGAGATCAGCTGTGATTAGAGAATTGTAGAGCTGAGAACAGCCCTCTGATTTATGTTAAGAAGATTCTTCTGGAAGCAGTATTTGAATTTGTATTTTCAATAGATTCTCAAGACAAAACCGTCTGTGCAAGGGCTCATTTCCTAGCAGTTTGTATTAAATCTGTTGTTGGTGTTTTGGAGCTTAAATATGTTTACAGCTTCTGTAAGTGAAGGAAAGAATACTCTCTGGCTATTTTACAGATATGTTGAATATCAGCTATGACATGACAGCACTAAGCACATCAGACTGTGGGTTACTGGCATCATTTATATGCTGTGTATGCAGAGGCTTTGTACATCACTGGGCTTTCTGCCTGACAACTGCAAGGATGTTAATTATTATGCCATAATTCATCAGTTGAAGTATCTTGCAGCACTGTTATTAAGCCAAATTCTGAGGCCTTTGCTAGGTCATTAAGCAAAAAGTAAGTAAAGGCTAATTTACTATGCTATTAATCAATAAGTTAAATATATTCTGAAGTCCTGTTTCGAAATGCAAGGTACTGCTTAGGTGAAAAGTGAAGAAATTAAGTAAAAATATGTAAAAAGAAAAAATTATTAACTCTTCCTGTCAGCTTAAATAATTTTGGAAAACAATTATCTCTGCAGAGCTGTATGAGCCCAGATCAGTTTCTGATTTGAGGAGCTAATGGGCTCACAGGAAAGAACAAAGAAGGGATGCAATTTTTCCCAGGTAAAGTAGTTCCCATTCTTACCCTGTGTTCTCTTCCTCCTGTCTTGTGGCTCTGCTGCGGCTTGTGACTGACGACCCTCTTTACTGCCCCAGTGTAGACAAGGCATGAATTTTTCAGGTCTCCCCATCCTTTAGCTTGTGCTAAAAAGCTCCTTGATCTTCTTGGCCTTGGTTTCAAGGCCCTCAGGTTCATAACCTACCTTGAGTGAGACCCTGACCCCCAAAAATGAGCTGCGCAAGGAGTGGCCTTGGCCATTTGTAGATTATTTGGTCCCAGGCGTATGAGTGACCTTGTTGTGAGGCATCACTGAGTCACTTCTTCTCAAGTACCTGGATTTGTGTTATCCTCTCTGGCACTTGGAACAGTTTCTTCTTCTTTTTCATGTCACTGACCAGGGACAGGCTGCTTTTCAGGCATGATTTCCCGGACCACTCCTGTGGCAGCAGCATGGTGTGACCCTTCAGCAGGTGCCAGATCCTTCCCACTGGAAGCACTGCTCAGCTCCCAGTTTGGCTCCCCAGAGCTCATATTTAGCTCCTGAACCAAACCCAGCCCTGGCTTCTGGGCTCTCCTGTTTGACCCATCTCTGTTACCAGTGATGTTTTCAGCTGCCAGGGCCATCTCAACGTTTGGATGCATTTTGGAAGTGCCAGCTCAGTGGCTTCCCACAGGTACACGGGATCAAATTTGGGGGACTATCAGCCCGTGGGGCTTCCAGTTTTTTTGACCTGCTTTTGCATCACTATCTGACAGGCCCTAACCCCATGGTACTGAAGAACTGCAGCAAATATTTACTCTCCTTTCTGTTGTGGCAGCACCTGAGAGGCCGCCTCTGAAAGGTGAAGCGTGTTGTGCCGAAGCACCGTTCCTGTGCTTGAGTTTTAGACACGGATCCTGCCCCAAGGAGCATCCAAAAGCGGACAAGGAAGTTGCAGAGAGGTGAATAAATTAGGGCAGAGTTGTGAGGGCGTCTGTAGCAGAGGCAGACACTAAACAAAACCCTCCCGAGCTCCCCTCTGCTGCAGACAGCGGTTTGTGCTGCGAGGAGGCTGCCGGCTCATCGGGCTGGGCGGGCAGGGGTGGGATCTGCAGGCAAATCACGTCTGCCATCGCCCCACCAAATGAGGGGAAGTTGGAGAATGCTTTTCCTGCTTTCTTACTCTCCCACGTTACGTAAGTACACGAGCGCCAGGATCATTAGGGTGAACTTTTTCCCGTATTTCAAAACCGAGCGCTTGTTTTGACATTTGCAATCTGGCTCTTCCCCGGCGCTCTCATGGTGGTTGTGTGGAGACGAGCAGCCTGCCTTCCCTCCTTCCCTTTACGTGACTTGAAAGGAGAAGTTCAGGCATCTATTGAATTCCCATGGAGAGACAGGCGCTGAAATAGCAGCTAGCTAAGATTTCATGCAGCTTGCCTAATATTTATAGTTCAGCGATTTAAAGCATATAATCAAGTTTGTTTGGGTGAGAAATGCATTTCAGCCCGTTCCTATTGCCATGGGACAGCCAAGGAGGGAAGTACTAGTGGGAAGGCA
Organism: Oxyruncus cristatus; assembly: GCA_013399855.1. Classification (NCBI taxonomy): domain Eukaryota; kingdom Metazoa; phylum Chordata; class Aves; order Passeriformes; family Cotingidae; genus Oxyruncus; species Oxyruncus cristatus. The sequence goes on along the minus strand of VXAY01001555.1, from coordinate 69,253 downwards.
GAGAACTGCAGGAGAGATGGAGCAGGGGACTGACAGTAGCTGTCTGGTACCGGAGGCAGTTTCTTTTCTACTGAAGTGTCTATTTCTGGCTCATGCATATTATGGCACAGATATTTCCCAGAAGATAATGTGGCTTTTGTTTGAAGCCAGCTCTTTCTGCTGACTCCAGGTGGAAAGCCAGGGTATTTGGGTTATGGCCTATATGTGCAAATCACCTTCAGTGTAGTAAGGAAAAGGGGTTCAGTCCATAGAATATCCTGAACTGGAAGGGACCCACAAGGACCATGGAGTCCAACTCCTGGCCCTGCACAGGAAAACCCCAAAAATCACACCATGTGTCTGAGAGTGTTGCCCAAATGCTGCTTGAGCTCTGTCAGCCTTGGTGCTGTGCCCATTGCCCTGGGGAGCCTGTTCAGTGCCCAGCTACCTCAGGGTGAGGAACCTTTCCCTGCGTTTTGTGTAAGGCCGAATCCTGCAATTAGTGTGATCAGCCTGGGGCTTTTGAGCCACACGTGGCTTAAGCACAGTCCAGCCAGGGTGACTTTGAGCAGTGGATCTGTGCTGGAGGAGGTGCTGTGGGGGATAAGGCACTGAGGAGCATGGCCACAAGAGCATGGCCAGCCCAGCCCCATCCTGCTGTGTGGTGGAGGGCAGTGGGCCTTGGGGGAGCTGCTGACTCTGCTTGTGGACCCTGCTTACACCCTCAGCATAAGAAAGGTGTGGACCTGCTGGAGTGAGTCCAGAGGAGGCCACGAAAATACTCAGAGAGCTGGAGCCCCTCTACTCTGGAGACAGGCTGGGAGAGCTGGGGATGTTCACATGGAGAAGAGAAGGCTCCAGGGAGACCTTAGAGCCCCTTCCAGTACCTAAAGGGGGCTGATAAAAAAAGGAGAGTGTCTTTTTACATAGGTAGATAGTGAAAGGACAAGAGGGAACAGTTTTAAACTAAAATAGAAAAGTTTTAGGGTAAATCTTAGGAAGAAATTCTTTACTGTGAGGGTGGTGAGGTCCTGGCACAGGTTGTCCAGAATTGCTTCATCCCTGGAACTGTTCAAGGTCAGGTTGGATGGGGCTTGGAGCAACCTGGTCTAGTGGAAGGCGTCCCTGCCCATAGCAGGGTGTTGGAACTGGGCGGTTTTTAGGATGATCCAACCCAAGTCAGTCTGTGATTTTGTGATTCTGTGATTTGAAGGTCACATTGCCTTTTGCTCTCCGGAGAACAGAGTGGCTGTATCTCAGCTAAATGGAAGTTTGGGGTTTGCTGCCAAGAACTCTGTCTCCCTGTGGTAATCCACTGCTGTTCAGTTACAGTGGGGCTGTTCTGAACTGGCTTTACAAAGTTACACACAGGCTGATGGAATGCCATCATCTCTGGGGTGGGATTGTACAAGGCTGGCCGGGCAAGTAGGTGCTTTTTTTTTGCAAAATCTAGAGTTATCCAAGGGCTGCTAACGATCCTTTTATCTCTGGGCAGCACAGCAAGGCTGAGATGGTGCTGACTCCTCGTGCCGAGGGCAGGGAGGCTGGTGCTGCAGGAGTTGTGAGAGGCTGTCAGCTGTCTGAGGGGGTTGTGATGTGCTCTCGGGATGCCTCGTCTGCCACTCCGTGGCTGTTGTGTGACAGCAGAGATGCACCAAGCAGCCAGAGCCGGGGCAGAGCCTGCACAGGGGCTCTGCTCTGCAGTTGAGGAGCTGTCGCTATTTATCTCTTCAGAGTCATCGTCGGAGACCAGAACAAGCTTTAACCTCTGCGTAGACAATAAGGCACGCCCTGTCATCCCTGAGATTTGTCTCCGGATGGGTTCTGCTTTAGATTTGTCAGAGAAGAATGCTTGGAAACTCATCGCCAGATGCCAGATATTTAAGTGTTGTGTCCGTCATGAACAAATAAGCTGCAAGAAACTGGGGAATGCACAGGAAGGGATGTAGCACTGTGGTGCACAAAGGTCATGTTCTGCCAATGTGAGCAAAAAAATCACAGTAGAGATCATGGTTAACCCTGGTCACAAATGATGTGTGTAGAGCTGAAATGCATCACTGCTACAGCTCTGCAAGTGGGAGAGAGAGAGAGGGAAACTTAACAAGTCAATGAGTAAGAAAATCCAGTTGCAGCAGCAAGGCTCCCTGCCCTGGCGAGGTGAAGCTACTGTATTTTTGTTCCTTTTAGCTCTTTCTTTCCCACTGCCTCAGATGTGAGTTGTGTGCCTGCCTTGTAAGGGCTCTGCTGACCTCTCCGTGTCCCGCCTGTGACCTCCTGGCTCTCTTCGCTCTGCAGTGCTGCTCTTCACTGCCTGTTTAAGACAACTTCTCACAAAGGACACTCACACTTTCCCCTCCACTGCTCTTTGCACAAAGGAGGGACAGCAGCCACATCCTTTTTGCTCAGTTCTCAGATGTCTGCTTAAAAATCTCATCTCCTGTTGAGCCTCCAAACCTCTGCAGCAAGTCTTAATACCCAAAGGCAAACCCATGGAGGTGTTCCTCAGGACTGACAAGATGCTCTGCTTTGTGTCTCTGTTCTTACTGTCTGTGAGAACACAAGTGCTAAGCTGGGTGACTTCCACAGCAAGCAGCTGTGTTTAAAAAAATAAAAAAAAGTGAGTTTTCCTGAGTGTTTTCACTCTATATTTTCACTCTATACCAGCAGAAGTGACCTGAAACTCCTGCTCTTCATCAGGCACCCTGGGGAAACCTTGCCAGGGAATACTCATTCTCCCTTGATGCAAAACACTTTGGATCAGGAAGTGTTCCCAGTTGGCTTTGTTTGACCACGGCTCTCACGGTGGGGTGCTGGTTTGTCAGACGTGATATATGGTCACACAGGCTGTCTAAACCGCCCTTGCTTTGGAGTTTGGAGTTCACTTGGAGCAGGACAAAAGTCCTGGCCTGGGATGCCGTTGAACCCTACTGCACATGAAAGGTGTTGAAGCAGAGACCTGGTGGGTTTGGTCAGTTCTAATGTTAGATCCAAATGGGATTCACGGCCATAATGGAAAAGAAGAGACCACCTCTTCCCTTTGAAACAAGCAAACAAGCAAACAAACAAACAAGAACCCCCAAAGCTTCCAAAACAGACTAAAGAGTATTTTTCTTTTCTCTTTTTCAAACTGAAGCTGCATCCTCTGCCTTTGCCTGGATGCACAAGACCAAGCCCTGTACAGCACTGGGACAGCCACATGGAGCTAAGACAGGCCCTAAGCCTCGTTAAATGCAAACTCACACATCTCTCAGCTGGGTCACCACTGTGCACAGGATGCCGACCAGTCTGGCTCCTGTTTCCAGGATAATCACCCTGAGATCTTCCTTCTTGTACTTCCTAGAGTACATGTTACGGTGGATCACCCAGCGGGGAGAGGAGGGGCTGTTGCTGTGACATGTCAGCCTGCTTCTGATATGCCTGGCTGTGCTTCCACAGGCAGAAAAGCTGGGAGAAAAATGATGCCCAAAAGACTTGAAATATATCATGTTTGTTGAGCTCAGAAACCTCATTTGAGTCTCTGGATCTGGTAAATAGGTGCTGCAGTCAGAGCAGTCTTTCAGTGTTTTTCTTCTGTAGGGTGCTGGTTGGTGCCCTCGGGTTGCTGGCAGGGGTTTGAGGCCGCGTAGATTTTGAAAACACTGGCATCAAATCCTGCTTGGGAGGAAACTTTGACAAATGATGCAGAAGGGGAGGGGGGAAAGAGAGCAGGGAGACTGGGCTATGAGCTCTGACTCTGCAATGCAGAGCGTGACCCGAACGTGGATATCATGAGACTCTTCCAGCCCTGCTCCTGCCAATCACCTCTCCCTGACCTGCCAGCTCCATCCCTTTCCCAGCTGCTTCCAACTGGGTGATCCTCCCCTCTCTCCCCCTCCTCCCTCAAAGCAGTTGAAACCTTAATTCCTGCTGCACTTCCCTGTCAGTTGTTGTTCATGTCAACTCACAGTATCTGCAAACAGCAAAAAGCGAAGCTCCTACCTTCTGGTTGGCATCCACCGTGCCTGCTCCTGGCATGGAGAGCCAAAACAACACGGATATCCTGTGTGGGGAGGCTGCTTGGGTCATTGGATCAGCATGGAAGGGAGCTAAGCACTGAAATTAATAAACAAGAGGGTTTGAATGCACACCCCCCAACTGCAGTGATTTTCCTCACTGAAGCACTGATCCGTAAAGTTTTGAGTTGAGCACTCCGTAAGTTCATTTAAAAATGCATCCAGTTCTGGCTGCAGGCATCTGCCAGGCTGGGGCCTGGGGTGGAACAGGGAATAATAGCTCAGAGGGTTGTGCTGCCTCTTCCTGCCCTGGCTGTTGTCCCTGCCACTGTGGGACTCTGAGGGGACGGATTAATGGTGTCCTCAGTGCTCTGCTGTCGGTATGTGGGACTGGGGCACAGATCCTATTTTCCCATGGCCACAGGAGTGGAACATGCCCATTATGGCTTTGCAGGCAGCAGAGGACTGGACATGGGCAAGTTTTCAAAGTGCCTGGTGATTCTGGGGTGTTGCACATCAAAGACTATTCCTTTTTCAGAGCTAAAGGTCTGTTATTTTCTGACTATCAGCCCCATTTCAGCTTTCACAATGCATAGCTCACAAATCAGCTGTTTTGTGTTTTGGGTTTTTTTTAACAAAGCCTGGCTTAGGAATGTCCCTTGAGACATCTGTAAAAGATTCTTGCTTGCAAAGCTACCTACTGATGTGCTCCTAATTACAGTAATCACATTATTTCAATGATGCCTCCAGTACAGAGGATTTTATCTTATCTTTCCTAATACAGAGTGTTTGTATTTGGATTTTCTTTGGAACTGGAAGTTGTGATTAGTGTTTATGGAGCCTTCTAGGGAATGAGTGCTCCCTCTTACTTTAATAAAGGATGTATGGCCAAGGGAAAGGCAGTTCATCTCACTTCCCTGTCATGGGATGCACTGGAGAGAATGCTAAGGATCAGGATGGGATATTTTTAAGCCTTTACAGGGTTCACTTGGCTGTTGCTTTAGTTGTCTCGTTCTGACAATTTTAAGTTTCACACTGATCTTTAAAGTGTAAATCTCTTTTTGGGACTTGGGTTTTTTTAAGTGTTTTGCTGATTTTGTTTTTTTAATTTGAGTCATTAGGGCAGGAGGAGGAAGAGGACAGGTTTGTGATGAAGCCACTGGATAGCAGTGAGGTCTCAGCCCAGTTCTGGGTTTGACCTGCCTTCATCCTTGGAAAGGATGTGTGGACTCCACTGTCCAACTGCACTTGATATCTCAGCTGGTGAGAACAAAGTGCATGGATGTCTTTGGGGGTGCATGGGGCTTAATTTCCTGACTGTGTCACTTCCCTCCCATGTGAAATAAAGACAGTTATACCTTATTTCTTTTCCATTGTAATTATTTCTCCTGTATCTCTTTACACTCAGCCTCTTCACCCCAGGAACCAGCTTCTCTTGGTGAACTTGCAGGGTCAGCTCCTGTAACACAAGTGGTAATGAAGTGGAGCTTCGTGACTCTTTTCCCTAGACAAAAATCTGGCCTTGACATATGTTGCCCTAAAGCACTGAGCCTGATTTCTAGGAAAAACAGAAAGGAGACAGTGGGTTCAATTCTTCACGGTGCTGGTTGTACCACAGGCACGTGAGCCAAGGGTCACTGTGCTCAGATCTGGCTGTGCTGTGGTGCTCACTGAGCTTGTTTCCAAAGAGGCACCTCCGGCACAGAGCCCTCTCGTGTGGTAGGTTTGAGAGCCCCAGAATAGCTTGGTTGTTGTTCTGGCTGATGTGTAAACTGGAGTGAGGCTCTTTGGTCTTCCCTCTCATTCCCAAAGTTTCCTGAAAACCAGAATCTAAACAGTTACGTTTTGCCTGGGAGTGCGTTGCCCGCTGTGGGATATTGGCTGGCAGAAAAAAAAACAGATATCTGGGGCCAAGTCCTAAATCCAGCAAGGGAAATACTAGAACTGCCATTGTTTTCAGTGGGGCAACGTTTTCTTAATTCCTTTTT
>VXAY01001555.1:0-63220 GCA_013399855.1 Oxyruncus cristatus | reverse complement strand
TTTTTTTTTTTTGCATAGGAACAAACCCCTAAATGATTAAAATTTTCCCAGACCGTAGTCTTGTTTGTCATTCTCTATTAGCTGCTATTTGTGATGCCTGTTTAAGAACCATGTGAAGCATCCCAGTTCTCTAACCTGGCAGTGTTTCATCCCCTCCTGATTCATGCCTTGCTCAGCGATCAGTGAAGCAAATGAATCCAGGAGCTGAAAGGCTTTTGAGCCAGACCCCTGGAGCAGAGCAGGTCAGGACTGCCAGACGTGGTAGCTTTTAGAGGGTTTGTAATAAGCACCAGAGCTGCTCACTCTGGAAACCTGGAAGGAAAACAATAGAGACTTTGGTTTCCCGAAAGCCGGGAAAGTCGGCAAGAAACTGTTCACGCTGACTTTGGTTAAGATGGTTTAGAGCACTGATAAATAGAGGGTCAGTGTGCACATTAACGGATTGATGTAGGTGGTTAATGTTGTTCAGTATTTTCAAAGAACAGGTCTGTGATGCTTTACAACTTCACTGGTACCTTGATCTCCACAAACCTACCAACCTTCAGTTCCCTCCCAAGGGAGGGAGCTGTGGTGGTGTTGGTCTGTTTTCGGCTTTCTCAACTGGTGGATCTCAGAACAGCTCTCAGGAATTAGTTGTCTGATCTTTTTCCTATTCCCATATGAGGCAGATAAATACCATATGTACATCTGCCAGCTGAATGTCCCAGTTACAACAGATACCTAATTTGGGTAATGTGGCTGTGCGAGTGTCTGTGCCTGGGACAACAATGAGCAGTTTGATCCACTTACCACCCAGGGATCTGGTTTCCTACGAGGACAGCGGAGCTGCCACTGCCTCGTGCAGCTGAGCTCAGCTCAGTGCTGCTTGTTGTGCAGGCGAGCTCTCCATGCTGACTGCCATGGGATAGAGTCTTTCCATGATCAGGCATCCACGTCAGTGCTCTGGCACCGAGCGGTCCCTTCGAACATTAATGATGAAAGGCAGAGTGAAGCACCACCCTCTGGTAACAAGCAGAACACAGAACCTCAATATTTTCCTTGAAGAAGTCAGAAGGGAAGTTGCACTGACTCCTGGGATTTATTTGCTAAACACACATATATCATGGGATTGTGTCATGAGAGATTTAGGTCAGATATTAGGAAAAGGTTCTTCCCCCAGAGGGTGGTTGGGCACTGGCACAGGCTCCCCAGGGAAGTGGTCACAATCCCAAGCCTTACAGCATTTCCAAGAGCATTTTGACAATGCTCTCAGGCACATGGTGGGATTGTTGGGGTTGTCCTGTGCCGAGCTAAGGGTTGGGCTCGATCCGAGTAGGTTCCTTCCAGCTCAGGATATTCTATGATTCTATACTGGAGACTTTTAGGATAACCTAATGACTTCATGGGAATCATGCTGGCAAGGAAATACTGAGTCTTGTGGGAGCTGCCTGTGCATGAAAGGGGAGCCTTAGAGGTTTGTAATCAGACACATAAAAATGAGTGAGGACAGGATTCCCTTTCAGACCCGATGCCGAAGGGGCCATCTGGAGGAACCCAGCTCCTTCCATGGCCCATGAAGTGAAGGCTCCTCAGCAGGACAGTGTGAGCTGTCCTGTGTGGCACAGTTTTACTGCCCTTTCCACAGGCAACCTCTGTGGGACTGTCTGGAGAAGTCTGGATGGGCATAGCCAGCCAGAGCAAACCGAGCACTGCTTGCAGGGCTGTCTTACAGGCCGGAAAATCCATCTTCAAGTTGTGTAAATCTTGCTCAGTGTGTGTCCCTCCCTCATCCATTAATTTACAGGGAAATACCTTTCGGGATGAGCTGAGCTACATTTGTCAAACTTTAATAGCCTGTTTGCTTCTGTAAGGGCAGCAGTTTCCCTCCTGGATTTTGCCCTCAAAACCCACAGTGTGACCATTGCACACACCTATTTCAGTGCTTCTGGAGCACAGCTTAAAATCCCTCCCTTGCTGCTGTCAGGAGCAGCTACAGCCTGCCCAATGGCCACATGTGAGAGAATTACCATGGCTCTAATCGGATGCACACCCAGTATTTCGGAGCATGGAGGGGTGTTGGAGCATCAGTAAAGCTTGAGAAGCCTGCAGACTCTCCCAGACTGAGGTGGTTGACTTGCATTACCTGTGGTGGACACCAGGAACAGGACAGGAAGTAAAAGGCTTAAACTGCAGTCAGGCAGAATTGTGTTACCTCCTCAGGACAGTGGATCTCTGAGCAGATTGTGAAGTTCTTTCTGGAGAGTATAAATAGCAGGTCAAGCTCACAGCAAGGCCGAGTAGATCCTCTGCTGTGCTGGAGAAATGGATCAAGTGACTTCTGGAGGTGTCTTGTTAGTCCTGTTTCAGGATTCAGAGCTGTAGCTTTGAAGAATAACTTCTTTTTTTTTTTTTGGAGGCGGGGGGCAATTACATGAGGTTATATTGCTGGTGGTGCCCTCAAGACCCCTTAAAGGCTTGGTGTGGTTCTGGGCTACAGCAGGGATGGATTAGAGAACTGTGAAGGTGGTTCAGCTGCTGAGCTGTTCAGGTCTGTACCCTCACAGCATTGGTGGCCAACACCAGGTCTTGGAGAGCTGGCAGACAGCAGAGTCAATGTAAAATGTGCTTCACATCACTTTTATGGTGATTTGTAGGAGCTGAGATTGGCTGTTTAAGTGTGAAGTGTGATGTCTGTCGAACTAATAATATCACCATTGAAAAATTTCGTATTAGGGAGGTTATGCTCATTCACTTTGGAGTTTTGGCCAAACGTCCACACTCAATGGTCCATTAACTGCCATATAAATTTGCTCAGATCATCACACTAAATATTTCTTCAGAGCTGGCTCTCAGTCTTCAGCAGAGCTGGTCTAGGTGAGTTATAGCCCTGGTGTTCTACCCTTTAGGTACAAATCTAGTGTTTCCTGTGTGCTCTGGCTCACCCAGTCTGTGTCTGTGACCAGCCTCAGAGCCAGGCAATCTCCATGTAGTATTTTTAGTGGGTAAGTGACCAGTGAAAAGTCCTAAATCTGGAAAAAAACCTAAACTTCTGCTTCAATTTTCAATGTCAGCTGAATACTCAAGGGAGCTTTAACATGGTGTATGAATAATTAACACTAGCAGTTTACAGCACTTTTCCTGCTAAGACTAAGCACTATGCAAAGGAAATAAAATAAAAGTCACCCTTTAAAATCTCCTAAAGGGAAAAGGAAAGGTAAATAATTACCTAACCTCTTGACTCTTTGGTGAAGGCAGAAACTTGCATTAAAATTAGTCTCTCTAAATCAATTTAATATTTTAATTGCCACAAAATCAGGGAAGTCAGTTACGATTCCCAGAGAAAATCGCAGCTGTGTCTCCCTGGTTGCACTAATCTCCTCTCATGATTATGCATTTTAAAGGCAGTGACCCAACATGCTACGTGTGCACCCAAAAGGTGCTTTAAAGTTACAGTTTAAAGAGAAAATTTCATATAAACATTATCTGGCTTTCCTGGAGGAGTAACTGTGTTTTCCCATTCTAGTATTTCTCTGAGCCTGCATCACTTTGCCTCTGTTGTTCCACAGCATAGGGGTGAAAGACACTTACTGGAAGGGAGAGAGCTGGAGTTGGTGCTGCAGCTTTCCAGCTTTGTCTCTTGATCTTGTACAATTCCGGGTCCTGATTTTGCTCTCACCGAACCCCCTACTGGGGGGGGGTGAGAATTCTATCTTCCGTGACAGAGTTCCTTTTAAAGCAAAACAAGCATTAAATACGTCACCAGAAGATTGTACTGCTATGTACCCTGATAATCATAAAGAAAATACTGAACAGATTTACTTAAACTCTCCAAAGAAATTCACCTCCAGGCTGAAAGCCAGCATGAGAAACATTGGCCTAAAAAGGAGCAGTTTTGGAAGGTGATAAAGCCCTGGAAATAGGATGAAATTTCCAAATGCTCCAGAGCTATAACAAACAGCTTGTGGTAATAAAGAGTTGGCAAGAATAGTCCCTGTTTGATAAGAGTTTCCAGAGGATGAAGCAAAATAAACTCACTTAATATCTGTTGAAAGTCAGGTCTTGTTAGTGAAGTCATTTTTTTTCATAGAATCATAGGAAGTTTGTTCATCCAGTTCCAACTCCCTTGCCATGGGCAGGGACACCTTCCACTATCCCAGGTTGCTCAGAGCCGTGTCCAACCTGGCCTGGAACACTTCCAGGGATGAGGCAGCCACAGCTCCTCTGGACAACTGTGCCAGGGCCTCACCACCCTCACAGCCAAGAATTTAAGCCCAATACCTAATCCAAAACTACTCTCTTTCAGTTTGAAGCCATCCCCCCTTGGCCTGTCCCTCCAGACCCTTGTCCGAAGTTCCCCTCAGCAAGAAGCCTGTTTGTAAACTTCCACTTGTTGCTGCCTCCATGACATGCCCCGGAGCAGCTCCTGCAGCCAGGACAACCATTTTTCAGAGGGCTGATGGGATCAGTCCCGTCCTGCACCTCCACGTCTTCCATCACTGACTTTGAAGGCACAGCACCCCAGCAACGCCCAGCTCCTGATGCAGCAGAGATCAAAGGCAGAAACCCACCCTTGTCCTGCCAGGTGTATCTGGCATGACCATCCCTGCTCGTTCTGTGGTGGGTCACCTTGAGGAGGAGTTCTTCCTGCAGGGTTCATTACCTGCGTGATCCACGAGGTTCATTTGATGGGCACTAATATCTGGTTGATGCCCATCAGAGCCCAGCTGCTCAGTGCAGAACAGCACAGCTCAGAGATCTCCTCTCCTTCTGTCGCTGCCTTTCAAACAACAAGCTAATTCCATTTCGTGCGTACCGGTAACACTTAATTGGTGCTCTGAACTGAGGGGAAATGGGCAAAAATGGATACAAATGGCATCTTGGCTCCTATTCAGCTGGTCCTGCTCTTCCTCTGGGTTTGAAGAGGAATATTAGAAAGGGACAGTGTGTGAAAAGCCTCATTGAGAGAGTGCCAGTGAAAATACAGTTTTAATGTAGCTGTGGTCAGGCAGTCTGACAAGCTCTCTGCTGCAAAAAGCAGGATGCTTAGCACGTTTCCCTTCAAATAAGGGTGTTTTGGGGCATCTTTGATTCCTTTCTCTCTGAATTTGTACCTAGCTCTTGAAATATTATTTTTTAAATTGCACTTTTCTTTGGATTAATGAATAATTTAGGCTCACAAAATGTAAGAACCACTATTCTCCCAGACTGGCTTCAAATGTGCTTCGAAACCTCGAACCCAGGGGCTTCATCAGGTGCAGAATTACAGCAGTTTGTCACTACGGGCTCTTCCTGCCTTCCTGAAAATATACCCAGTTCCAGCGTCTGTCCCAGAGTACATGTGGGAAGCTGACTTCACCCGCTCGCCCGGCTCCGTTTGGCACTGCCTGGAGATGCTGATCCGTGACCTTGAAGCCTGGAAAGCGCCGTGTGCGAGCAGGAGGCACGAAAAACAGGAGAGCTGCAGCTGGAGTCGGAGGCGCTGCAGGTTTCCAGGGAAATTTGCGGTGCAAGCGGGGTGAGTTTGTGCTTGGAGGGGAGGTGTCCAGGCGCAAAGGGTGGCCGGGAGGGTCCACAGGTGCAGGTGCCAGCAGTGCTTTAGTGACACAAGAGGGAGCTATGGACTCTCCCGAGATACCGCAGCGTTCACCCAGGCATGGAAACACGTGTCAACGAGCAGGAGAAGGAATCTCGGAGCGCAGCCGCCTCTGGAAAGGCAGACGAGGCATCTGCTGCGGTTGTACTTCCAAGGGTTCTTTGCTCCTAGTTAACCCTAAGTGAACCTGGAGAGAAAGCTGGAAGGGAAAACATCTTCCCTAGGGAATACAGACTAAAAATAATAGATGGTTAATGCTTGGACTCGATGATCTGAGAGGTCTTTTCCAAGCTAAATGACTCTGTGACTGTAAGATCCTATGACTTGATGTTCCTGAATTTGGTACCATTGTGGAGATGTGAGTTAAATATGTGGAATTACACTTGCTTCACTTAGTCACACCTGCCTGTAATTCCATATCATAAATAGTCAATCCTTTAAAATTTGCAGTATGTGAAATTTTTTTACTACCTTTCTCCTACAAAGGGAAGGATGATCCTTGCGGGGGACAGAAATGTTTGGACACAGGAGCCCAAAGTTTGCCTCTCTGCTCATGTGTGGGTTTATGCTATGGGCTATGAGAGGGATGTTGCTCAGGCCTCGACCCGGAAATGAGACTTAAGGGGAATTTAGGATGTGAGACCCATGCAGGGATTTCTCCAAACCCTCGCCTAGTTCTGTAAGCATCAGCTTCAGCAGCAAAGCTTCCTAGAGGCTTCAGATCAGCTCCTGGGCAAGTTCAGGGCTATCACTAACGTTTGGTACTCTGCAGATACCCAATTTCCGCCTTCCCTGGCTCAACCTCACCTTCTGGATAACAGCATTGCCCAAGTTGTCAGGTGGTCTGTGTATCTGAGCACTCTCAGCATGCCTTGGCCACTGGTCCGCTTCCTGCCCTGTGCATTCGACTCTGCTTCATCTCAAATATCCAGCGTATTTTTGCTCGAAATAAAATTGCTGCTTTCCCTCCCCCTTCTCTTCTTTAAAGCTTTTTAAACACCTCTTGCATTTTTGTCCTCATTCTTGCCTTTCACCCCTGTTCCTGGGTGGATACTACGTGCTATACTTGATCCAGTCTGAGCTATAAATAAGAGGCAGTTTGTTGGAAAGTAAAATTAGCAGGCCAGATTTCCAATCGCGCGTCTAAATCTGTGCCCAGCCACCTCGGAGTGTGCATGTCCTCGTTTTCCAAGGTGCTGAATCTTGTTGTTATCCTTGATTTCAATGGGGATTTGTGATGCTCAGGGCTCCTGAAAATCAGGTCACTTTTTTATTTGGGTCCTGGGTATGAACAGAAGGGCCTGGTCTCCATCACTGTGTTACCGGTGGAGAGACTGAGCCGTGGAGAGGTGGGAAGCTTGTTCCAGGTCAGTCCCTTACCGAGCAGCAGAGGGATTTTGGGCCCCTTCCATGTGTGAAAAGTAATATGAGATTCTCAATGAGTGTCCACAGACTCACTTACATCCCTTCAGTGAAAGATTGCAAGTTCTTGAATCATCTGTCATTTCTCCTCGGCTTCTGTGGAATGTGGTTGTAGGCATTTGTCAAAAGCTGGAACTGTTTTTTTCTTCTGAAAGGGGGCTGTCTGCAGATCTGCTGCTGGTGACTTTTGGCTGGAGGTAACCACACAGCTTTGTCTCTTGTAATTATCCCAATGTGGTGCCAGCTCCGTTCGCTTTCAGTCACTGGAAGTGTTGCTGTCTGCAGGGAATAAAAAAGAGGTTCAGTCAGGAGACTGAGGATTTTTTTTATAGGAAGATAAATTCTGAAATTTAGGCACGTGAAAAATTGCAGGGCAGTTCTCAGGTTAGTGTTCAGATGGAATCAGATTGCCCAGCTGAGTTTGTAGCACTGAGTTACCACGCCAATGACCACAACTAGAAATTCCCATAGAGAGATTTTCCAGTCTTGGGTTTTTGACAAGCAAAAAACTGATGAAAATCAGAACAGAGACAGCTTGGTTGTGCTCCTGAAAGTGCACTCACCTGGGGTGCTGCTTGCTCTTTGTGTTTTGGATGAGGCTTGGAGCAGCCTGGTCTAGTGGATGGCATCCCTGCCCATTGCAGGGTGTTGAAACTAGATGATCTTTAAGTTCCCTTTCAATCCAGACCATTCAGTGATTCTATGGGCATTACCCCAGTGACAAGGATAGCTGAAATCACAATTTCCAGTCAACTCCAGCAGTGCGAAACGAAACACTTCAGAGGTGCAGATTATCATATGGATTGCTTCCTGTACTGAGGAGCCAGTCCTCTGCTGTAAAACAACCAAAATAGGGCTTTTAGTGCTGGGGAAAACAGCATTACATATACAGGTTATATACAGCTGTATATTTTTCCTTCCTGGGGTGGAGCCATTCACCAAAGCCTTCTTAACCACAACTCCTGGCCTGGCTGGGGACACAAGGAGCCAGCCGTGCTCTGACTCGCCTGTGGGCAGCACAGATAAGGCTGTGTTAAGGCTGAGACAGGCTGGGTTGGTGCTGGGAACCCTGCCTGGTGCTTTGCAGCCTGGTTTTGATCCGTGCTCTGCCCTCAGCACACGCTGCTGGGAACCGAAGGATGGATCTCTTGGCAGTTCTGCAGCCTGCCCTCACCTGCACACTTCCAAGGCTGCTGAGCCAGGCAGGCATTGGAAAATGGGCAGGGAAACAATTAGTCTTTTCTAGATTAGGAAGTTCTATAAACACAGTAGGAAGATCGTAAAGGAGTGGACCCCGGGAGTGCTTTACCTGTGCTGCGGTGGCTCATGATGGATTTGTTCTCCTGAATTCTCCATATGTGTTCTCCTGAATTCTCCATATGTGTTCTCCTTGCTCCGGGACAAGTTGGAAAAACACGGGCTCTGCAAGTAGGAGAAATGACCACATCTCACCAGAGTGCTGACATAATTTTTGTCTTTCAGTTTGCTTTGTGCTTTATCAAAAAACCCCAAGTGCTGATTGCCTGCGAGCGGAGTTGAGAGGGAGCTGCAGCTGGAGCCACGAAAGAAAGGAATGACAAAAGAGGGGCTGGTTTGATAGATGCTTGTTGACACTGCAAAGAGAAATAGTTGCTTTACCTGCCACCATGAAAAATAGTTTTGGGCTTTTGACTGTGTTTCTGGCAGCTTTTCCTAGCACAGCTTTTGTAATTAAATTGTGCCCCTGGTTAGGAAGGCACAGGTAGAGGATGATTAAAAGCCTCAGAGGATGTGGCTGCTGGATTTCTCCTTTGTGCAGCTGTGTAACCCAGGGCTCTGCTCTACAAAACACAAACATGGAGCCAGTATCAAGCAGAAGGATGTTTGCATGCAGAGTATCCAAAACAGGTTTTCTCTGTTAGCTCAAGAGCCTTCAACTTCTCCCTCCAAAGCCTCCCCGTGTGCTCCTATGCCAAGAGGAGGACGTGGCATCCTCCTCCACTGCTCAGAGCTCTGCTGGAGGAAGAGCAGCTGCTTCAATTCTACATTTCCCATGCCCTCTCCCAACACAGCTTTTCCCTCTTCGGGAGGAGTGTTTGCACAGCTACTTTATGCAACCAGGGATTACAGGAAGAGGAGGTTAAAGATGACTTTGACTTATGGGATTTCTGAAAGCTTTATCTTGCATCTTCTGTTGCCAGCCCTCTCCTGCTGCATCCTTCTGGGGTCCTTCGTGGTGGATCTGGTCTGGTGGGGACTGGGAGTTGCTGGGCCTGGAACTAAGCTCAGTAGACAGTTGATACACCCTGCAATGGAATATATCTAAAAGAGAAAGGAAAGCTAGAAGAACAAGTGGAATGAAACCCTCTGCAACCTCCTTTTGAAGTAATTAGGCAGGTTAATGCTGAGTCACTTCTGTTACAAACCCCAGGAGATGGTAACTGGAGAAACTCTCCTGGAATAGGGTCCCTCAGAGCAGGGAAAGCCATCCTCGGTGGCGTATTGCAGAGTAAAACCAGCTGTGGGACAATCCCTGAGGGAAAAGCTGCTGTTCAAATGAGAGCATAGTGTGGGAGAGGGCAGCCAGCTCCACTTGGAACAGAGCTCGAGCAGGACAGGGAGACCTGCATTTCCCCAGAGTAAGTTCACTGGATATTTGCATTGTTGGAGCAGTTTTTGTGCCCAGCAAATACAGATCTGAATTACTGGGTAAACCACAGCAGTGCAAGTCTGCAAGCTGAGGAGGCTTGGGTGAGCAGGACACATGGAGATCTGTTTTCCCCCTTCTGCTTTTTTTTTCTTCACCAGACTCTTGACGTTTTGGTGGAGAGAGTAAAAAAGGTTCTCAGTCTGACTGAGCCCTCCCAGGAATCTCCATTTGTACCAAGTTCTTGCAGAGAGAGGCCTACAGGCGTTTTATGTGCATGACAAACTAATGCAAAGATTTCTTGCTGTCAAGACACACCTGTAAGAGGCAGAAGAGTCTCTGTGCTCTGCCAGGGCCTCTGCTGCATTCCCATTGTCCCTGGAGTGCAGTTCCCAAAAGACCCCTTCTTCCAGATGCTCCCATGGAGGATCCAGCAGCTGCATCTCCCTTCTCCAATACCCAGCACGCCTGAGGGAGAACACCACACCTGGAAGTGGGATTTTCTTGTTCTTTCCTTGCCCCTATCTGGATCTTTTCATTCCCTGCCTGAGGCTTGGGAAACTTGCCCACAAACACCCAAGTCTGCAGCCTTTTTCATTTCCTGCTGAGGAGGGTGGTGTCTTTCATGGAGTCATAGAATGGCTTGGATTGAAAGGGACTTTAAAGTGTCCCATGGGCAGGGACACTTTCCTCTAGACCAGGTTGCTCAGAGGCCACATTTCTTCAGTGTTGCACTGCTGCCTGCCTTTGGACTCCTGCATTTTTAATCCCCCAAAAGTAGCCAGTTTAGTCACAGGCCAGCCTTGTTTTATAGTGCCGGTTCCCAGAGCTCCAAGTTTCTGGCCAAGCCCAGGAGAGCTGGTGGGATGTGCCAGGCAGGTGAGTCCACAGCAGCTGTGAGTGCCAGCAAATGTACCCCACCTTCTGCGATGCTGAACACACCCAGCTGTGTCTTAAGGCCTGAGGGTGACCAGTCCTTGCTGTATGAGGTCTATGTGGCACCTGGCACAGTGTAAGTTTAAGAACCACGATTTTTGACTCCCTGACCGGAGGGTGGAGCCAGGTGGGGGTCGGTCTCTTCTCCTGGGTAACAAGTGACAGGGCAAGAGGAAATGGCCTTAACTTGCACCAGGGGAGGTTTAGATTAGGTACTAAGAAAATTTCTTCGCAGAAAGAGTGGTCAGGAACGGGAGGAGACCGCCCAGGGCAGTGGTGGAATCACCATCCCTGAAAGCGTTCAAAAACCGTGTGGATGTGGCACCGGGGGACACTGTTTAGTGGTAAACACGGTGGTTCTGAGTTAATGGATGGACTCGATGCTCTTAGAGGTCTTTTCCAACCTTCTATCATTCTGTGACTCTGTATTTCTGTGATTAATCGCGGCCCCTCTGATCCCCAACCAGCACTTACTGGGAGGAGACCTTTCGTGCACTGGTGCAGTGGGCAGGATGTGGTGCCTGTTCAGAAACGCTGGAAATCAGCTCTTGTGCCCTGATTTGTTGCATGGCTGGGGCAAAACATTGCCAGGGGGCAAAACATTGCCAGGGAGTCATCAGGGGATTAAAAAAAAAAAAAAACCAAAAAACCAAACCAGAAAAAAAAGAAAGAAAAGAAAAAAAAGGTCTTTAAAAACCCCTGCCTTTTCACTGACGTGGATTCCAGGCACTGAAAGACTCTGGAAAAGTGGGTAGCAACTGCTCCTGTGTTTAACATGAGTGTCGAGGTGTTAGAAATAAGCCTTTGATTGTGTGTTCCACAGGCTGTGGAAAGCTGTGCTTCCCCCTGCTGGGTCTCTCAGGGAAGGTGCACCTGACCTGCTCTGCTCGTTCCTGCCCACTGATGATCCCTGCTGGCACACAGGGATTGTGAGCAGAGGGTCGCCTTGAGCCTGAAGATGCCAATAGTCAGCAGGGGATGTGGGGGAACGCTTGGGTGCCACATTAATTGTTGGGAGCAGAGTACTGACAGCACAGTGTGTTCCCTAATGAGGACTAGGGCTCTTCAATAACTTAACAGAATCCTGCTGCGGGCTCTGATTTACCTCTGACAAGTTAAACCAGTGCCAGATCGATACCAGGTTCTGTGGCAGTAAATAGGCTTGATTTTAAGTATTGAATAAGAATTTATTTCAGATTAAGGGTGGATTTTTTAAAGGATAGAGCACACTGGCCTTTCAAGTCTGAGGATGGCTGCTGGACTTCACTGCTCCAGATTTGAGCTCTGGCAAAACCTTGCTTGGGAAGCCAGTGAAAGTAGGGGTACATCCTTCCCTGGGAACTGGAAGGCAGCAGAGATCTCAGGGGTACCCTTGATGGGAGCAATTTCACTTTGAACCACCTTGTTTTGAACCACCAGTCAGTTCCCTAAGCGGCGTAAGAACCTGAGGAGGATCCTCATAAAAATACCTCCCATTTTCCATCAGGCAAAGCAGGTTTGAATGGGTTGGGACCCAGAAGGTGCTGCTGTGGTTGTGTACCTGGTTCTCTAGCCCGTGATGGGGACGCGTGCGGGGAGGGTGAACTGTCAAAATATCCCTGAAAGAAGTTCACTGTTCGTGGGGCTGCCAGTTCCTCTCCGGGAAAGAGATGCCTCAGGTGCCCATAAAGCCACATTAGTAAAAGGTGTCATCCTCCTAAAGAAACAGAAAGGGGATCTCTATAAGAAGAACCTGTTTCACTTTTACTACTGATTTTATGGTGCATATCATAGAATCACTGAAAAGTTTGGGTCGGAAAGGACCTTGAAGACCATCTCATTCCAATCCCCTGCTGTGGGCAGGGACACCTTCCACTAGACCAGGTTGCTCCAAGCCATGTCCAGCCTGACCTTGGACACTTCCAGGGATGGGGCAGCCACAGCTTCTCTGGGCAACCTGTGCCAGGGCCTCCCCACCCTCACAGGGAAGAATTTCTAATATCTAATCTAACTCTCTCCTCCACACTCAGATTTTCATAAAAGTCAAAACCAGACTCCTTGTCCCTCTTCTTGTGTTGGAAACTGTCCCCAGCCAATGAGGTACTGGCTGGGTCCTTCCACCCCCTGTCACACTGAGCACAGTCCAACAGGACAGTCCAGGGACTTGAGTAACCGGCCCAGGGAGGGTATGAGGAACCAAACTAATTATGGTGAATGCTCAGCTTCGACATTTTCATTGTGTCACGACTGTTTAATCCTCCCTTAATCCCCTAATGCTGCCCAGTCTACTTTCCTTGTGTTGTCTTCATTGTCTTGCTAATAAGATGTTGCACGTAACAGAGATTTGGACTGAAAGGTATTAGGGAGGATTATCTGAAGATTAGGCAAGAAATGCTCACAATAGGTTGTAGATTTCTTAGTGCCAAAATTTTTAATTTCCGTAGTGCGAGGATTTTACTGGTTTTCCAAAGAATTTGTAGAGACTTTATCCTAGAAAATTCAAGAAGTTGCTATTGTTCAAGGGAATTCCCTTGAATGTCAGCACTGGTTATTTTTCAGACTAGTACTAGCTGGATTTGTCATCTGGTTGTATTTGGGGTCTTTTAAAAAGTGGACCCAAATTATGCAGAAAAAAAAGAGGAAGTTAAACTTGCATGGGAACTGTTTTCTGCTGGACCAGGGATACATGAGCATCCTCTGTGGTACCCCTGCTGATGAGTGCAGATGGACTTTGGCACTCACATCACTGATTTCTGAGGGCTCTGCGGGTGCTGGAAGATGTTTTGTGCTGAGCCTTTATAACCACAGCTATTTACCTTCTAAGACCTGGCAACACTGGAGTGGAGATTTTGAGCTGTTATTTCACCACCAGTAAATAAATATAGCTGGAATTTTGCAGAAGCAAAGCCACCCTGGCATTAGATCAGCACTTAAAATGGAAAACAAAAGTACTCTTAAATAAAATAGCAGAAACCAAGGAGGGGGGTAGATTTTAGAGTTAACTCTCACATCTACTGGAAATCAATCTTATTGTAGGGCCTTAGCCCAAAACCACCCACTGAGCCAGGACTTGGTCACCTTGTTCTCCTTCAAATGCTACGACACTGTGTGTTCAGTGTCAGCTCCTGAAGGCAGCTGGGACACAGTGGATGGTTCATGTTCCTTCCTTTTGAAGGCCTGATGCTCTGCCATAGGAGCCTTTCCCAAGACTTCACATCTGCCTCTGGAATCTTCCGTAACCAAGTGTCTGATGCTAGTGAGTATCAAGCTCTTTCAGCATTTAGATATCTAAATTTCTTCCAAAGAAGCCACAGAAAAAGGAATAATAAACAGTATTGGCTGACAGCTTTTCTCGCATTTCATGCCTGTCCTTAGCAGTGGTCTTGTGTTGCCTGTTGTCCACAGGCTGTAAAACACCACTTGCCATGACGTGGATGCAGTGGCAGGATGCTTATTTAGGAATTCCCAGAACATCCTACTGGTGACACCCGTTCTGAGCTCTCAGTGTGTTTCCTTCACCCTAGTTTTTATTGTCAGCTCAGCTATTATTAAACACCTCGTGTTTATTATTAGCACCCTTTTATTATTAGCTCAGTGTTGCTCAGTTAATACAGGTTGAGTGAATCACGGAGTCACAGGACGATTTAGGTTGGAAAATACCTCTGAGATCATCCAGTCCAAACACTCCTCCAGCACTTCCAAGGCCACCACTAACCCTTGTCCCCAAGTGCCATGTCTACATGGCTCTCAAATCCCTCCAGGGATGGTGATTCCTACACCAGTCTGTGCAGCCTGTTCCAACGCCTGACCACCCTTTGGAAAACTCTGTCCTCGTGCTCTGAGGCGATCAGCTCCACTTTGTGCATCCCAGACAGCCTGAAAACCTTCGGCGATGGGAATTTTCTGCCTGGCATCATCCCACTTAGTGGTTCACTGTTGTCCTTGTTTAACAGTTGGCCTCCTGTCCCACTGAACTTCCCATGGATGCAATCAAAGCCTCTCAGTCCTGGCTTTGTCTACATGGATGTGCCTAATGAATACTTTATTTTGTGCAGGAAAACTCACACGAGGATGACTGGAACGAGGTGATCTTTAAGGTCCTTGCCAACGCAAACCATTCTGTGACTTTCTGTCTCCCCTCTGTCTTGTTGAAGTTGTTTGACCTCAGTTCTTTCCATCCTCACACACAGATGTGGGAGTTTTTTTTTAGACTTCTGATTACTCTGGTCATTATTCACATTTTTTCTGAAGCTTCAGATCTTACTTCAAAAGCTCTGGGAATTCTGCAACCCAGCCTTTAAAATCAGAGAGGGTGGGGAGTGTGATGCATCACCACTAACATGACAACAAACTACATCTCATGCTGTGATTTGTCCTAAAAATAGGTTACATTTCTTCATCCAGTGAGTTTCCTGATGCCATCTGGGGTGGTGGGGATTGAGGCATTGGGATGGTGCAAGTTCCTACCTCTACCACGGAACCTGCTTAGACAGGAACACACAGGTGGCTGAATTTTGGGACTAGCCAGCCCTGGATCTCTAGCCTGCTATGCAGTTCTGACTTATGGCACTGAAAAAAGCCCTAAGCCGTCTAATTATAACTGCTGGCTACCCAAAAGGTAGCAAATATGAGAAGTGATTTACTGTCACACTGACATGCTCTACAGTCACGATGACAGGCACAAAATGGAAGTTTTCTCTACTCAAAATACTCTCTTGTGGTAAAGAAGAGGCACTTCATAACTGCAGAAGCAGAAAATGGAAACAGCTTATTTCACTCCTGGCAGCTTTGTTAATAAAACATTGGGAAGGCAAATAATTATCTGACATGCAATTACATCTAAGCTGTTTTCCTTGGGATAAAAAACCAGCAGTGTAAGTGCTGGGCTCCTGATTTTATTATCCTGTCTGAAAAGGCTGTGTTGGATATTTGACACGGATACTCGATTTATGCTTTGTTGTTGAGGGAGTTTCAGAATTGTCAGGGTGAAGCAGCAACCTTTCTCCTAGAATCCTAAATGTGGAAAGAGTTTGACATTCAGGTGACTTTTGATGAGGAATTTTGGTGCCCAGGCTCTGGTCGTTTTTTCCGAAGCTCATGGCATGACCTCATGGCCCTGCAATTTTGCCAACACTGCTTCTCAAATGAGCAGATCACAGAGTCATGGAATGCCTTGGGTTGGGAGGGACCTTAAAGACCATCTTGTTCCAAGCCCCAGCCATGGGCAGGGACACCTTACACTAGCCCAGGTTGCTCAGAGCCCCATCCATGTACTGTTTCTTATAATGTCAAAATATTGAAGATGCATCACAGTTGATACATTTGCTGTTTCCATGAAACTCTGAGTGACTTTTATTAAAATTGAAGAACAGCTCTCTGTGCCTACAATTCATGCTTTTTCTTTACATCTTTAATTGCATTAGAAGTTTAATATTTCTTGCTGTATGATCTTCCACTATTCTAGCAGAATAAAAAGCTCAAGAAACTGCTCTGCCAGCTGTGGAGACATCAGTGTGTCCTGATCATTGCCTGGTGAATGGTTTATGTTTCAAAGTTTGCATCATTAAGGAAAATCTGAGGTGTTTATTTTAATTGTAAATTTAATCCTTGTGCTTCCCAGGGACGCACTAGTTGTCAGGTCTATAAAACCACATAGTAAATAAGAAGCTTTCCAAAAGCACTGTGGCAGAAGATGCTGCTACTTTCAAGTCAGTTGAGTACTTGTGGAGGGAGGGGATGCTGATATTGGGGTGGGGGAGTCATCAGATACTTTGAGTTTGCTTTCTGGTTCATATTCTCAGTCCCAGAGGCAGAGGTGGAGGAGCTGGACAAAGCAGGGTCAAGGTAGGACTTCTATTACCCTCTAGCACCAACATGTGGTGTAGCTGATGTAGTTGAAGATGTGTCTGCTCAGAGCAGGGCATTGGATTAGATGATCTTTAAAGGTCCCTTCCAACCCAAACCGTTCTGTGGTGGAGGATCTGGCCTCTGGTAGCAAAGGCACGACTGGCTGTCAGTGATCTGAGTGTTTTGAACAGGTTTCACTTGCTGTGGGAGCCAGCAGCAGAGCTGAGCTGTCAGCTGGTCAGCAGCAGCTCCTTGAGGATCAAGGAGCTCCCTGCAGCAACGCTGCACATATTGTCATCTTTGAATGGATATTTAGCTGGTTCTGTTTATCTTATTTCTGGGACTTGGCTGCTTGGGATGCCTAAAAACAGATCATGGTGTGTTTTTTCCCTCTTACGAAAACAGGGTGAGTATTAAAGAGTAAATTCCTGGGCTGATTTACTGAAAATAGCAACCCATGCTAACAAGAATTAGAGATCAGTATATAAACATGCAACCCCCAAGGGCATTAAAATGTCTTCAGATTTAGGAGGTATTTCTTGCAGTTATTAGGTGAGAGTTTAGCAGGCAGTGAGTTCTCTACTTCTTGGCATTTGCAGAGCATCAGAGAATCTGGATAAAGTTCAGTTTGTGCCTCAGTGAGCAAAATGTATGAGACGGTGGTGTGTCTTCAATGTGAACATTCTCAAACAAATCATACCTGCCTATTAGGGGTCACCTTTGGATCTGATGCCTGTTTAACATCTTCTTCAGTGATATGGGCAGTGGGACTGAGTGTGCCATCAGCCCCCAGCAAGTCTGGCAATGATACCAAGCTGTGTGGTGCTGCTGACAGGCCGGAGGGAAGAGATGACGTCCAGAGGGACCTGAACTGGCTTGAGAGGTGGGACCGTGCAAAGCTCATGAAGTTCGACAAGGCCCTGCAGTGGGTCAGGGCAACCCCAGGCACAAACACAGTCTGGGGGGAGAATGGATTGAGAGCAGCCCTGAGGAGAAGGACTTGAGTTTGGTGGTGGATGAGAAGCTCAGCATGCCCCAGCCATGTGCACTCAGAGCCCAGAAAGCCAAATGTGTCCTGGGCTGCACCAAAAGCAGTGTGGGCAGCAGGTCATGGTAAGTGATTCTCCACCCCATTCTCTGCTCTGGTCAGACCCCAGTGCTGTGCCCAGCTCTGGGACCCCAACATAAAAAGGGCATGGACCTGATGGAATGAGTCCAGAGGAGGCCACGGAGATGCTCTGAGGGCTGGAGTGCCTCTGCCGTGGAGACAGACTGAGAGAGCTGAGGGTGTTCAGCCTGGAGAAGAGAAGGCTTCAGGAAGACCTTAAAGCACCTTCCAGCACCTAAAGGGGCTTCAAGAGAGCTGGAGAGGGACTTCAGACTAGGGCAGGTAGTGACAGGCCAAGGAGGAATGGCTTCAGAATGACAGAGGGATTAGATATTAGGAAGAAATTCTTCCCTGTGAGGGTGGGGAGGCCCTGGCACAGGTTGCCCAGAGAAGCCATGGCTGCCCCATCCCTGGGAGTGTTCCAGGCCAGGTTGGACGGGGCTTGGAGCAACCTGGTCTGGTGGAAGGTGACCCTGCCCACGGCAGGGGGAGTGGGACGAGATTATCTCTAAGATCCCTTCCAACCCAAACCATTCTGGGATTCTATGATTCTATGACCCTCTGTGTGCAATTTTGTCCACTCCACATGATGTGTGGGTACACACTGGCAGGACTGAAGGACCATCTCCTGCCTGGTAGGTGTTACTGGAGTGCTTTGCAGACCAGAGTTGATATTTCTTGGTTGCTGGGCAGGGGTATCCAACAGCTTTTAAGCCTGTGAGAGTTAAGACCGAGTAAGGAATTCGGAATTTGATTCTTTAAAACCCATATGACATGGCTGGGCACAGCAGTGACATGTACAGTTCTTTTCTCTGCGAGCCTTGGAAGTTGTTTTAGGTTGAGTTTGTTGTTTGAATCAAGTAACATTTGCTGTATGTGTCTGAGTTTGCTGGGAGCAAGGCAAAAGTTCAAACCGAAGTCCTGACTTCGCTACACATGAAAATTCCTTTTGTAGGATATGTCTGCTTTGATCTCAGTTTGACTGTTTGTCTCTTCTGCATCTTGCATCTCATTTATATTCCAACAGGATAAAACGAACTAGATAATGGCCTTTCAGCTTGTCATCTTAAAACACACGCTCAGCCTGGAAGAGCCAATAAAAGTCATGCTTGTGAGAGTCTTACGGTCCAGTGATTGGGAATGGACTGACCTGTGGGCTGCAGGGACACATGCAAAGTGGATTTCATATGGACCTTGTAACTAGTGGTGTTCAAAACAAGCAAACACTTTAGCTTTGGATCTGAGCACTGTTCCAAAATCGATTAGAACTGAAGAAAGTCCTTGCATGTCTTTACCAGGCGTTCATGGTTTGTTTTGTTTCCCACTGGGAGCATCTCCCCTACCCAGGGTATCTGAAAGCCAGATGACCACATGTGATCAAGTCACCTCACTGCCATCATAGCCAGGGGGAAGAAGTGGGTGCCTTCAGAGAGTTACTAATATCAGGTTTATGCACCTATAAGAGAGATGGTTGTGAGTTGTCATCTAAAGTTGTATCAGTTTCCCACCACTCACCCTAAAAAGACGTTGGTATAGCTGGTTCAGACTTAGGTCAAAGTCAAGTGAGATGAATCCCATTATCAGTGCAGAAATTCAGTGTTCCACGTACCTGAGCAGCTGTTTTCCTTTGGCTGGGATGATTTGGTCTCCCCGGGGCCACAGCACACTTGTCACCTTCTCTGCACCAGAGAAACCCGTGCTTACCTGGAGCTCAACTGCAGCTCTGATGTGGGTTGCTACTTCAGTGGAGGGGAGTAAACAGCCTTTAGTTTTGCAACAGATCCCTTAAATATGTATGAACAACTCCTGCCAGCAGAGATGGTGCAAGCCAAGAGAGTAGAGGATGTTTTGACGGCATCAGCCCCTCTCAGCTGAGCGTGGAGGACTTGTTAGAGGCTGTGATTCAGCACTCTCCAGCTCTGACTCCGCTGCCAGCACTGGTTTGCTGCCTGGTTAGTGAGTCAGCAAACTTGCAGCTTCCCCATGCCCTCGTCTGGATTAATATTTACTGAGCCAGGGAACAGGGACTGCTGCAGGCAGCGACTGCAAGGATAAAGTTCAGTTTGGAGGGTGGTGGGAAGCAAGCAGGATGTACTTCAGAGACCTCCAGCCACTGGGACTCCTGGCTGAGATGAGAAATCTGTGCTGGGCCACACCTATTCAATGATTTTCTTTTACAATGAAGCTGGTGCAAGGGAGTGGATATGTCTGTCCTGAGAGCTTTGGTGAGTTCCTTAGCTAGGAGCAGATGTGGAGCTGTGAGCCTGAAGCCTGTGTTATCATTTACACTCTATAGTTGCGCTGTAGTTATAGTTTATAGTTTACATTTACGCTGCTGTAATTCAGACTGCAGTTTTCCTTGAGAAATAGGGGCTCCAGAGTGAAAATCATTGGATATGTAGGTTGATTATGGAATCATTTAGGGTTCTTGAGAATGACCTCTAAGATCACAGAGTCCAACCATTCCCCCAGCACTGCCAAGGTCACCAATAAACCATGTCCCCAAGTGCCACATCCACATGTCTTTTAAATCCCTTCAGGGATGGTGACTTATTCATTGTCCTGGGCAGCCTGTGCCAGGGCTTGACAACCCTTCCAGTGAAAAAATTTTCCCTAATATCGAGTCCAAACCTCCAATGGCCTAACCTGCGGTAATTTCCTCTTGTCCTGTTTCCTGTTACTTGGGAGAAGAGACCAACTCCCACCTGGCTACAAGCTCCTTTCAGGGAGTTGTAGCAAGTGAGAAGGTCCCCCCTGAGCCTCCTTTTCTCCAGGCTGAGCCCCCCCAGCTCCCTCAGCTGGCCATCACCAGATCTGTGCTCCAGATCCTGATGTTATGTGGAGCACTGGGCTGTGCTGGTGTTTGTTGGTTCTAGGCTGTGGCTGACGGTGATCTGGGGCTCACAATCATGAGCCAGAATTCCAGGTATCGCACAGCTTCCCCCCCCCGAGAATAAGAAAACTGTGACATGTTCCAGACTGAAAGCACAGAACATGAAGCAAGCAACAACATATGAAGAACTGTTCTAAGGGTCCATGGGAACTAGTTTAGTCTCGAATTTTTGGTGGAAACCCCCATATTTTCTCACTGTGGTGCCTCGCATAAACACCAGTAAATAAGGTGGCACAAGACTGCAGATTGTACATTGACTTGCAGCCTTGCAATAGTTACTCGGAATAACTATTATGCCGTCCTGGTAAATCAGTCATCACAGTGCACTTGTGGGTGGATTAGTGTCTGATGTACCTCAGGAGAGAGGGACGGAGCTTCCTTCTCTCTCTTCCCCTCCATATGGTTTTATTGTTTCCTTCAGCACACTTAGAGTGGAGATAAAGAGCACAGAGGAAGGATCAGAGGGCCCACATGAACAGCATCTTGTACAGAAACGCAATCAGCTATTCATAGTAGGAGCAGAAGCAGATGGCCAAAGCTTGTTTAGCCGGAGAAACCCATGCTTTTCAGGCTGCAAGCCCTGATGGGAGTTCTAGGTTCCAATCCCACATATTTTAAGACAGCTTTTGTATTTTCTTTGTTTTCCCCTCTAGCTGTGCTAAGCGGAGACTCTGGGGTAGAGGCTTGAAAGATTGCTTTGAGGAATTGAATATGGCTTCTGACTTACTGTGTTGAAACAATGGCTGATTCTCCTTTGAATAAAAAAGGGCGGCAGCTCTTAGATGCAGTCACGTTCTGCTGTTAATGCTGAAATTGTCTGGAAGAAACGTCTGGAATTGCTTGACACTGTCTCATGCGTTTCATCCCCACCACTGTTAAGGTTCGTTAATGATCCCATTATGAGCTCCTATTTGCAGAAATGGCTTTCTAAAAGCAATCTCTGAGTTATATTATTATGTTGTTTATGTTATATAAATGCTCAAGGACCAGACACGTATTAATAGAGAGCCTTGTGATTGTGGAGCCAGCAATTACTTGACTGGTGATTAGTCCATCACAGACTCTGCTGACTCTCAGCACTTTGGACGGGAGGATAAAATTCCTCCTGCAAATTGGGGAGATAATTTTCTTTGGAACAGCCGTTGTTACACGGTGCTGGAAACCCTCTGCATGCAGATAAGCCGTAAAAGCCAGTTAGCTTTAGGCAACGCAGTGTGATGCTGTGGAATAGACTGTCATGGTGGAGAGCCTTATGAGTCACCAGGGATATAATGAAGATCCTAAAGGAGAGCTCCAAGCCTTCCAGCAGAGGATGTGTTGGGTGGAAAACCAGGCAGCTGTAACCATTTCTCCTCCCTGTGCTTCTTCCGTAGTGTGTCCCAGGTATGTGACACTGGGGCAGGGTGGCCATGGGAGAAGGGGTGATGAGGTTCTTTGTCCTTCCCTTCCATGGGTTAACCACTGTCTGTTCCTTACTGTGTCACTGCATCCCAACGGAAGAGGGCAGGACTTGGTCCCCCAGAGAGGAATAAGAGCAGCATTAAAGGAATGTGCAGGGCAAGGTCAGGTGTTTAAGATAGTGCCCTATGCTGCTGGATGGTTACCCCAAGGATCCAAGAATCCCTTCCTACCCCTCTGGGTACAGTGGAGTCACTGGCTGCCTCTTCTATTAGGATGCCATAGGACGGTTCTCCACATGTGCCAGCCTCTTCTGTCCAAAGGATGATCCAGCTGGGACTCTGCTTCCTCCCCTCTGCTTCTCCATGTGTCCTGACTCCTTATGGATGAGAAAAGGGATCACTCCATGCACACAAACCCCAAGCACCGCTCATGTTACAGTGTAAAACATGGGAGATTCCAGCAGGGTGCTTTAGGAAGCCCAAGACGGGACATTTTAGGTCAGCAATTCTCCATCCTTTTCAAACCACTTTGGCCTTCCTCACAGCTGAAAACTTCTCTCTCTTCGGTGGGATAGTAGGGGATGGAGGAACAAGCCCCCAGCCAGGAATGCCCACTCCCAGTTGATATAAGAAGTAAAAAGACTATAGATAAAAGGCCTATACTTGTGCCTCTTAAAACCTCAGCAGCTTTGCTACCAGATTCTGGCAGAGCTAAGCTGCCTTTCTGGCCTTTCCCTTTTTACTTCTTGTAGTTCTTGTATCAAGCAGATACCTTGAATATCAACGGTTAAACCTTTCTCCCTGCAAATTCTTGGATAAAACTTGAGAGTTGGTCTCTTGGTGAAGAGCTCTGAAGCCAGGGCTCTTCAGAGGTGTTGGTAACACCTCCTGGCAAAGAACGCTCCAAGCACAGTCCTGGCTCCACGAGTGAATGGGATCTTTTAAGAGCTGCAGAAGTTATGCAGGTGGGTTGACACTGGTTCACTCAGTGAAACTTTCCCACTGCTCCAAGTGAACAACTTCCAATAATATTAATAACTATAATAAAAGGGAAGTCGAAGAGAGAGAAGATGTCAGGGAAAGAGGGACAAAACATGTCCTAGGTGACTCAGGGGAAGTGAGGAAGAAATGTAAACCAGCCATCGCCTATATATATTTTATATATATATATATTATATCACCTCTTGATTGTGACAATTTTTGTAGGGTGTTAGAAGAGCCTGCTCCAATACCACTGCTTTGTTGTCAGACACAGAGCTGGGTGTCACTGGCTCTTTTGCCCAAGGCTTTCCTGATTTAGAGGCTCTATAGGAGTTCCATTATTCAAAGTTTATTTAAAATAATTACTGTAATCATCTGTATATTGTCACAGTGTAAGGAACCAGAAAATTGCGTTGCATAATTCCCTTGCAGTTGTCTGAGAAATCCCTGTCTGCATTCCCAGCACAGCGCAGAGATTTGATGTGAAATCCCTCTTTTACTGCCAAGGAGCTTTCAAGTTTCCGAGGCTCAGTCGCTTCATGTGTTTGTATTTTTTATCTTCCGCGCTTAACAATCGAACGAGGGAAAAGTGTTAGCGGAGGTCAAGCATTGTTTGAACGTGTTGCAAATGGTTTCCCAGGGAAACAGCAAATCAGTACTCATAGGCTCCTGCAGCATCTCCAGAACAACATCCAGCCACCAGCCCTCGCCCCGTGTTTGCCGTAGTACTCGGGACCAGAGGCGATGCAGAACAAAGCCGGAGTGTGAGTGGGAGAGCAGTTCCAAAGGATGAAGAAACACTCGGCGAGAGTGGCACCATTACCCTCTTTCAATGTTTCTGAATTAAACTCGCCTGTGCCAGACGGTAAATGCTCTTTTTTTCCCCCTCCCTGTACATCTAATCCCAGGCAGGAATTCTCTCCGCATGTTCCTCCTGCTCCGTGCAGAATAACGGGAATGTGTGTGTGTGTGTGTGTGTGTGTGTGTGTGTGTGTGTGTGTGTGTGTGTGTGTGTATCTGTGGATTTTTAAACTAATTCTCAGATAGCTTTTTGAGCACTTTATTATGATCTGGGATAAGTGCAGTTGAATTTCTTTTGCCTGTGTTCAGCTGCTGTGTGAATGGTTTCTGGTGAAGGAACTGATGTTGAAACGTGAACAACTGATAAAGTTGTTGTACTTCAATTCTGTTTTTTAAAATTACGTGAGATTAGGTCCATGCAATGTCATTGGCTTTTCTGGCATATTTTAGTAGTGTGCTCTAGAGTTATTGTTTTTGCTGTAAAGACAGAGGCACCAACTTTTTTGTGCTTGCTGTCCCTCTGCTCAAGAATTCTTTTGCATGGTCTTGATTGGACATAACAGCCTCATTCCTTTAAGAGAGCCCACCAACTTCACATCACACTCCAGAGTCACTGAAAATGTGGGAATGTTGTCCAGCATGAGATTTGGCAGCACTGACAGTGAAACAGAAATAAAGCTGAAAACTTACAGAGGGTATGTGTGCCATATACATCAAGGATTGATAGGAAAGCTTTTCTGAAAACATTCCTAATGTTCAGGTTCAAGTGTTTGTTTTAAAATACCTGTAGAAATCTCAGGCTTTAACTGCACTGTTGAAGTTTATGATATTCACTGTCAGATGTATTAACGAACTGTGTGGTGCTTTCTGAAGTTGCTTGTTGTGCCAGAAATGACCTGTTTTCCCACTAGGTACGTTGGTAAGAACTCTGGAGCCGTAAAATGGCAAGGTGTGTGCTGCCTCTGGTCTGAGCAAGACCAGCAATGGAAATGTGATTCCTTTTTGTGAGTTAAATTCAGCACTTCATCCAAGAGCGAAACAAAGCAAGAGCCACGGTCCAGTGCTTGTCAGCAGAGCGTGACTTCCAGTTCTTCGATCTACCTGGCTCAGGCTGGCTCAAATTACCAACAGGGCTGGGTTTTGATAGACCAGGCAATAGTTTGTGTCATTTTTCTTGTAATTGTATGTGTGATATGAAGAATTCTGCAGGCTTGGTAGTTACCCGCTGCTTCTTTCTCGAAGGAAAAATGCCTTAAGGAAAATTGAAGGAGCTGACTGCTTATGGCTGGCAGTTTTTAGGTTTTAGGACGTGTGATGTGGTAGTTCATACACTTGCCTGCTTTTTTAGGGGCAGATTTATGGGCAGGTGAGCTGGCTCTGCTGGTAAAATGGGTTGATTTGCTGCTCTTTGTGCCCTGAGAGCTCAGACTGGGCTCGTGTCCTGCCAGTTGGTGAATGCAGAGGATTAAAGATTGTCCCTGTCCCACACATCTCACAAGCTGTGGTTGCCTTCAGCTTAACCAGTCCAGCTGCTGCCAGGTGCCTCTGTTAGACCAGTCTTAACCCTTCTCTCCACGCTGAGCTGCAGCAGCAGTGTCAAAAACTGCACTGCCTGGTTCCTCAGGGAGGGAAAATGCAGCTGTCACAGGAAAAAAGGGCAATAGGCTGGAAGTGACTACATGACAGCGCTTGTCACTTCCAGCAGGCTGAAAATGGAAAGGTTCTTGCTAGGGATGGAGCTGGCCAAGCTGAATTAATATTGGACCCATACATTAAATGTGTGTGCAGCCAGGTGGTTTTTTTTTTTTTTTTAGCAGGTGTTCCCAGAGAATCCTAATGGGAGAGGGCAGGCAGCTTCCCAGGAGCACTGCATCTGTCTTCCCTTCCCTTAGCAGGCATGAGGAGGGCACATGGAAGAGGTTCCAGAGCAATCTGGGGCCCTGGGCCTGTGTGCTGGGAGGAGAAGCAGGGGAGCAGCGAGCTGTGTGTTGGCAGCTCTCACACAGCTGAGGTTTGTGGCTTCCTGGATAACTTCTGGTAGAGCCACAGCAACTGCTGACTCCTGGATAGTGGAGTGAAATCCAGGCGAGAAGACTCCCTCAGTAGTGAAGAGACACCCAGATGCTCGCAGACAAGGGATCAGAAAGTGCTGCTCACGTGGACAGAAATGGAGCAGAGACAGCTGCCGAGGAGGGTTGGTGTGTGGGTGAGCGGCTCCGGAGGATGTGAGGTGTGTGCCAAGCTGACACCACAGCCACAAAATACTTTTGAGAACG
Source organism: Oxyruncus cristatus (assembly GCA_013399855.1). NCBI lineage: Eukaryota > Metazoa > Chordata > Aves > Passeriformes > Cotingidae > Oxyruncus > Oxyruncus cristatus. Next base: position 37,379 of record VXAY01001555.1, on the reverse strand, counting down.
TGCCTTCACCTCAGCCTGGCCATCCCCCCACTCCCCAGCAGCAGCTGCAGCAAGGGGACTCTGTGTACCCAGGTGGGTGGTATGGACACTTACCTCAAATATGCCATCGTGGAAAGGCAGGGATCAGACCTGTGAGAGCTATTACCTCACGGGCGGCAGAGAAAACAGATGGAAGTACCTCCTGGGGTTGCAAAATGCAGCAATACAGTAATAAATACTTACTTTTGCCCCAGCTGCTTACCTGGAAAATGTTTCTTTAACCCACCCTTCCTCAAATGTGTTTAATTGGGCTCTAAGTCAGGCAAGGAAACTGAAGCATGTGCTCAGTGTCTGAGGCAGTCGGGTTTGGACTCATCCAGATGCATCTACGTGTAAGCCTTGATAAGTACTGAGAAAGTTGTTGGAGCTTCCCGGAGTCAGCAGGAGGGCTGGACACCTCTGAGAGGTGATTCACCTCCTAAGGTTGGTGTGTGAGGGAGCAGGAATGAATCACTCCCTGGAGGCCCCTCTCAGCCAGGAGAGGCAATAGTTTGTGGAGGAAATGAATACAAGCTGTGTTGCTGAGCTGTCTGTCAGTGAGCTGACCGCTTTTACTCAGGGATCTGAGGAGAGCCGTGAACCAGCCTGGATTTACTGCAGTGTTTCTTGAAAGTAGAAGCTGTATCGTGGTTATTTATTAATGAGATGCATATGAATGATTTCTGGACTGTCCTGGGTCTAAACCCCTTTCACAACAACTTCATGTCAAAGCAGGCTCATGGCTTTCATTGAAGCTGCTCTTGATTTACAGTGGTAAAAATGAGAGTTTAATTCAGAATGTCTGTTTCTTTTTGGAAATGTCACTAAATTCTAGCCGTGACAGGATTCATTTTCAAAGGATTTTCTAATAGACTGATAACCTTTTGTTTTGGACTGCAGTGATGAATTTTGGAATTATTGGAGTCACATCTGATGCAATTTATCACAAAGTTTGTAACAGAGATTTTCTTTGATGGGATGGTGTGGAGCTTTGAATCAAATGATTCGTGTTTTATCTTGCTCAGTCAGTGCTGAAGTGGTGGGAAGGTGGTCTGACCCCAGGCCAGTGAGTCCTGCAGTTGGCTTGAGTTGGTGCCTGGTCAAGTATATCTGGAGAAAATAAAGTCCCTTAGGTCCGTTGCAGCAAAGAATATCCCTTAAAATGTGTGTCCGAGGGACTCGCTCAGAGGCTGTTTCTGAGGTGGTCTCAGAGGGACTGTTTATGTAAGCAAAAGCTTAAAATAAAGTCCTGGCTCTGGAGCTGCAGTAAGGGGGACAAAGGGTCATAATTCCTGGGGTTCGTTCCCTCAGACATGGATGTGTTGGCTTCACCTGGATAAAAACATCCTCCTCCTCCTCAGTAGTAGTCTGGTGTGGAAGTACCGCCGTCATCTTCCCCAGAAGCTGAGCCAAAGCTCATGAAAATCAGTTGCTCTTCCCAGGAACTGGGGATTGGATCTGTCGGGGATTGGATCCGCCTCCAAGATTTGGATTTGTTTGCTGGCATGGCCTTTGCTTGGCGGCTCGGCCTGGCTTCCCCCAGCAGCCCTTAGCCAGAAATTTGCTCTCTGTAACATTCATGGCGTGGAAGGGTCTTACAGCCTTTCACGTGACTTCTTTTCGAGTTGCAGAGAGTGTTTGTGTGCCTGGTCCTGCCCTTCCCAGGCTTCATTCCGGGCACAGTGTCCAGGTGGGTAAGGAAGGACCAGCAATAATCAGAGGTTCTTGCTTGGGAAGAGTTCAGTGCTGGAGGAGGAGGTGTCCATAACCTCGCTGGAGAGCAGTGTGTTCTAACTCCGGAGTTATGAGATATCCGCACAGCATTTGTTTCTCAAGGAGAATGGAGATGCCAGCAATGTTTTCAGTACAAAACATTCCACTCCAGATGGATGTTCTAGATCTATTTTTGTAGGTCAGTGTCGATAATTTTGTGTGGGAGTTGCAGAGGTTTTGATTTCAACATGTAAAAGTCATTCTTCATTTGCAGCACTTCCTTCTACATTCCTTCAAGCTCTCAATATGTTGTCATGGCCAGTAACTTTAAAATACGTGTAGCCACTGTGATTCAAAATGCAAACTCCAGCCGCCAGTTCCACCACGGATGTTCTCAAATAAGCTTCTTTCCCAGGACCTGTTCTGACACTCCCACGCTGGTGCTGGTGCGTTATTTTTGGTGTCAGATCAATGGAATTCTTTGTCAGTGCTTAAACAGAGGCAGCGACACACTTGTTTGAGTTATGCTGAAATGAGAAAAAAAGTATTTCCAATGTTTTTTTCCTGTGCTGGAGCAAAGGTTTAAGTGGGGATTTGAGTTTTTCTAATAATTGGTTTTACATGTTTTGAGGAACAGTCTTGATCCAGAGCAATACAAGGAGGAGCCATTTACTTCAGGAGACAGAATTTGAGAGCTCCTCCAGAGTGGCCATTACACTCATGTGTCAGGGCTCCTGAAAAGGTGGTCTGCAGGTTGCTTACAGCCAGTAGAGTCTTCATATGCTTCCTGCAGAGGTCTTTTTTGTTGTTACTGCTGTTTTTCAATAGTTGCAGCTGTAGAACATAAGGGATGGTTGCAGCCTGGATTCATTTTGTGCTGCTGGCCCCAGTCAGGGGCTTTAGGACACAACACTGGGTGCAGACCATGCAGATCATATTGCCTGGTTGGCACAAAAGGATCCATCTCAGTGCAGGTTCTTCAGCAGAAGAACATGTGGCCAATGTGCAGAAAGATGCATTTACAGACTTGCATTTGTCAGGTTTGTATCAAAACTTACAGCATCAAACTTGCAGCATCGAACTTACAGCAACTACTGTGGGAACGCCCATCTCAGAGACCAGCATCGAAGCTGTGGGGATCTGGGGAGATGAGAATCAGTCTTTTTTTTTATAGGTGCCTCTGTGCAACTTATTTAGCAACCATTTCCCACTTTCCTTATCTGCAAAAGGGGAATAATCATATATATGTATATCTATACACCCATATGACCTGGTTGTATCGAACATAAATAGAAGCTCCTCGGCTCTTCAACATACGTGTGTCAAATCTCAATATTATGTCATTAAGTCACAGTATTACGACAGGCTGGGAGAGCTGGGGCTGTTCAGCCTGGAGGAGGCTCCAGGCAGCTCTTAGAGAACCTTCCAGTACCTAAAGGAGCTAATAAAAAAGAGAAAAAGCAACTTTTTACACAGGCAGATAATGATAGGACAAGGGGGAACGGTTTAAAACTGAAAGAGTTTTAGATTAGTTGTTAGGAAGAAACTCTTGGCTGTGAGGGTGGTGAGGCCCTGACACAGGTTGCCCAGAGAAGCTGTGGCTGCCCCGGGATCCCTGGAAGTGTCCAAGGCCAGGTTGGACATGGCTTGGAGCAACCTGGGCTAGTGAAAGGTGTCCCTGCAAGTCAGATCTCACAGAATGAGATGCAGATGCACTCAGCTCCTTCTCATTAGTTCTTTGTATTTCTTTTGCTCAGAGCTGACTTATGGTTTTGCAGTTGGCAGAGTTAAGTGCATCTTTTTGATTTAATGGCTCGTCCTCAGTCTATCCACTTATTGCCTGTTTTTCTTGCTGTTTAGATATTTATTTAGATTGTTGTGTTCCTTTTCCAGGTAGTAGTTATAAAGGGAATGAAGGTCCTTATTTTTTTCAGCAGTCTGGACCTTAAATCACAAGTTCTACCTTGGGATTTGGCCCTGACACTGTTACCATCACAAAGCCAAGGAGATGCAGGGATGGAAGGTGACTTCAGGACATTGTCTGTGTCATCCCTCCTCTAAGGCAGAGTCAGACACACTCTGGCCATCCCTAATAGGTATCTCTGTCATTTGTCTCTGCTGTGAGACCATTTTTCAGGCACTTAGTGGCCATTATGGGCAGAGCTTTCCTTCTCCCCACGTAGAGAGGTGGGATGTGAGGGTGGTCTCTCCCCAGCTGTTGGATGGTGTAACAGGGAGGTGTCTGTTCCATTCAGGAGCACAGTGCCTCGGCTGTGGTCAGAGGAGTGGGAGGTGGAAAACTGCACAGGTGAGATTTGGTATCAAAGCACAAGACATCACTGGTGCCTATGGGGGAGACTTTTTTTTTTTTTCCTGTCTAACTTGTATTCCCTCCCCTGATGATTAGGCTGGAACTGCTCCTCTGGAAGGGTAATTAGACACACCCCTTGGTCAGGCACTAAGTGAGTTACAGGATGTGAAATTTAATTATTAACTTCCTTTGCTCCTCTTCATTCACTTTATTGCAAGGATGGGAGGGCACGTGGAAGTTGTTGTAAGCAAAGTTGCTGTCTGCTGATCTGAAGTGAGGGCTGTGTACAGACACTGAGGGGATAATTGGCAAAAATTGCTGATGGATGTCACCAGTAAACTACAACAAAAATACCTGCATTTTGCTTTCTGCTCTTGACAATAGTTAATCATAGCACAAGAGAAATGCTGTGCGCCATCACTGAGTCATTTGTTTTTCATTATAATCTGAAAATCTTTTTTCCCCTAGGGCGGAAAAAAAAAATTACTGTAACCTTCTCATCCCCTTCAAACCTAAAAATTTCCAGAACAAGCAAATAATAAATGAACAAGGCAGCACTTTGAATGGACCAATGTGCATTACTAATACACACAGACCATTGCAGTGTCTTGTGAGGGTGTGTTTAAATGGAGAACATCATCTCCGAAGGTCTGAGATGTGGTGAAATGATTTTTCTTCTCTGAACAAGAGATGCTTATTCCTCAAACCTGTGTAACACACTGCCTGCAAAGCGTGTTTGGTTGTTTTCCTGATTTTGCTTGGGTTTAGTAAATGTGATTATGACTTCATGTCCTTGGTCAATCAGATGGTTCCAAACACATCGAAAGTCGGAGAGAGTTTGTCCTTCAGTTTTAACTTCCCAGGTCAGCTGTTATCTTCAGATATGGCAGTGTGTGCCCAGGCAACTGGGCTGGTTGTACTGAGCTGCTGTGGGTTTACACCAGTGCAGTGAAGGGCAGGATTTGATTTTTCAGGCAGTAGCTGAGGTAAAATAAGCAATGGACCTTACTCGCAGTTGGATGGACAGTGTTGGATAGCCCTGCTCCCAGTTGTGTGCTAACAGTAGCAAACAATCCAATTAAAGCCACGGCTAATCCAACCTAATGAGGTTTCGTTGTTATCAAATGGACAGGAGCAGCTCTCTTCACCTCTACCAACAGCAGGGCTGCTCAGTCCCCTTTCCTGTGGAACCGCGTGCGTTCGATATTTTTCCCCGGCCGCAAAATCCACACCGTCCTCTCCTTGCTGCGTGCCACCAAGACCAGAATTTCACCGCAGAAGCCTGCAGCCCTCACGCTGGTGAGCTGCCTGTTCAACGTGAGCACGTCTACAGGCTGCTGGAGACAACGGGCTGGTGACGTGTGAGCGGGTCCGTCGCCGCCACGCCAGCAGGTAACGCTGCCGCGCAGAGGGAACGCTGCCAGTTCTCCCACCGGGGCCCACTTTAGCAGGAACACTCAACTGACGTACTTTCCACACAACACCAGACTGGCTCCTACCTCCACCCATCTGTCAAAGCCCAGCGATTGTTTCCCTGGCAGTGGTAGGGAGGCATAGTTTTTGTCGGTGCGGGAACAATGACATATTAGGAGCTGGGATTTTGAGGACGCGGCAAAACGAGCCTGTTTCAATGCTGAATGAGTGTTCAGGAGGTTGTGGGTGCCTTGACTGGCCTCTTGGAAAAGGTGGTCGCTCTCCTGACTACAGGTGACCACTGATGTGCGAGGCTTTGGGATTATAATGTGAAGAAACTGTCCAGCTTGTTTACAACACCTACATAACCATCAACTTAGTCGTGTAATCAGAGAAATGGTATGTATTTTGGCACATAGCATCAAGCCAGATGTTGCTATCTCTAAATAAGCCAATACTTCGTGTCAGTAATGCAGTGTCATGAATGCACAGATGGCTTTCAGAAGGGAATTCAGTTACCTGTTGGAGAAGTTTTAAATTTCCATCAGGGCAGTTGGACAAAAGAGAAAAGAAAATGAAACAATCAATTCTATGATGATCTGGCCATAAAACTTAGATCCAGGACTGCATTTTTATGTTGAACTGATTGTTTAACTGGCAACCCATTTGGTCTAGAACCAGAGGGAATGGCAGGAAGCTGCGTCAGGGGAGGTTTAGGTTGGATACTAGGAAAGGGTTCTTCACCCAGAGGGAGCTGGTCATAGCACCAAGGCTGCCAGAGCTCAAGGACCATTTGGATAATGCTCTCAGGCACGTGGTGGGATTCTTGGGGTTGTCCTGCGCGAGGCCAGGAGTTGGACTCAGTGTTCATTGTGGGTCCCTTCCAACTCAGGGTATTCTATGATTCTATGACCCATTTTTAGTAGCCACTGTGAGACCAGAAACATTGTCCCAGTGAAATGGTGTGGGTTCTGGTTTTTTTTATTCCAAGCACTGCTGTCACGTGCTAAAGTTGTCATACGCATGAAGGTGATTTGAAGAGAACTGGTTTTGAACCTCAAAGCATAATCCTTCTCTCCAAGCCCCACTGGAAAACAAAAAAGGGATTTTCCCAGTCAAGGTGGGTGAGGATGCATTTTCTTATTGAACAACTGTGTATGAACAAGAAGCCACAAGTCATGCACCACATCTTTTAAGAGGGGTGAGGGGCCACTTGTGGGTGGTGAAAAGGGTTGTCAGGGCCACGATGGCAGCAGCACATGGTGGTCACCTCCTCCCACAGCTGGGTCTGAGGATGGTGCTGAAGAACATTAAAAGGCTGGACCTCAGTGATGTTAATCATGTGGTTTAGGCTGCTCACAAGCATAATCACCTTGCTAAATCGAAGTACACTGGAGTATGTATATAATAATTAGTGCAAGACAGGACAGACTTCGTTACAAGCATAAGGAAAGCCATGGGATCCCCTTGCTGGTTTCCCTCTGGCCTCCATGTGCAGAAAATGGACTTGCTTCTTATGTTAAAAATCATCCACATTTGCGGGGCAAGGAATAAGATTTGTTTAAACAGATTAATAAGCTAGAAGTAATCATTAAAAAAAAAACATAGGAAAGAGAAGGGATTTGTTGTTATCCAATAATAAAAAGTAATCCGGGTGGATTTGACTCATTGAGATGTGCTTGGTACAATCAAATGTGGTACTTTCCAGTTCTCCCCCTTGTCTTTTGTCAATCCCATTGGCACAGTGTTGCTTTGACACTCAGTTTAAACCCCCAAGGAACGCTTCCAGCAGCAAGATCTGACGGTCTGGCAAGGTTTTTCCTATCTGTTTTTTCTCAATCTCTTCCAGTGGCGTTCTCTTAAAACATCAAATGATGCCCAAAATGTAGATTCACTCTCAGCCTGTGGTTCATCTCTGCTAAAGCCACAAGTTGGGTAAAAAGTCCCACCCAGTGTTAACATCTCTGTGTCAGGATTGTTGTTCAAGACCAGGTTGGACAGGGCTTGGAGCAACATGGTCTAGTGGAAGGTGTCCCTACCCATGGCAAGGGGGCTGGAACTAGGTGGTGTTTAAGGTCCCTTCCAACCCAAACCATCCCATGACTCTGTTGTTCCCTGTATATTCACAGGCAGATGCAGGTAGTCCCAGGGCACTGCTTTTCTCCCCCTAAGATCAACATCTAAAAGAAGGAAAATGAATCCAACCCCATTTGCTGAGGAGTAGGTGTATTATGGTACCATTTTAGGACACAGTTGCTTTTCCATTTGCTTGTGGCAAGTCATGGCAGCATCCTGCTGTTGCCCTCGCTGGCAAGGACGTGGTCTCACTGCCTAAAACCACGAGGTCTCCACACGTGTGTGGGATTTATGGAGTTACGTGGAACTTCTATGGAAACTGCTGCTCTTGACCCCTCCGAATTTGGAGGGTCTTAGCAGATCTCTGCTTGAGAGCTCATAGTTCTGTGTGAGACACAGAACTGGAGTTACCTGAGTTCTGCCTTCCCTTCCTCTAGGAAGGTGGAGTCACATCGCCCACCTGGGAGGTTTCATTGCTCAAATGTGCAACTGGTGATTTTTTGTCCTTGCTGCTGACTCCAGGTTTGGATAAGTCAGCCCAGCATACATCTCTTCACCTCCCCTGTCAAAGGATATCCTTAAAATATGCTCAGGTTCAGCAGCATTAGATGTCCCAGGCTTTCTGGCTGTAACCATGACACACTGATAAACAGCTCTGCTGTCTGATTGCTTCAAGTATGAGGGAAGAAGATTTCAGTAAATCAAGTGGTGACTTTCCATTGAATGAAATGTTTTGAATTACAGTTTTGGTCTCAACTGCCGAGTCTCTCAGTGCACAGGGGAAGATTCAGGCTGCTCTGCTGCACCAGATGCAAATAGCTCAGAGCTCTTTCAGAATGTGAGGAAGAATAGTTTTCCTTCAGATTTTGGTTGCAGATCACCCGCTAGACTTCTGCTGAGTGTAATGTGAATCTTGATCTTGTTCTAAATTGAACCTGAGTTGAGACATAGGAGGCATGACTTGGGTCCAGCCACCTCAGTGGTTCCTTCTCTGAGGACAGGCAGTCAGCAAAAACTTCCTGAAAACAAAATTTCTTTGAGTTGGGGACCTGAAAACTCCTAAGTGCCTTTTGGAATATTTAGCCCCAAAAGCACTGATTGACTTAACTTTGTGGAGGCTGGAACTGACTTTCAGCTGTCAAATGAAGGTGTTCTGGTGGGGTAAGTGGCCAAGGGTTCCCATTTCTAACACATTGTTCAACCTCAGAGTAACTTACAAGGGGTTTACTAAGTCCTAAGAAGTAGATAATGTTATCCTTGTTTGACTAGAGGGAGAAGTAACACTTGGAGTTTTGAAACGAATGGAACAAAGTCATGGGAGGAGTTATGTGCCTTTTAAAACATTATTTTCCCCATTAAAAAGTAAATGTATGAAGGTGAAGGACTTTTTAAAGGTCTGAAAACATCCATCAGGCTCCAAAAAGCTCTGTAGAGAGTAATGCTCACCAAAAAATGAGAAGAGACAACACAGTGCTTAGAGTCTTAATATAGGTCTTAATTTTTCAAGGTCGACTTGTGGGTCTGCTGCCACAGAATGTGGGTTGTTTACTGCGTTGATTGGATTTGCAGGAATTCCTGGCAAGGTGTGGCTACTTGGCAAGGTGGAAAGGGACCTAAACTTGGGTGTCCCCCTTGTGTCAGGGGTACCTCATACTGGACAGAGGAGAAAGGGAAGAGCATCTTGAGAAAGATCATCTGGAGGGAGTTAGCTGCTGGTTCAGTCACTTGTCTACTTGGTGGCTAAAAATTAACCTTGGAGGCTCTAAATAGGCTGAGAGAGGATTTTTTTCTGTGTAATTCTGTATTTTATACATCCCTTCCTACGAAAAGATGACTAGATCTTATATCTTCCTTTGAAATCTTTGTAGTTAGACCTGGTGAATCCAATAAGGCTTCAACTCCATCAAAGGTTATATGAACTCTACCTTCCTCTGGCAAGATTCATGCAGTCTCTTGAATCCTGAATACAGTCCTTGCTTTGGAATATAATTCTGTGTTGTTGGGCATGGAGTGATTTGCAGGAATAGTATTGGAATGACTCATGTTGCAACGAAAGAAATTTGCCCTCTGAGATTTCTGCTGTGTTTGTTGCACGTGTGGCACCTTACACATGGGGTTTGTGTCTGGTTTTGTATTCTTTTCAGTGTGGAATAGTTGGGATGATCACATTAAATCCTTCCAAGTGATGGCAAGGTCAGTGGCTGCCCTGGCTGTGTGTATGTTCCAAAAGTTTAGGTAGGGTGGTCACCAGTTGAAGTAGCAGCTGCAAAACCAGCGATGGATGATCTCACCTGGCCATGAACACACATTTATACTTAGCAAAACAGCTTGTAATCTTGACTTTCTGCTGGAGAAGAAGACTCTCTTGTGCTGCTCATGTGTTGACCTCTTACAGAGATGCCTTCAGTAAATTTGGGAGTACATTCAACATATATCCAGGCACACTGCTGGATTCCAGCACTGCACTCCTTGCTGTTGTTTGCTGATTCTCAATCCAGCCCTTCAGGTTCTTACTCTCCAAAGGTGGTGTCCCACTCACTGGAAAATTTTTCATCTGGTACAACTGGTGATTCTGGGACCTGGCTCTTCTCTGCTGCCTCATGCCTCTGTAGAGCCTCCAGTGCAGCACCTTGGAGGTGCAGAAGAAGAAAAAGCAACTCCTCTGAACATGTGGAGATTCTGATTTCATGCATGTAAAGGCTTAAAATTGGCATCTCCAACGCTGCAGCAGAACTCTTCATCCAAAAGTTCTGTCAGTGACTGTGGCTTCATTCTGTGCAAGAGTCTCAAGGATCATTCTGGAGGATGGAAAGAGGAAGCTCTCCTCTGGTGAGGCTCTCAGCACCCCAGCAGGCGGTGGTTCCTCAGCCCTCCTTTCCACCCTGAGGGGGAATGGTGACCTCTCCTTTGGCCTGATTCAGTGTCAGTGCTCAGGAGAGGGGCCCACGTGAGTACAAATCCCTTTGACTGTGCAGCCCCCCTGGATGGAGCCGTGGGGCTGAGAACGTACAGTGGCATGGGGCTCTCCTTTCCTCAGGGGAAAGACTGGTTTTCATACAGCACCTTTTTATCTGTAAGGGGGGAGAGAGTTAAATATTTATTTACTCACTGATTTACTTTATTCTGAGCAGAGCTGGAACCTTGATTTTTGCCGTGCGCTTCCCTCCTCCCGCGGGACCCTTTGCGTGCGTTTCACTGACAGCCCCGCCTTCCTCCAGGGACTTTACAGCCAAACTGATGCAAACTCTTTCTTCTCAGGTGCCTCACGATCATCTGTCATCCAATGCAAGCCAGGAGGCAACTGCCCCAGCAGACACAGAGGCATGACTAGGCAGCTCTCCCCTCTATCTGTTGCTGAAGATTCTGCTGCTCCCATTCTTGAGCTGCAGAATCGAAGTCCCTCGGGAATCTGTCGGCACAGCAGAGTCGAGAGGCAGAGCAGATCAGGTAGGAACATTCCCAGCATGCCTGTGAGGGGCCTCTTTCCTCTGCCTTTTGAAGGATGGGGCAGAGCCCGAGCATGCTGACGTTGATTTATGGTGCTGAGAACAGCAAAGCCACGTGCAAGTCCTTCCCGTGCCTGGGCGCAAACTGGGGTTAGGAGGGAAGGAAGCACGGATGGGAGGAAGAGGCCTGGGAGTCAGCAGGTACATGCAATGTGTAAGGTATCTGAGACACCATAAGGCACAGAAGATCTTGAAAGTTGATTAACTTTAGCACACAGTTAGTTTTTACAAAGTGATTGTGTCTCCTCAGCTTCAGCCTGGCCACAGACCAGGACCTTTAAGAGCCAGCCCTGTTCCTTCTCAAAGACAGTGACAACCTCAGTTCATACCATGGACGGTCTGGTGAAGAGGAAGAGAAGGAGCAACAGGTGGAAGGATATCTAGGGAAGACCATCACGGTTCAGATCATCGGTCAGCTGCACGTCAGGGCTTCCATCGGGAATGTGTGGCCCACTTTTACAGCAGAAGTTTAGCTCAAGTGAACCTGTAGGTATGGTGAACACTGACTTCTTCACCATGGTGCCCGTCCATCCATCAGCAGCAGGGATGGGATGGGAGCACACAGGCCTTTGAGTCTGCTACTGTTGAGGAGGAGAGATGTTACGTGAGTGAAATAATGTAACTGTCCAGGCGTTTTGGAAGGAGTAATTTGATTGTCCGAGTTCTTTGGAAGACTCTGTAGATACTGTGGGCAAAAAGGGGAGGAAGAACAGGTTGGATCTCCCTTGCACACCAAAACGGGTGAAGAATAATCTTCCTCTTGTCACTTCACCACCGATAGCAGCAAGAGTCGGTCTTTTTTCTCTTGTGTGGGAAACGGAGGGATCTCGTACTCCAGGAGTACTCTCTTCATGGAAAGTCTCAGAAAACTATTGGAGGTGATTATTGCTGCAAGGAGTGGATGATGCAGCATCTTGCAGTAAAGATCATAGCTAAGAGACCAGAAAATCAATCTCGTCTTTGTAGATGTCAGGCTGAAGTAATGGTGCCTGCCGGCACTGGGGTACATCCAAAATCAGAATCCATCTTCTCTAAGAAAGGACTTTAGGCTACTTGTTTAGGCCTTGACATCATACTCTTCTAGACATTTATTTTGCATTTATTAATGTCCCTTTTCATCCTGATCTTCCCTTCCTCATCAGTGAAGTCTGAGTAGGACTGACCCGACAGCTGGGTAAACAAACATAAAGGATACTATTTTTTAAGATGTAGTTGCCAAATAGTCAAAAAGAGTTCAGCTGAAAAGCTGTAGGTTTTGATTTTCCTCGTCTCAGTCTTCTGAAAAATGAAAGCAAAAGGCTTTTCTGTGGATATCTTGTCACAGAGACATCACAAGCAAGAATTTAACTAAGAACCCAATGACCACACAGGGGTATTTCTGCTCCCTGCCTTTCACACAGTTTGCTGTGGGCCAGTGCCATCTCCTCGTGTCCCCTGCACTGTGATCTGTATTCTTATCTGCCATTTCATCCTTTCTGAATGCTCAGCTTGTTTCTGTGCTCTTGCCAGGGCAGGTCTCTTGGTTTGCTTCAGGCTGATCTAAATGGAGACACCAAGGATTTCTGGTACCTTGCTAATTGTAAAATGCTGTCTAACAACCCCTTGAGCTGATCAATTTGTTTCCTCCTCATTATCATAAGGTGTCTGAACACGAGTGCTAATTCTTCGCTTGCTCCAGCCCCAGCTTCATGACTTGGAAATCCTCAAACCTCTGTTTTATGAATTGTGAACTCATGTGCCCTTGAGTTCAAGCCCTGTAATTATTTTTAAAGATATTTCTTAACTCTTCCTTTTGATTCTTTGGGCAAGAGTTAGGTGTGCACATCCCATGGATTTTGAAAGCAGCTGTCGAGCTTCCATGGCACTTTGGCTAGGGATCAATCTCAATTTTACTTAAATTAATGCAAATATCCAGTCTACAGAGAGATAAGTGTCTTCAGCAGGCTTAGATATATATGTGAGGATGGAATCAGGTACCCTCTCACCACTCCTTTTCATTGTCATTAAGTATAAAGGGCTCCTAGACAACATGTTTAGCCTGAATACACAATTATCTGCCAACTTCATCACATGGGGTGAATCTCACCCCTTAATAACTTACAGAAACTCCCCACCATACATTTAATCAGCCCAAAACTTATACAGTTCTTTGAATCCAAGGCAGGTCCTGCAACAAGTGTGCATTTCTGTGCCCTTCCCTGGCATTCAGAGCTGGGATTGGGAAATGCAAGTAAAATGCTAATGGTGGTGTCATGTGTAGGAACAGCAATTACATCATTATTTGGAAATTGAAAAATAGAAAGCACAGATAAAAGTGCTTTAGTTTTCTGTCATTATGTGATTATTTGAACTGTTAGCTGAAGAAGGACTAATTGCATGGTAGTTTTGCTTAGCAGGAAGTCCTGCAAGCGGATGTTACATAATATACTCTTTCTAAACCATTCTACCTTGCAAATAAACTATAATTTACCTTTTAATGGAACATGTCAGTCATTATTAGCACCATAGAAGTATCTTTTCTCTCTCAGCAGCCAAAGGGAATGCTAAAAGTATGTTTGCCTTTTCAGACCCGTGGCTGGTTATCCTCTGCACGTTTTTAATAAACCTGTAATTTTATTTAAATTCTTGATTCACCACTAAACAATGGAGCCATCAAATACGGATTATTTTTAGGAAAAAACCACATCACACAATTACAACTACAATAAAGCTCCATGTCTTGGTTAGGAGAATTCTTGATTACAAATGCGCTCCCTGCTGTGATGAATCTTTTTTTAGATGTAATGTTGGTCCAAAGTAATTACTTGGAACCTCAGTTTGACATTCCTCTGTGGCTGTAGCAGAAACATTAATATAAAAGGAAAGTAAACCTGAGTCCGAAAGGGTACCTCTGTCACATATAAGTTGAATATAGGACAGTGTATGGCCTCACATAGCTCCTTTTAAAATCATATTATTTCTTATATGTATCACATCAGGTGTGTTGATGTGAGTGATAACTGACAGGAACAGTTAAAAATAACTTCAGGTCATGTTTTTTAGAAGATTTTGTTCCTATTTCTTCTATCAAACTGACGTGAAATGGGGTGTATAGTCGGAGCTCAGCGGTGCCCCATGAGCGCTCCTTGTTGTTTCCAGATGGGATCTGTGAAACCAAAGTAGAGTTCATGGGTTGCATCTCTGGGAGATATGTCTGGAGAGCAAGTCACCAGGCAGTGAGATTCAATTCTCTCCACTTCTGCTGGGAACTCTGCAGTGGTCTGCGGGTTAGGTCTGAAAAGCACTGCACTGAAGTGGGAAATAACCTCTGATTCCTCCTTGTTTATGTGCAGAGGTTCATTTCTAGGTGTGTGCCAAGCTTCAGTTTTGTCCGGTTTCCTTTTTTAACTTCAAGAACTTATGTACACTAACTTGACTGCAAAAAGCCTTTCACCACCTGGATATATAAAACTACCAAACTGCTTCCTTTTTTCCCACCCCGCTCACAAATAAAAAAGGGATTGTGGAGTTAAAACCTCGAATAATAAGAATTTGTTCCTGGCTCCCGAAGCGCAGGCTCAGAAGAGCTTTTCTGTTGCACATATGCACAGTAATTGTCTTCGTAAGGTTGTTGGTTCCAACAGATGTATTTTTATCTTAGAGGTTTGCTGACAGAGGGAAAGAAGGGCTGATAAAGCAAATAGTGACAACAGCTTAACTGTGACACTGTTACCTCAGGCCTCGGTGTCGTGTTCGTGTTTTGTTCCTGCCTCCTTGAAGTGACAGAGATGGTATTATTAAAGTATTTTGGTGCAGGATTTCAGTATTTATGGGACATAGAGGAATTATAGGGAGAAGGCAGGGGATGATTTGTGACTGGATTAGAAGGGGAGATTTTGCCAAGAATTGTTTTGAATGCATTCGCTGTATGTGCAACTCTTTTTCTATTCTTTTTATGTATTTCTTTTTTTTCAGGAGAGGAAGGAACACAAACGCACACGGAGAGCAGCAGCCAAGAAGCTGAAGGACAGACACGATGCCAGTCTTGCACATCCACATTTCTCAAGCTTGTCTGGAGATTCCTGATCATTTTGTCCGTCTCCTCCTCCTGGGTCGGGACCACGCAGTTCGTCAAAATCACGTTTGAGACCTTTGACTGTCCCTTTTTCATGACTTGGTTCTCAACAAACTGGAACATTATGATTTTTCCCATTTATTATTCTGGGCACCTCGCAACTGCGCAGGAAAAGCAGTCTCCAATCAAAAAATTCAGGTAGGCTCTGTCGTGGCAATATCCCTTTAAACATCCCGGTTCCTGCGGACTGAGATCACTCGCTCCGCTCAGTTCGACCCCTGGTGTCAGAAGGCAGAATGAAGGTCGTGCTGCAGGAAACCTCATTCATTAATAGCTCCCAGAAGGCTGACAGATGAGTGATATATGCTGAATAAATGGATATTTGATTGCTAAAGGGGTTTTTTAATGAGTTGAGAAGGCCGATAATTTGCTTATAATACTGCTATTATACTAACTAATGTCTCTATATTTTGTGTTCTTGTCTGGATCAGGCCATTAATTAATCTGTTCTGGCCTGTTTGTGATAGAACAGTAGTGTTAAGTGCAACCAAACCAACTCACAGTTGAGAAGAAAGATGCTCAGAGCTGAGGAGATGGTTTCCATGTGGAAGACCACGGTTTGCTCTCTATCCTCAGCAAGTGTAGCAGGATAAAAACTGGCCTTTCCTCCTGCTGGATCACAATATGGAGGAAAAGCAGCCAGGTGGCCTTCTCTGCTCTCTTTCGTGTGGGGTAAGAGGCAGGTTGCAGACTCTTGTTTTCCTCCCCCTGTTGTAGCTCTGAGGGGTAAGTTGGCAGAGCTGAGTGCCTGTCATCCTGAGGAGATGATGTGGAGACTTTATACCATCTTCCCTCAGGCTCCATATGAAAATACCTCTTCCTCTGTGTTGTGAGTCAGGGGAAGACATCTCTCTGACCCCAGCCTTTCCTTATGCCACAGGGATGCATGTTGCTGAACTCTCAACCTCAAGTGCCAAGGAGTCCATAGCACTAACTCCCAACACTGGGCTTCAGGGGTGGAAATCTATAATTCCCTCCTCAGTAGCTCCTGGAAAATCACAGAAATACAAGGTTAGGGGGCAACCCAAAGAAACCATCCAGTCCAACCACCAGTCCTGCAGCAGGACAGAGCTGGCTTTGCTTCACCAGTTCTTAAGAAAATCACATCTAATCTGTCTCCGGGGCTTGGAAGTACCATCACATTCTGGGACAATTAATTTCATGCTTCCTCCTCCACTTCCATTGTCCTACGGATCTGAGGGTGATGCAGGAGCTGCTTTAAAGAACGGAACAAACCTCAGCTTGCCAAGAGATAACACACCTTGCCCATGGATTTCTCCACGGAGGGGTGAAGTCCACGGGGTAATTTTGAGCTGGGACCTGATTCTGTTATTCCAGTGCAGACTTGCTTTGAAAACAACCTTAGTGACTTGAGCAGAATTGTCTGTCCCACCAAGTATTCTCCGGTGTGTGGCTGGTCCCTGGCTCCTGCTGACAGAGGGTTCAGCACAGCTGTCACTGAGCACACAGGGACTTCAATTTGTGACTGTCAGGAGGGAGTGTGGCAGGGCCGAATTCTTCCCTTTAGCTGCTTTTGCCAGGATCTGGGATGTAATTTGGCCCTGAATTATCATTTCTGTCAAATCAGCGTGACTGAAATTGAGCAGCTACACTTAATTAAGTGCTTCCCTGCAAACCCCAGTGCTTTGTACATTAATGATGCCTTCATTCAGATTTTTGCTGGAGTGTTTGTGAGAACATTAACAGTGTCAGCTTGGCTTCTGGGTATGAGGTAAAGTAATAACAATTGCACAGCAGATAAGGAAGAAGGTGAGAATAAACATCCCTGCAGATAGATCCTCTGCAGTTAGCTGGTGGATTGCATCTCCATCAGAGCAAAATATTGAACATAATATTTGGGGCAATGCATAAAAAGACTGTGCTTAAATAATTGATACATTTCCCCAGCTGTTAGGAATTCAGCTTTTAAAGCTGAAATACTTACGTGCCCAGAGGAGGTGTGCAGGTGGGTCTGTGAATGTGTGGAATCAGGACACAAGTGTTAGAGATGATGGGCATCTTCCCAGGGTATTTCTTATTCCGGATATATCAGGAAATCATATCCCAGGGAGGAATTAACTGCTGACAAATAATGATTTTATCATGGGAACAAACTACTTGGTATGTGCTGTTACAACTTGACTACCCAACCTTTTTTCAGTTTGGATATGGGGTAGACATCTCTTCAGGATGAACTCTTGATATTTTAATGGCTTAAATGATTGAAAAGAATCATTTAAAGCTTTTAAATTCAGAGGCTTATAGGCATATTTAATTTGGAAAGAATTTTTGGAGGTCATTTAACCCAACCTCCTACCCAGAACAGGGGTACTTTCAAAGGTACATCAATTCTTTTATATTTGCTTGGTTTGCATTCTCCCGTTACAAGGCTTTTAGGATTTCTTGTTGTTTCATTTGCTTGTTTTATTCCTGTGGAGTAGCTAATTCCTGCCAATAAGCCCCTCCTGTAGCGATTCCAGGCTTGCCTCAGAGTCCAGAGGTGATTTATCATTGTGTTTCTGGAGGTTGTAGTTACTCTCTAAGAGCTTTAAAGACATATGACATCTTGTCCAGCAGATATTCCCAGTGGATCCGAGCAAAGTGTCTGTGATATCTTGGCAGACATCAGTGATCATGTGAGTGACTTGCAGAGTGCTGCCCCAGGCCAGCAAAGCTGTGAAGAGCCACTGTTCTTTTCATAAATCCCGCTTGGAAGGATAGGTGTCCCAGTCTCCAGCTTTAGACCGGCTTCCTGAAAAGTTCAGGCCACTCAGTGCCCAAAGGAGCTACAAGAGAGATGGACTTTTGACAAGGGAGTGGAGGGGGAATGGCTTCAGGCTGACAGAGGGCAGGCTTAGATTGGGTATTGAAAGGAAATTCTTCCCTTTGAGGGTGGTGGGACACTGGCACAGGGTGCCCAGAGAAGCTGTGGCTGCCCCATCCCTGGAAGTGTCCAAGGCCAGGTTGGACAGGGCTTGGAGCAACCTTGGCTAGTGGAAGGTGTCCCTGCCCATGGCAGGGGGTCAGAATGAGGTGGCCTTACAGGTCCGTTCCAACCCAAACCATTCTGGGATTCTATTATTGTAGCATTTGAGATTATAAATTGCATGTTCCTTACCTTTCACGCTTTACCTTAGAAGTTCAATACTGTGCTCTTAAAAAGGAACTCAGTTATGAACTCCCCGCTGCATTTTGGTGAATTATCTTGGTTGTCTTGAGGCAATAGACACAGCTCTTGGCATTTCCTCAGTATTGTAAATAAAAGGCATGCCCCACATAAAGAGCTTGAAACTTCCATTCCTGGTGGATAAAGTGACCTGAAGCTCAGGAAGAACAGCAATAGGAAGTCGAACCCTGCCGCGATTTGGCAGAGCAGAAATCACTGCACAGACTCGACTCAGGATCCTGTTAGAGTTGTGATTTTAGCAAAAGGTGGGTGACATTTTCCACGTCAATAAATTTTGCCTCCCCATCTGCTGTATGGTCTTCTCAAGGACCAACACTGTGACACTCAGCAGCTTCCTGCCAGGATCTGTCCCTGGTGTAAGAGCTGAGGTCAGTGCTACAGGCACTGCACAGCCTTGAGGCACTGGCTGGGGAGAGTGTTGGTAGGTGTAAGGTTTAATGAACACGAAAACATTGGGAAGAGTTGGTCTTGTAGCAGGCAGGATAACAGGAAGTGAACATCACCTGAAGTAAAAACTGAGCCTTAAGTAGCTGGTGTTTGCAGTCATCACCCACAAATCTCTCCCTTTGTGTTGCAGCCGTAGCTCAGGACAACTTCCTCAGCCACTTATGGAATAACACTGCAATTCCAGGTCATCACTGCAAGGGGCTTTTCAGAGGAGACACGAGGATCCCTGATGCTTAAAGCTGCTCCAGCCCTGAATGTCTCAACAGTAGGGAGGAAGACCTTCAGCACAAAACTAGGCTTCCCATGGACCATTCCCGTGGGAGACAGCATTCCTGTGGTGCTGCCCCCTGAGCCAGGCACTGCTGATGTGACGCTTTCATGCAGAATTCCCTTTCCTTTTGCTCCAGCTCTTGACCAGACCAGTACAGCTGGTCATGCTCTTTCTTCATGTTCAGATTCTGCCAGTCCTGGAAAACAACTGGCCAGTGTGCTTAACCACGCTCTGCTTGGTGCCTGTCTCCTGCAGTGGAGCTGGGAGGTGCTTTGTTGCTGCAGGCGCCATCGTTTAGATAGAAGGACCAAATGACTTGTGCTCACAGCAGGTGCCGTGGTGCTGCCCTGCTGTCACTGGAGGCCTTGCCAAGTTCTAACCCCGGTGATGTAATTCCACTCACCGTATTCCCACCACCCCCAGGTCTCGCCTGTTGGCTCTGTTTTTTCCTGTGAGCTGTCTAAAACCAGCTGCCGGATTTCACTCCAGAGGCCGCTGCGTGGCAGGGGTGAACAAACCCGTTCTTGCGCAGGGGTTGGCATCAGAATAACTAAGAGGCCACACAAGCTATTTAGGGGGTGCCAGAGGCAAAGCTACACGACTGCCTGAGGGGCTGTAATTCCTGAGAGCGTGGCACGCTGCCCAGAGCCGGTGGCTCAGGGCTACCTGCAAATAAAAAGAGCTATTTACGTGAGAGGGCAGGTTTTAAATAGACTCCTTGTGCATTTGGAAATAGTTTATGTCACAGTTTCAGGGTCAGCTGTCCCTAGACGTATCTGTGCCTTTAAGTCAACAGCCTGCAGATATTACCAGTGTGTGGGGGGGTCCTGGGGGCCCTCTCTCCTCAGTCCGGGGTTTTAATCACTGTCATGTCTGATGACTCCTGCAAGTTTAATTTTAGTTGCATGTCAAAGAGGCTGAGTTAACCACTGAGTACCCAGCCCTCACATAGCCCCGGGCAATCTGCTGTAGCCATGACTGGGAAAATAAAGTATTCTTCCTATCTCCTCATTGCCTGAGCGTTATTCATGGAGCTCTCCTAGGCACAGAGGTGAATTCATCAAGTCTCTGTCTTGTTTAGCAGGACCCTGTCACAGTCTTTGCTGTATTTTCTTAACTGAGAGTTGAGGAACCACCGGCCCCTGCTTTGTCTGGTCACTGTGCACAGCTGTGTGTGATGGAGGCTCTTCCATCTACTTAAACAGCCCATTGCCCGGGGCCTGTGAAGCATTTCCAGATTTCTTTTCCTAGCTGTGAATCTCTGCTCATCCCTCCCACTGCTCCTGGGAACTCAGAGATAAGTGACATTGTCAGGGCTGCCACAACTGCCTCTCCCAAATCGTTGACCAGCCCGGGGTCCAACCCAGGACAATAATCACTGAACCTTCCTCCTTCGAGGATTCACACTGTTGGGGCATTTTGAATTCCATCCTCGTGACTCTGCTCTGGGTTTTCCTGGGAGCAGGACAACAAAACCTGACCCATTCTGGCACCTGGGTACCTAACAGTGCCCTGCATCACTGTGGGCAGCCCAGGCGCCTTTTCTCTCTTGCTTTAACACAGCACAAGCCTATTTCCTCTAAGATCCTGGCAGCTTCTGAGGCAGGTTGGATTTACAACCTTGTAATGATCCAATTGTGCATCAGAATTCCCACTGGGCTGGAGAGAGCAGGTTCCACACTGGTCTGTATTTCACAACACAGAGCTCTTCTTGCCAGGAGATGGATCATTCTGGCTCTGGTGTCATGCAGTGGTGACACAGCCATGGTCCCTCCACCTGTCTTGAGGTGAGATGTAGTTTGAGGCCAAAATCACCCTCTGCAAACACCTAAGCCTCGAAGGGAAGCATCTTTTAAACATTAACTGCTGTATCTGCATGTCAAGGAACATTGTAGTGCTGCCAGTGAGTCCATTCTCACACAGGGGAACTCATCACCTTTAACTTCTGTTGAAATCAGTGATACAAAAGCCTGCAGTCAAATTAAGCATTAATTTATTTGCTTCACCAAGTATTTGCTTTGCATCTCAGATAAATTTTACACACCACTAGCTGTTTTTTTGGGGTTTTTTCCTTTTTGAAACATTTCTATCCTGATCTTCGGGCAACAGACTGACTTCTGAGAGCATCCAGGTCAACTAGAGTGAAGGAGATAATTAGCAGATCTGCCTACCTGAGTGTTAACTTGTTGGACACCCTGGAACAGAGTTTGAGAATGGAATTTATTATTACCAGAAATTACTGCTTTGTACCCCAGGTTGCCTTAGTGGCAGCAGGGAATGAATGGTTATTAAGCAGAATCATAGAATCATTCAGGTTAAGATGTAGCTGATCTCTTTTATTACATAGGTGTTATTATTCTACTTCCCCCAAAACAGGAGTGGTGGTTTCCATTCTTGGCAGTAAAAAAAAAGCAATGTTTTTAGAAGCAGAATTCCCAAGAATTACTAAAAATGGTTAATGCATCCTGAAAACTGTTTTGCCTTCCAGGTCAGGATAATCATCACAGACACAAGGACGCACACATCCCCCCAAATAACAAATGTTTTCCACTTCACGTTGCAGTGCAGTCTTTGAACATACTGCTTAGTTGTACATAAAATGAGTGTTTTAGCAATCTTCAAACACAGCTATGATTGGCTGTGAACACTTTGGAGCCCCAAGGCCTCGTGGCATTTAGGTCAGTCCCTTCACGTGCTGCAGGTTGGTGGTGCCTTGGATCACTCCCTTGGTATTTGGGTTGTACAAAATGTTACCTTGTGGGACCTCTCATGTTTTAAACAGGTGTGTCAGAGAGCCTCTCATGTCAAGAAAGGGAAGCACACCGGGAATATCTTCAGGAATACCTTTAGCCAAGAATGCAGACAGTGGAGCTGCTAAAAAAGTCCTTCCCAGTTTGGGCAAGGTAGAGATGTTTCAAAAGGGGTGCAGTGTTCAAGGCCAGGTTGCGTCCAGCATGGGGGCTTGGAGCAACCTGGTCTAGTGGAAGGTGCCCCTGATCCCAGGCAATAGGATTGGAACTAAATGGTCTTTAAGGTCCCTTCCAAACCAAACCGTTCCAGGCTTCCATGTGCCTTTAATCTGTCTGCATGCTGGAGTCCTCAGTCTCCCCTCAGCCCACGAGGTAGCTCTTTGCACAGGACAGCTCTCCCCAAAAGCAGTGTCTGCTGAGCCGACCCTTCTCTTTCTTGAAATCCTAAGAAGCAAACAGCTCTCAGGAGTTGTGTGTGACACAGTGTCTGTGAAACTAGTGATTTTGTTTGCAATTTGATCCAAAATATCTCTTAGCAAGCACAACTTTTCACTGTGTAACAAAATAAAGGTATTAAATACCCTTCCCTCCCTTTTCCTTCCCTCTCTCACACTCCTGTTTGCCTGGCTCGGTCCCACTGCCTGGTGTCTCACTTCCTCACCGTGGTGATGTGTCTGGCAGTGTTTTTGAGTACCTTTGGGCAATCCTTAAAGCTTAATTGGCCATAGGTGAGAATATATTTCAATAAGAATAAAAACAGGGTTTGGAGCTATGCAAGAAAAAAACTGGCAAGCTACAGAGAAAAAAAAAAGGTGATTATAATCCCTGTGCTCATGGCCTGGAAGGCAGAGTCTGGGAACTGTCAGAACATTATAGATAAGCTTCATTTCTGTGTTAGAGTCCCTGGGATTATTGTTGCTTGGAGTGTGATTATTCCAGGTAAGTTACTTCTTTTCTATTTGCGAAATTGCTGTTTTAAGAAGATTGTGTGTTATTTTCTCTCTGTGAATGAAATAATGGGTTCTCACGGGTGCACGGAGCAGGTAGGAAAAGCACTTAATTGAATGCGATAAAAGTCTGATGAATGTTTGCTGTGCTGGAGTGAACGCTCAGGAAAATCCTGGCTGAGACTGAAACTCTTTTCTTTTCATAGGGAATGCAGTCGGATTTTTGGTGAAGATGGTCTGACGCTGAAACTCTTTCTTAAAAGGACTGCTCCCTTTTCTATTCTGTGGACTTTGACTAACTACCTGTATTTACTGGCTTTAAAGAAGCTGACAGCCACAGACGTCTCTGCCCTGTTCTGTTGTAACAAAGCTTTTGTCTTCTTGCTTTCTTGGATTGTGCTGAAAGACAGGTTCATGGGAGCAAGGGTAATGATGTGCCTCGTTTTCCTCTCTCTCTTGTTTTCATAAAATTGCACTTAAATCCATAAGCCATTGGGGCTGCCATAGCACCGCTGCATTATGGTATAGATATACCATGAAACCATTCCTCATTTTATCTTATTACGGAGATCTAAGCCTCAGTTATAGTTCTCAGACTCCAGAGGTGGGAAATTTCAAGAAGCTATTACAGCTAAAGTGTGTAATGTCATGAATTAAAATAAAAGGACTTCTAGTTTCACATAAACCCATTCTGTCTTGGCTTACAGTGCTGAAGTTTAGTTAGTTTTATTTTAAACTTAGCAATGAATCCTTGGCTTCTAACCAAATCAGTTTTATTCCTTGTTTGGCTAGACAGCTGTTTGCACTGTATTACCCATTTTTCTTATGCTAACCCATTACTTTTTGCACACTCATATCCATGTGCATGTGCCAAAATTGGATTAAAATGAGTGCAGCTGTTTCGTGTGAAGTTGTGTATTTTGCACTGAAGTGTTACAGGGTTCACTGGCAGTAATATGGACCCTGCAAAAACTGAAAAAAAAAAGAACTCAAACAAAATGATGTGTGCCTGGATTTGGGGAAAGCAACGTGTTCCCTGTAATTTTGCACACACAGATCTCCTACCATGCAGCAAGTTAAATCTTGGCTAAGGAGTAATGAGGATTTCTGCTGATTTCTGAGTTCTGCTGATACAGATTCCCCCTCTGAGATGGCTCAAGGCCTGATGATTCTGACTGAACTATCAGGATCCTTGAACTTCATTAGGGATTGTGTGTGGCCAGGTGTGATGCCTGTGATCAGAAGATGCCACCAGCAGTCGGATTTAAGTTCCATGGAAAGCCTGATGGATCAGGACCTCGTCTAAGTAACCTTTTTAAAAAAGCAGGTTTTTTTTTTTTTTCATGAATAGTGTGAGAGAAGTGTTCAGAAATGAAAGAAAAAGGCATTCTGGTGTACAGGCATCTCATGTGGTTCTTGGAGCAGCCATCAGCACACTGAGCAGAGCAGTGTGCTTGCCAAGTTGAGGAGGTGAACCTGTGTTTCACCCTCAACCACAGTGCCCTTGAAGGTAAGGACATGGACATTTCACCTTGCAGTGCTAAAGCCAGACACCTGTTTCATATAAAACTTAAAATATAGAAGCATAAGATGAATGTAACCTCCCCTCAGACCACTGCCTCTAAGAATAAGCAGGGTTTTAAATCCTCAGTTCTTCTCTACAGAAATAACAGGAACAGTAACTTCTCTCCTCTGCCCCTTGGTCGTCTCAGGTCCCAGCTGAAAAAATAGGAAATTTTGTACCCTTTGAGGTAATTTTTGTCTCAAAGCAACATCTTCCTAGAAGAGCAAGCATAGCTCTTGTGTTTTCTTATCCTGCCCTCCTAAAGAAACCTAGAAATAAAAGCTATTTTCAGTTATTACTTATTTTTCACTGCCTAAAAAAAGGTTGCTATAATCACACAATAGTATTAATGCTGTTGAACACCGTGGGGTTCACACAAGAAAAACCCAACAGGAAAAGTGAGCAGCGAATTCTGCACATGAAAGAAACTGGGTTTTGCTGCTAAGTGGCAGGTTCTGGATACCCATTGTTGCAAAGGTAAATCACAGCGTTTTTCCAGCAGCTCTCCTGCCAGAGTAACACTTAATGGTGTTAATAACCACACAGGAGAGGGTTTGAGAGCTAAAATACGACAAAGCAGCACAGCCCCAGCCTTTTGTGCTGTGAGTGCCTCTTCTGCTCTCACCTGCAGCCTCTCAGAGCAAGGGTAATTGAGTTATTTGGACAGTAAGGAGACAGAAAGAAATAAGGGCTTAGTCATATACTCTGAGCCATTTTTGGTAGAAGCACTCAGCACCCAGGAGCTCAGCCAGCTTTTCAAAGGAACTCAGCTCCTACCAACTCTCCCAGAGCTTTGGAGCCGTCGGGCATGTCTGCATCTCACCTGAGACCACTTTCATCTGCCTGAAAGAGAACCAGCAGCCTCAGTGGCTCTGCAGCAGATTCCCAGCTCCCTGCCCAGCTGGTGTGGCTGCAGGCAGTCCCCAGACTGCCCATGGATGACCACAGGCACATGGATCTCTCCTATCCCCTGGCACACAGCTCCTGCACGGCTGGAAAGCAGCCCCTGGCCGGGCTGCAGGGCTGGATTTTTAGATGTGCTGTCTGAAGACAAACCTGTCTTGGTGGCCACCTTATGGTATGGCTTAATCCCACCCATGGAAGTGCTGAATAGCTGCAGAAAGGCTGTTCTGGCAGCGTTTGAGTCACCTGGAGCGTGTGTTCTGCAGTGCGAGCCACGTGCCCTCAGTGGTAAATTTGTAGCACTCAAACACTGAGAGAGAAACACCAGCTGCAGAAAGAGTATTCAGCTGGGAAGGACGGATAAAGCCACGACTGTACAGCCAACGGCCTCAAGTTGTGCCAGGGAAGGTTTAGAATGCATATTAGGAATAACTTCTTCACAAAAAGGATGTTCGGGCATTTAACAGGCTGCCCAGGGAAGTGATGGAGTCACCATCCATGGAAGTGTTCAAAAAACATGTAGAGTGGTGCTTAGGGACATGGTTTAGTGGTGGGCCATGTTAGGTTAAGGGTTGGAATCAATAAGGACTTTTCCAACCTTACTGAGTCTCTGATTCTATTTACCTATAAAAGTAGTGCAGGTAGAGCTCAGGTACCTTGAAGTACCTGCAGCCCTGGACAAGGACACACAGCACAGTCCCTGCCTGCACCTCATCTTTGCTTGGACACTTCTGAACATCTCTCACAATTAATTGTATCCACTTTGGGAAGTCCTTACAGCTCTAGCTCAGAACAAGCACAAATATTTAAAAGACTTTGCATATTTGACTAGTTCTTGGCCTGTGTTGCTTAGATTTAGTCATATGCTTGTATGTTTGCATGTTTGGGCCCTTGGTTGGGTTTCATCTGTGAACTGTAATCAGTGTTTATTAGGTAGGCACAGAGAGATCTGGGGACATTTTTCTCCCTTGAAAATGTTGACTTTAGCCTGGGGACAGGTTTCTTCCCTGTCCCTGACGGTGTCCAAGGCCAGCCTGGACGGGGCTTAGAGGGACCTGGTCTAGTGGGAGGTGTCCCTGCCCATGGCAGGGGTATTGGAACTAGGTGATTTTTAAGGTCCCTTCCAACCCAAACCATTCTGCAATTCTATGATTCTTTACTACACCTAATTTTCTGCTGTGCTCTACATGGGAAAAAAAAAAAAAGTTTCTGAGTGAAATGTTGGTTGGGCTTGCTCTCTTCCAGGAAAAAAAGAGGGAAGCTGATTTCATTCAGTACCTAGGAGGCTTCAAAAGCAGGTTACTACACTCCTCCATTAATTAAAAGCCTTGTTTAACGAGCTGGCAGCTGCAACATCCATCTTTGCTTCCCTGTGACCTTGCTGCTGCTTGTCAGTGTGGAGCAGCACAGGACGTGCTCGCAGGTTTCTAAAGCACACACCTGAGGGTTGCCAGGCAGAGGTCAACTCTGCTGATGCTGTGGTGGGTGACGTGCAGGAGGAGCCCTGAACGTGGAATTTAAATGCTGTTCTTGCTGGTTTCAGTATCAGGTCTTATTTATCGAATGTCTCACGGGGTGGTTTTACCCCATATGTGTCCATCATTTTAGTTGTTTCAGGAAAAATAAATGGGAAAAAAGCATTCTTGGCTTTCTAAATATTTGATTGAATCAGGAAACTGGCCCTCTAAATTTGGTGTCGTTGGACTGGGAAGGAGTTTTTTCCCAATAGGAAAATCTGCTGTTGGGGATGATGGATCTACTCATTTTCACTAATACAAGGGAAGAACCGAGCTATGAGTGTTCTAAGGATTAGATCTTGATCCTTTTCCTTGGAAGGAGGGGTTAACTGCATTGGACTCTTCTGGTTTGCCTTGTGAGACACACTGCATGAAACATTCCAGCTGAAATATTCCAGCTGACAGCTGAAATGCTGCATCTGAATTATGTGCAAGGCAAGATGTTTAGTGCACCCTGAGATGAATCCAGCCAGGCAGTGGAGCAGGGAAAGGGGGGCTTCTGGAAACTGGGAGGAGACATCCATGGATGTCTGAGGGGTCCTCGGTGTAATTCAGCATTGCTTCAAGGCTGGGATTTCTGTGGAGTCTCAGGATAGCCTGACTGCTGGGAAGGAGAGGAGGGAAGCTGTTTTTGTCCCCTCTTGCAAAAGCCTTTCCAGATCTCATCAAACCACTGAGAGACTGTGATTAACAAGTGACTGCAGCCCACATCATTAAATTGGGGGACTTGGATTTCGGGTGCCATTTCGTGGCGAATTTGGAGGTATCAGTGATGTCTTCAGGCTTAGGTGGCAGCTTTGTGGACCTGTATCTTGGAGCTTGGATGTTTTAAACAGAAGCAAGGTGGAACATAGACATGCAGTGTGGTTTATGACTGCCTTTGGCACAGCCACTGCAACGCCAGTGGCTCAGGTGTGGTAAAATAGGGATAATGGTGAGAGGGAAGTACTTAAAGCTGCAACCAGGAGATGAGTTCCTCTGTGAAGATGTTGGCCTGGGTACCTATGAGATTCAGGAGCACTAACATTTCTACCTGTAGTCTCTACTCTGGGAGTTGATTCTGGGTTTTCCATTGTCCCCCCATGTATGGACACCTTTACCTGGGTCAGGTGTTTGTCCCTGTTCTGTGTGTCCCTTGAATCATGGGACTGACTGGCTCTGTTGAAATTGTTTTGTGGGATTTTCGTGCTCACTGCCTCAGTCTGGCTCACCCGTGCTTGGTAGGAGTATCAGTGGGTTTTCTGGGACTCTTGGTCAAACTGTGAGCTCTGAAAGTCGGGCTTCTCTGCAGAAGGGCACATGATTGGATCAAGATGCCTTTAAAGTCTGTGGGCTGAAACATGTGAAGCTTAGGTTTGCCTAGGACTAAATATTTCTTAAATGGTGTTCAGTGATGTTTTCCAAGAAGCATCTCCCTTCTGTGTTGGCTCAGGAAACACCTTTTCCTCTGCACACCATGGAAGTTGGGTCTTCACTGTGTTTGAAATTCCCGCTCCTTATTTACGTGCTGAGGGCAATCAGGTAGAGAGGGGGAGTTTTCCAAAGGATGAAACATGTTGGGCTCCCTATCACTTCCTTAAGGTCCTTGGAGTCAGGACCCAGGATTTCAGATACGGTGTAGTTAATTATTCCTGTTCTTTTTCTTTGAAGCTCCTTAGATTCCCTGTCTGGGATTTCCAAATGAGGCCAGAAACCTAAGCTCAAAGGTAAAGGCTTCCTGGAGAAACTAGGTCATGAGTGTCCAAGAAAGCTGGCCAGAACAGCCTGGAAAAGCTCCCAGTGGCACCCTGGCATTCCACAAGACAGGAGTCATTCCCCTTGACTGCTGTCCAGATAGTTTGGCCATCCAGTGTTTGTATTTCGAGTCAAATTTGGGGTGTTGCTAAATACTTCTCTTGTTGCATAACAGAACATAACGTCTTGGAATTTCTTGATCTGGAAGCCATCTCTCCAAAGGGGATGTTTAGCTGATAAAACACATAGTGATGGATGTTCTGTCAGTAGGTCCCAGGAGAATCTGCAATGCTATAGATCCATATCACTACCAGTGCACACACTTTCATTATGCTTTACATCTCTCCCATAATTTTCCCTATTTAAGGGAAAACAAGAAAGCTCCAAGTCAGAGAAAGTAGCGAGTGACACTCATGAGAATCCCACGCAGTGGGGATCTCTTCCCACGGGGCGAAAGAGCTCTGAGCTTTACATTGCTTTGCTTTGTCTGTGCAGATAGTTGCAGCAATCATGGCAATCACAGGAATCGTGATGATGGCATATGCAGATGGTTTCCAGGGAGATTCAATCATTGGGGTGGCGTATGCTGTGGGATCAGCCTCCACATCTGCCTTGTATAAGGTAGGTCACAACTGCTTGTTTGGGTTCTTATATTCACTACCATCAGCTGTTAAAAATGCACAAGTACAAAAAGAATGGCAGTAAAATAAATGTTTTATTTCCTGCATCACTCGTGACCAGGTGACGTCACTGTGTCAGGAAAGCCACCATGAGGGTAATTGGTTGTCATCTGCCAAATATTCAGGATGGCTTTGCTTTAGTGAAAACTTCATTGCTACTCTATAAGGATTTTAAGACAATTTTTGAATCATGCCAATGCAGTTCGAAAACACTGTTTCAAAGGGACATTCCATGTGCAGAATGGAGAGCCTGGATGTGGGATGCGCTGCTTTCCCTGAGTGGGAGTGGAGGGCTCACCCAAGGCCTGCGCTGCACATGCTGGGCTCCTGCTGGGCTTGGAGCCCTGGTGTGAGCTTTGAGACACGCAGGGCTTTGCCCTCTGCTTGGAAGCAGTGGTTGTTCTGGAAGGTGAGGGATGGGAAAGGCAGAGTCATGTCTCAGGAACAGGTTGGGCTGAGCGTGGCTGTGTTTATTTTCGGCTTGAGGAGGGTGACATCCGTGTAAGTTTTGGAGTTTGTCATAGGGGGATGAGAATTTGCTTCCCAGCTTTAGAGTTTGCTCATGTCACTAATGAATTTGTGCAGAAGAACTTTCCTCCCGTGACTGTCATGAAGTCTAAACCCCTCCTCTCTCCTCTCCTTTGCAGGTTTTGTTCAAAATGTTCCTTGGAAGTGCAAACTTCGGGGAAGCAGCTCATTTTGTTTCTACCCTGGGCTTCTTCAATTTCATCTTCATCTCTGTCACCCCAATCATACTGTATTTTACAAAAGTGGAGTACTGGTACCCCTTCTCTGCTGTGCCCTGGGGTTACCTGTGTGGAGTAGCTGGCCTCTGGTTAGGTATGTGATAAAAAAATACACTCATTTTTCCAGCTCTTGTCTCACCACCAATACAAAATTAGCTTCTGGCACAAACAATTCCCTCCTGCCCCCCTAAACATCAGAGCTCTCTCACAGATTAAGTCTGGTCCCAGTGCAAGCTGGTACTCCTTGGAAATGATTTATATTTTTCATTATTCTTAATGAAATAATACTAACAATTAATATATAATTAATAAATAAGATATAAGTGATCATTATAATTAATAATTAATAGTGATAATAATAGCAGGGAGTAAACATGAAGCAACCATACTAATGGTTCACTTTTTCATCCCTACCGTAGTTCCATATGAATTGCCCTGTCTCCGGCACAGCCTGGCTGCTCTAAATCCCATTTCAAAGGGCTGTGTGTTCTCATTGTCTTCCTGGCACACTCTGTGGGGAGTTTGTGCACTGATACACGGATCCCCAGTGCTGGGGCACCTTTCTGTGGGTGCTGCAGGCTCTAGGCAGGGCTCACATAACCCTTTCGTAACGCTCCCTCTTCCTGAGCCACAATTGCCATCCTCCGGCCAGGCACAGGATCCGTTGGATTCAGCAAGGGAGCATTTTAATTTCCAGCTACAACAACATCCTTCCCTTTAGTAAAGTCTCTGTTATTTCATAATTGAAGAGGTCTCTGTCTCCACTACACGTTTATTAAACAGGAGCAAAAGAGAATGTCATTGCCTGGTACACAGCCCGTCCTGAGACAGGGTTGGGCTGAGAGCTGAGCTTTGTGAGCACATTGAACCAGAATTTCAGCTCCTCTGTGAGCACCTAAGGGACAAAAAGCAGGGACAATTTATCACCCAGCAATCTACACAAGTGTATAAACCCAGCCATGAGGGAACAACCTCATGGAGCAGACACGGAGGAGCAACCCTGTGCTCCTTTTATGTAGGGGACTCAGCAGCAGAACTGAGTGACCAGAAGAAAATGTTCGGAAGTTTTTGCAGCTTGCTTTCGGTCTCACAAGGAAATTGTAACTGGCTGGTAATGCTGTCATGTATTAAAAAAACCCAAAAACCAAACCAATCCATTAATTTAAGGTGTTGAATGTTTGTATTTCTGTCAGGTTTCATTTTGCCTTCAACATGGTAGCAAGGCCATGGTCTTGCCCCAGTCTGCTTAGTTTGCAGTTAACTTCATCAGCTAATTGTGTTTAGTGTCCTCTAGAGTATGAGTTCCTGCTGCTGCCACCTTTGGGGTGTGGTCCAGGTGGAGGGTGTACAGCCTTTTGTTGGGAAAATGTCCCACTGAGACAAGGACAACACAGCCTCAGCCAAGAGGGCAAGCTGGGACCACCATCCTTCTGGTAGGGGAACAAATGAAGATTTCTGGCAGCAAAACCAGGTTGTTTGTATCTGATTAAAGCTTGGGAAAAGCCATGAAATATGAGTGTGATAACGTTGGTATTACAGTTTGTGAAAGGCCATCTGGCCCTTCCCATTATACCATTCAGAACTTCTCCTCATTTCACACTCACATACAAAAAGCCAAAATCACTCACTTTGTGACAACTACCTCATTGTGGTTGGATACTGACATCACACTTGGAGGGTCAAGTGGAACAGAAATATCTCACTCGAGTGTTTTTCCCTCCAATCTTGTATGATTTTCTCTGTTTTTCCCTAGCTTTCAATATCCTGGTTAACGTTGGTGTCGTGCTCACCTACCCCATCCTGATCTCCATCGGCACAGTGCTCAGCGTCCCTGGAAATGCAGGTACCACGGCTGGTGGTGGGAAAATAAGCCCACGGGCACACAGGCAGCACAAGCAGTTTATTGTCCAAATACTCAAAATCTGTTGTCACCAGGGCAGGGTGTACACATGGAAATTTATTCCAGAGTCCTGCCTTGTTGAACAGCCTCTGCCTCTGCTCTTCCACCCTCTCAGCCTCTCTGCTCCCGGGATTTGAGCATGTTTTCAAAGAAACATCTATTTCTAGGGGGATGCAGGTCAGAGCTGCAGAACAGTCAGTACCTGAAGGAGGCTGCCCAAGGGCTCAGGTGTCCTCTTGGTGCTGGTTGTGGAGCTGGGAGGCACCGACTCCAGCTCTCTGACCCACGTGCTGCTCTCTCCCCATCCCTGGCCTGTGCAGCCCAAGGAAACATTCTGCTGGTGCAAACTGTTGAAGAGTTACCAGAAAGTGCCTTCCTTCCCTCTCAGAGCAGAAATCATGGAATAATAGATTCATTAAGGTTGAAGAAGACCTCCAAAGTCACCAAGTCCAACCTTCAACAAAATATCCACATGGCCTCCAAACCATTTAGTGAAGTGACACTTCTACTCACTTCTTGAACTTTCAGGGATGGTGACTGCACCACTTCCCTGGGGAGCCTGTTCCAGTGCTTAACCACTCTTTCAGTTAATAAATATTTCCTAATACCCAACCTGAGGCCATTGCCACTTGTTCTGTCACTTGTTACCTGAGAGAAGAGGCCAACACCCACCTGTCTACAACCTCCTCTCAGGGAGTTGTAGATAGTGAGAAGGTTCCCCCTGAGCCTCCTTTTCTCCAGGCTGAGCCCCCCCAGCTCCCTCAGCTGCTCCTCATAGACCCTTTCACATGGAAACCTCGAGGCTTGGATCCCACAAGGCTTCTTCAGAGCCTGCATGAGCTGGTGAAGGATGGAAGAGATACAGCACTTCCAGCACTGCGCTGTCAGGTCAAAGCTGTTCTCTGAACTCAGGGAGCTGCTCAGTCTGGAGACTTGAGAGCCACATGGCCACTGTCACAGCCACACAGAGAGCAGCACACGGGTCACAGAGACATGCCAGGCTGCTCTGATGCCGTCATCCACCTGTTGGAAATCGGAGACAAGGAAAAAACTAACAGAGACAATTCGGCAATTTTGCTGAAACTCTCTCTATCTGGGAAAAAGATAATAAAACGACTGAAAATGCGGATTAATTAGCATGTGAAGTGAGCAATCAATAACCAATAGAAGATAGAATACTAATTAATGAAGAGAATTATGAAATTTATAGCCAATGAACATTAATTCCTTTGTTTGCTAAAAATGGATAAATAGTGAGAAGTTTTGAAAGTGGAGGTGCGTTTCTGGGGGAGTGACCCCACAAGTACCCCAACAATAATACTAATAGATTATTATTAAAGCATATAAATGCA
Organism: Oxyruncus cristatus; assembly: GCA_013399855.1. Taxonomy (NCBI): domain Eukaryota; kingdom Metazoa; phylum Chordata; class Aves; order Passeriformes; family Cotingidae; genus Oxyruncus; species Oxyruncus cristatus. Next base: position 4,230 of record VXAY01001555.1, on the reverse strand, counting down.
TAGAAATAACAAGGTAATAAAGTAATGCCTGCTTTCCAATACTAAAAAAATAGCTACAAAGTATGATTTATCCTGGTTCTGGTGACACATCCCACTGCTGGTTTGATGTTGCTCAGCTTTCTTCTCCACAGCCGTGGATCTGGTGAAGCACAAAATGATCTTCAGCGTGGTGAGGCTGGGAGCCACCATCATCATCTGCATCGGGTTCCTCCTCATGCTGCTCCCCGAGGAATGGGATGAGATAACCCTGAGGTTCATCAACAGCCTGAAGGAGAAGAAGAGTGAGGATCACGCCGACGACATCACAGAGTCCAGCGTACACACGAGAAGCAGGAGCAGAGCTAATGGGACAGTGTCTATACCACTGGCCTAGGGCTGGTGCACCTCCCCTGCACGCAGATGTATATTCTGTGAATATAGCTTAAATCCCCTCACCACCTGTATGCTTAAAAAATGACATTTAACCTGAGCGAGGGACGGACTGTAAGATAAGGGAAATACATCTATAATAAATGTTTACATTTATACACTTATCAAGGAACGGGTGTAAATAACTACAATAAAATGTTTTGTAGTAAAAAAGACATTTCTGCTTGTGTCTCAATGAAGTGGTGGGTGTGAAACGTGGATCAAGTTTACATCATTTATCTCTTTTTGCCGGCAAAAGGAGAGCCATTCTCAAGGACACAAATCTTGGATATTTCCAGCCAAATCTCAGAAATGAACATCTCGACTTCCCTTCAATAAAGTGACCTTTCAGCAAGGTACTAGGTTTGAAAAACCATTTCAAACCTCTCCTGGCATTTTTGAGAGTTCATTTATGAAAGACCCTGGTGTTCTTGTTTATATTTGGAATTATTATCAGAAAATATCAGCAAAACATGAAGCCTCCATCCCAGACCACGCTGAGCTGTGCCTCTTTCTAACACCACCTTTCTAGAACTGGTGCTGCAATTTGGAGGCCTTTGGTAAAGCAAAAAATAGCTTTGTTTATCTCTTTTTCTCCCAGAAAAGCTGCACTCCCAGCTGCACAACAAGCTTCTCAGGAGAGATGGAACACCCCAGACCGCCAGCGTCCCTGGGAAATGTCAGTTCCTATTTTCTAGGGCTTTGGGACAAACTAATATTTTTCTTAACCTCCACTGCGGAAAAGACTTTCAAAAGCCAAAACAAGCCAACCAGTCTCCCGGTCCCTTCCTTAAGCCTGTTGCTGTGTAATTTAGGCTGGCTTACAGCATTCCTAGGACTGACCATGCAAGACTGTCATCATTTGAGAGCACCTGATGTGCAGACAAGCATTTTTTTTCCATTTTTTTTTTTTTTTTAAAGGAAGAATAGAAACAACTGGAAAGTATCACAGGTTGCTGAGCTCTGCTGTCTCTACTGCCCATAGTTTGAAAGTTTGATTAGCAGCTAGAAGGAGGGTTTTTTTTCGCTTTGGCTTTCTGCAAGGAAAAAAATAGCAAAAGCACTTTTTAATTTTACTCTTCCCTTCGAGAGTTATTTTTTATCTTTTAATGTTTGTGTCAAAACCATTCCTTGCAATAAGCAGAGCTGACAAAATCCTTGTGTATATTTAAAAAAAAAAAACAGTTGGACTCCTTTATCACATGGCTGAAGAATTAGGGCTGTAGAAACCAACCCAACCAACTGTTCCCTGTGCATTAAACCCAGAAGTGTAAGGTTTGGGTACACTTTTACAGCTCCTTGTCTGCTGCTTTTGGAAGGAGCTAGACGTAGAAAAATATCCTAAAAAAGTCTATGGAACAGGAGATGCTGCTGGGACAATATGGATGGACTGAGAGCACACAGCATATGGCAACTTGGACACCACCTCAGGTTGGTTTTGGGTTTACATTACTAGGTTAGGGGATGTGTTTTACTGAAATTTTAGCTCCTGTCAAACTGAACACATGGGGAAAACAAAACTTTCATTTAGTATGCACTGATGAGGACTTTTTGGCAAGCAGACTCGTGGAATCGTCTTCAGGCACAGGATTGGATCCTTCAAGGAACCTCACTGAGCATCAGCAGGGAAATCATGTGAAATTCCATAGTTTAGCTTTTCCCTAATTGAGACATTTTATGGCCAGGGGCACAGCATCTTAAAAAGACTTTAATCCCAGCAAGGAAGGCTTTAGCAAAGCACCCCTGTCCCAGTGTGTTTGCTGTTCATAGAATCGTGAAATTCTAGAATATTTTGGGCTGGAAGGGACCTTAAAGACCATCTCATTCCAATCCCACTGCCATGGTGGGGGGGACACCTTCCACTAGACCAGGTTGCTCCAAGCCCCAACCTGTTCTTAAACACTTCCAGGGACGGGGCAGCCACAGTTTCTCTGGGCAACCTGCTCCCAGGTGCTTTCCGGGGTGCTCATCCCACTCAGTGATGCCTTAAGACCCCTCGTTCACCCACTGCCCAACCTCCAGTTTTAATTCCTCATTAAAACCAGAAGGCAATAGTTTTCCCTGGAGTGCAGTTCTGCCTTTCAGCTGGAGAAAACCCATAAACCCCAAGAACTCAAAAAACAAACAGAGGCTTTTTGTGTGATGCTGTTGATGATCCACCAGAGGAGCTTCAAGCTGATATTCATACCCATCAAGTGATGATCTGATGTAGTTACTCCCCCAGCCTGGGCATCTCTGACGAGCCCTTCTACCATCTCCAGCAATGTGAGGATTCATTCCTTGAGGAAAATGCCACTTCTGATCTGGCAGCTGCATTACCAGATCCTCCTTCACACAAGGGCCTGACTCCCTGGAAGAAAAACAAAATGTGCTGCGAATAACCCGCCCCAAGCCCTCACCACCAATGCCTGCCCTCAGCAGGTCACCAGCACCACGGGTATTCCCAGCCTGGGCTGGGACAAGATGAACATCCCCTGGTAATACAAGCCACAAGGAGCAGTGGCAGGAACAAACCGTGATTCTTGGCTTTACAAGTGTGCAATAACAAGGTCTATCAGCCACAGCAGTGTGTATCCCAGCCAGTGAAACCGTGCTGGATTGTCTTCCTCTCTTTGCTGATCCCGTTTGTTCATGCTGTCGTTGCCTAAACGTGCTGCAAGCTGGATAAACAACAGTCCATTGGCATCATTCGGGTTCTTTCTGCTTTACTCACTGGAGATTTGGATGAAGTCCAGGCATTATTTTTGCAGAAGTCCATTCCAGCCATTTTCCATCTCCTCCTTTTTTTTTGTGATTTAAAACTCATGTTTAAGGAGAAGCTTTAAGGCAGAGGCAATCTCCAGTTCAAAGTTGGAGTGGTGCCGTGGGCCAGATCTTCCCCTTGGTTCACCTTTGCTCTGTGTGCAGGAGAGTAACAAACTCTGCTCCTCCATGTGAAAACATCCTGCCCCAGATCATGGCACTGCCATACTCCTGAGCTTTTCCCAGTATCTTCCTTTAAAACAAGAACATCAAAGTGCTTAGGGGCCAATGATTTCATTTTGACTACAATAAATTGGCCAGAAAACTCAATTCTGGCAAGACCAGTGTCAGTTACAGGTTCCAGCTGAACTTGGTGGAGGGTTTAAGGCAGCAAATGAAATGGGAGAAGGGTATAAAATTCTTCTAGCTCCCCTGGGAGGAACCATAGGCTGTCCCTAAAGGCAATGTATGAGACCAAAACTCCTTCCAGCCCCATATTTCCATAGCACAGCACTCAGGAATTGAACTGAGGGAATTGAACATGGGCAGCAGCAGAACCCTAAGGAGACTTCAGCAGGGCCAGGGCCACAGCACTGCACCTGGATGAAACACCCACATACAGCACAAAGGCCATTAGCTTTGGTGGTGCAGTTCTTCCCAAATGAGCTGTACCGACGTGGGTCCCACACAGGGGCCACAAGTCCTACCCGGGAAAAACCTGCTCCAGCCTGAGTTTCCCTCTCCATGGGCCGCAGGTCTCCGGCAGGATCCCGCTCCATCCTGGGCCTCCCACAGGGTCACAGCCTCCTTCATGCATCCACCTGCTCCAGCATGGGCTCCTCCTTGGGCTGCAGGTGGGTCTCTGCACCCCGATAGTCCTCCGTGGGCTGCAGGGGGAAAGCTGCTTCTCCATGGTCTTCACCACAGGCTGCAGGGGAACCTCAGCTCTGGCACCTGGAGCGCCTCCTGCCCCTCCTTCTGCACTGACCTTGGTGCCTACATTGTTATTTCCATGTTCTCACTCCGCTCTTCCCTGGCCGGAATTTCTTCTGTGCAACAGTTCTTAAATATGTTATCACA
>VXAY01001554.1:1027575-1058476 GCA_013399855.1 Oxyruncus cristatus | reverse complement strand
GGAGATTTTTTCAGGATTCTGTCTTCTCTGAAGAGGTAGGAGCATGAATGTAGAGGTAGGCACTTGTCTCTGTTCAGCAACACTCTTGCTTTCTGCCTGTTGTCAAGCTGAGATCAACTCACTATCTCCTTTTCTTCATCTCTTTTTACATTGTTTCGGGTTTTCAAGGCCATCTCTGGGCAGAAAGGGGCTGTAAAACTTCTTATTTTAAACTGAAAGAAGATTTGCATCCTGCTTTGTTAACCTGGGACTCACACAATTCTCTCTGATGCGTTGGCAGTATACCAGAGTTTATTTTTTTGTAGCCTCTGTAAGAGGAGTAGGATGACTAGGTAGTAAAACGTGTTAGTCAAATACCCAAGGCAAACCCAGCCTGCCCATTCAAACATCCCTCCCACACAGTGGGGCAGGGGGAAGGGAAAATTCAGTGTTTAGTTTTTTAGAACAGGTGAACCCATGACAGGCTCATAAATATGCTTATTTCCATTGGTAGATATCTGCATTTTACATTTGTAACAAAACTTTAATGTGTTACTTGTGCAGGTGTATTTTCAGGACTTCAGTAGATCAAAGAGAAAAATTGTTTAGAATAGCTGCAAAACAGCCAACATTGAAATTATGATATTTTTTTTCCTATCCCTTCTTTATTACGAACTCTTTTTGAGAAACTGTGAAAGAAGCACTGCATCCCTCACTGGCTCACAGAAACTGTGACTATCACCAATGTGGACAGTAAAATTAAAATGGAAAATTAGAGACAGAATAACCATCCAGTAATATAACCAGATAAGCTTTAAATCAAGTTTTATGCAGTATTTTATAAAAAAGGTTCAACAATAATAAAAGGAACAATAACCTTTTCAGTAACCATAGAGCATTTGTTTTTGTTCTGCTGTTTTGATAGAGGAGTTTGCACTTTTATACCGTTTCAGAAGATATAATGAATTTTAATGCTTTATCACTCAGAAAAGTTTGCTTTTGCTCCTGGTTTTCACTGCTGAGTGTTTCAGGGGACTAGAAATAAAAAGTATTCTTAGCTACCCAATGCAACATACAATCAAGCACAAATTTTCTGTAGCATTTTGACTAAAATCCTAATATCACAAATTGTTTTTTGATTACTTTACCCCATTAAAACAGTTATGTTAGCAGATGTCTTTGAACTGTCCCTCTTTAGCCATGTTTCAGGTCAAAAGTATTCAGGCTGTTTCTTATTCCACTGCACTCAAGCCAGCAGCAGAGGGCACAGCTCCCTGCTGAAAGCCTCCAGGCAGGCTTGGAGTGTGACTATGTGACTATGCCTCATTCTGAATAAAATGTTTTCTATCAGGAGCAGTGTTTTGATTAAAACAGTTTCAACAGTCAGTGACATCTCTGGAAGAAAGCATTTTTCTTGTGCTATTTATCTAACAGTCAGTTCTGTACAAAATCATGAGATTTAGTTATGCCTAAAGCAAATTCCAGAATACAAGTGTTATCTCAGATCACTGAAGTGATCAAGGAGTCGTAGAATCATGGAATCACAGAATACTCTGAGTTGGAAGGGGAAGAGTCCAGCTCTTAAGTGAGTGGCCCATATGAGGATTGAACCCACAAGCCTGGTGGTATTAGCACCATGCTCTAACCAACTGAGCTAATTGTTGCAGGAATGTTTGGGTTGGAAAGGACTTTAAAGATCAGCCAGTTCCAACCCCCTTGCCATAGGCAAGGACATCTTTCACTAGACCAGGTTGTTCAGGGCCCGATCCAACCTGGCCTTGAACACTTCCAGGATGGGGCTCCACAGCCTCTCTGGGCAACCTGTTCCAGTGCTTCACCACCCTCTCATTAAAGAATTTCTTCCTAATATCTGGTGTAAACCGACCCTTTTTTTGGTTTAAAGCCATTCCTCCTCGTACTATCACCACACACCCTTATAAAAAGAACTAAAATTTTTGGAACTCCAAAAATTGAACACATTTGGTTACCTTGGACAAACATCTGCTCCTTACATGCATACAGCTCCATACATACAGTTAAAATTGATTCTCAAGCAATAGAAGTGATATACATATATATACATATATCTATAAACTTGGCAAAGCTACAGTCAAACTGATCAGCAGCTCCAGCTGAAGGGTACAGATCCTGAAAATGTATCATGCAGGTAACAATTTTCAGCAGACTCATGGCATACAAATGTGATTTTCAACTTCTGGCCCTAAACTCTGGGGTTTGTGAATTCTTTTAAACATGAAAGACAAGAAAGAAGAGCAAGCCTGTGTGCTGAAAATCCCTAATGTAGGGCAAGTAAAATGCATCAACATTTCTGTCTTTCTCTTTTCTATGTTATTTCTATAAATCTATGTATCTGTTGTCACTATATATGCTTTTTTCATATTAGGGCACAGAATTAAAAGGAAAAGGCAAACACTTAGAAATACCCCATCATTTCTGATACATATCATTTAATGTTGTCAATATAACTGTACATAATAAAATTTATATTTATTACTATGCCATGTCCACCTAAAAATCTCTTCTGGTATCTAAATGTATTAGTTGAAATTTGATATATTCCCTGAATATGAGATGCTTAATGACAATTATAAAGTTCTGTTGGTATTTGGACTAGAAAATACAGACTATGTATTCCTACTACCTGGTTACAAGAAAAGATTATGAATACTTCATTATTTGGACACAAGTTTTTTCTTTGCTTCAGACTTTTGCTGTTCTGGTAACACCCTGTCCCAGTTACCAGAACAGCAAAAGTCTGAAGCAAAGAAAAAACTTGTGTCCAAATAATGAAGTATTCATAATCTTTTCTTGTAACCAGGTAGTAGGAATACAGACAGGGTGTTATAGGACAGATAGTTCTATATTTTTTAATATACCTTGATAAACTGTCATCACTTAAAATATATGCTCAGTTAGTAGTAAAAGCCTAAAACTGTAGCCCATAGCAGGTAAAACTCTCCAGTTAGGATGACACTTCTCCCCTCTCAAAGAGTTTTGATCCTGTTCACAATAACCAGCCATGCACAAACTGAGCTGTACCTCTGCCATTAGCAAAACTCTGTGTAGGAAGCAGGTGCAAGGAAATATGAGATAGTAGCTCTTTCACAGCCACAGAGGTCCTATTATCTCACACCTTTATGCCACAGGCCAATATTTACTATGTCTTATTTTATTTTTGAGGTGATCCTTATGTCTTGCACCCTGTGCAAAACTTTCCGCAAGGATGGTCAGAGCTTCCTCAGGTCAAGCAATGCCTGATGGCTTGGAAGAGCTCTCCTAGACCACTCTAGAACTTTTATAACTTTGCAACTTTTCTTCTACTAGTTTACTTACAATAGCTATATAGAAAGATTATCTAATACAGCTTATTTAATCTTGACCAGAGCATTACAATAGCAGTATCTTGAATCTCTGTAAACATCAACTAAAAATGATCACTATGAGAGCTACTAAAATATTTAGTAAAAGTATTTGTAACATTTTTTTTCACTAATCAATTCACTATCCAGATTTGTAGATTTGACACAAAATGAAAAATCTCATCTGAATGTTTTTGCAATCTAATATTTTTCAGAAGAAGTTTTTTATGTTTGTTTTTTTTTTTTTTTTCTGACTAGTGTCCTTAAGATTATTTTGCATTCATACCTGTACTATGTTCATTTTTATTTTCATACTCTCAAATAAGGTCAATAGGTGTCCTGCTATGCATAAGGTTAGACTCATCTGTAGTGTTTTGCAAGTTCAGAGCTGTAGACATTAAAACTTAGTATACAATCATCTGGAAAGCCAGGGACCCACTTCTATTTATACTGTAAAGGTTTTGCCAAGGATATCACATTTCGCTAATCCTATTTTCCTGGAAAGGTGCTAACAAATTTCCCTGTAGAGTGTGGATAGCCTAAAATGTGTAGACAATAATCAGTGGTTGATGGAATACAGGGCTGTGTTTTAAGAAGCGTATTGCCATCCACAATCCTCAGCCTTCCTGTGCCCTGTGCTGCTCAGACATTTTTGTGGGTGCTGTCTCAGCAATTTAGTCCCATAATTCTAATGCATTGGGAAAACATGACAACAGCTGGACTACAAGTCCAATGGAGGAATGTACAGGAGCCAAAAAATAATTATAAACCGCTTTAAATCATATTATTTTAACTTACATTTATAGATAACTTACTTCAAACCCTATTGCAATTTGTAAAAAGCTTTTATTTTGGAAAAATATTTCGGTGCTCTTTGAGTTCAGGTGTTTTCTCCTACCATGAAGCTGTTATTAAAAAAAGCCTTGAAATGGGTTTCGTCAGCTAGGAAAGGGATCTGAAAGAAGTTGCCCAAATGGAAAGAGCTGTGCAATGAGCAACAAGATATCAGCCACCCTTCCTAAGCTGACTTTGTTTAAAGTCAAACCTAACTTAGTCATCTGGAGAAGGGCTGATGGCTGATGGTACAGCCACATCCACAAGAAGTTACTTCAAGAATTGAAGTAACTTCAAGAATTGAAAAAAGCGGGAAGTCTATTCAAAGAAACATTGGATTCTTTTCCTTCGAATCCTGGTTCATGAACTCTTCATGAGCTCAAGAGCTCCTTCATAACATTAACCTTACTCTTTACACTCATGCAGATGGAAAAAAAAAGGTTTTGACAGGTTTTTATTTAACATTGTAAATGTAGTAGCTTAGACTTTCATTAAGAAATACTAGTTATTCAATATTTTAACAACATTGTTAAAAGGTGAAGTGCACTGAGGGAGGTAGAAGTGGCAGTAATGGGAGGAATCATAAGTCAGTTGTGTTGGGTTTCAAGAAGCAAAGCAGTTGTCGTGTCAGTCACACACAGTCTGATGCATTAAACCAGAGGTCTAGAATTACTTTATAGTCAGGCTGATAAACAGTAAAAAGGTCACAATTCCAAAATCTTGGCTCCTCTTCCAAGAGATCATTTTACCAAATCTCTGCCATGCTCACCTCGCACAGAAAGAATATTTTTCATAGTCATAAAATTGACATTGATTATCTCATGGAGCAAAAGACACTATGGTAATATTTCCACATTATATTCCCATTGCATCTGTATAACAAGGCAAGATTTATATTTCCTTTGGCTATTCTTCCTAAAACTTCATTCCTTTCCTAGAAAATTCAAAGTTATGTTGCCTCACTCTTCTGTTTTCTTTGTCACTGAATTTCTTTATATTACCCCCACATCATGCTGTAATGCACCATCTGTTTCACACAAACCATAAACACATTTTCAAATCTCTCTGGATTAGTCCTATCTAACCAGTCAGTTTCATTTTCAGTGGTTCAGCTGATAGTTCTTGACAACAGACAGAAAGTCTTTGATATTATCTACGTAACTAACCCACAGTAACCAACACAGTCTACAGATAACTGATGGCAGGTAAGGAACTGAGGGGTCTCTTTCACCCTGCTGTATGAACTACAGTTGCTTTGGTACTCTGCTCTCAGAGGAGTGAAGGAACTTGTCTCCTACATTATTCTAAAGAAACAATGATAATTGATATCAGTTCTGGTTAAAAGTCAAGATTTCTGTTCTGCAAGAAACACATGTTTCAAACCAGTTCTTTAAAGGATTTATAAATTTTACTGATGGCTGCTAAATCCCCCCACAAATAAATTCTTAAAGTTCTGATTCTCAAAGTAAAAAACTCCTGAGCCATGAACACTTTTTCCCAACGTACCAGACTTATCCATCCCTCCAGGACTCCCTCCAGCAGTCCTAGGGGACAGGCATGAAGATGAGAGACTTAGATGTTACCAGTAACCTTGTAACTTGGAATCAAACTCCAAATCTTCTCCTGCAGCAGGAGAGAGACTGCAAGTCCTGAGTGCCCAGGATTAAGATGTCTTTTTTGGGACTCCTGAACTGCCTGCTGTATGGCTGAGTTCTCAGCCTGGTGCTAGGTTTTGTTTCTGAAGCCTGAAAACAGGCACCAACACCAAGCTGAGTCTGTTCCAGTGCTAGACATGCCAGCCATTTATTACAGCCATTCCAGACCATGGCAGCCCAGGCAGCAGCAGGCACCTTGGTTCGCCTTGCCCCTTACACTTGGTGCAAGCCTTGTTTCTGACGGGAGAACTGCAAGTTAATAACTGGCCAGGTCCAGCACACCTAATATTTCCAGCTAATCTGTTTGTTTTGCTGTCTTTGTTTCTCACATAGCTTACATAGCAAGGTTGCCCGAGGACCATAAATTATGCTCCCTTCACTTCAAGCAAAAATTTCATGGCGTCATGAAAAGCTGATATCCTTTTAGTAATCTGACTTGGGTCAGAGACTGAGCAGGTGAAGTTGTCTCTCAGCAGAGGTTCGTGGTGATAATTTTCATTTGAACATTCTCTGTTCTGATACAACATAATTTCTGAACAACCAAAAAAATTAACAGAAAATTGCAATGCACCTATAACTGAGACATACCAGAAAACTGCCATATTCCTAGGCACCAGTGGCAGAAGTTTTACAGATTATAATACCACTTGCACAATGGTATCTGAAATTCCCGACGTCAGCTGCAAACATCTGCAAAGGCAGATATTGGTAATTTCCTATTACTGAGAATAGCCTGAAAGAAAAACAGCAAAATGTCAACAGGTTCCAGTTTTGCAACGCAGGATGACAAGGCAAGGCTTGCATAATCTATCATAAACCTTATTTTATATAGAAATAATTGCTGCATATACTCAGTTCAAATGGTTAGAAATATAGATAATACCATAGCTATTTAACTCTGCTGCAGTACTGGTAAAGAATAAGGTCCTAAAAATGCAATCCTGCTTTTAAGCATGTATGAGACAGAGTTAAAGCCAGGCAAAATCCTGTATGTGTTAGCAGAACTTAGTTTTAAAACAGAGTCATGTATCAGTCACCAAAATTGCCTTGAAGATTCCCAGCAACACAAAAATGGCTTGAGGTCATTCCCAAAACATCTGACACTGGCAAGGACTTAGTGGTTTTAGACCTCCTTTCTTATTGAGAGCATTGCTAGTTGTATTAATGTAGTATTTAACAATATATATATTATTTGGTTGAACACTGACGTTGTTGTTTTCCACCACTAAAAGCTACTGAGATTGACTACTTTTTAGTGATTGTCAAAATAAATGTTCTAAAATCAAAATATAGGTTTCTTTTATCATTGATATAGATTTTTAAAAACACTGAACATCCATTGCTTTCTGTGTAGTCTTCATTTTTATACCATAATTATCCTTTGGAGAATTTAGTGTAAAGGTCTTTGTACAACATTTGAACAGTCATAATGATTTATATTTTAATTTGGCATCCAACTCATATCTGTCTTAATGTGTACTGAACAAAAATTAAGCAGATTGACAAACACAGTTCCCTTATTACAATCCTTTCCCTTGTCCCACTTTCTCATGCCATTCTGAAATCATATGGAATCAACAAAGGTTGGTTAGAGAGTGTTACTCTCTTTATTGTTTAAGCAGGCATATAAAACCTAAGATGTAAGTTACCAAATAAGAAGAAAGTCAGAGGTCTTTTCTTAATGGGTTTCTTCTGCACCGGTAGATTTTTTTGTAAAAAAGGCAGCACCTTACAAGGAGAAAAAAAAGGCAAGTTTGAGCAGGAGTTATCAAGGCGGCAATGGTAAAAGAAATCTTTAATAAAAAAAAATTCATATATGTTAATATTTATTTCTATTAATTATAAAAATAATGAGTTACTTTGATTATTAATATATCAATTGTCTCTAATATGTATACAATTGGTTCCAAGGGAAAGTGGCATCAGTTCAGTACTGGTACAAAATTGGAAATGGAAAACTTCAATTATTTATTTTGCCTAGGACCTGACTACTGGCACAAATTATACTCTATTGCCAATGAAGACCATCAGTCTCCTAAAGATATTAAAAGCAAGGAGATAAAAAAATATCCATTTCTGAGTCTTCTCTGGATCATTTGTAAACCTTCCACATGACAAAAGATCACCAATGTTGGACTTTCATTCCACGTGAAGTTTGAGGATGAGGACAACCCATCAGGTTAGTAAAAAGGGGACTTGAAGAGGGGGATGTGAGGCATATTGTTTTTTAAATTTTTTTTTAATTCTCTTTTTCTTTTATTTATATAGAAAATTCATATATGCTTTTCAGGAATATTTATATAGATTAGGATATGCTTGCTAATTTTGTTATACTAGTTGGCAACATCCTTTTGGATCCAAATTATAGTATTTAAAATTAGGACTTGTTGGCAAGTGTGCTTTTGTCAATAGTAAAAGGATTGGTAATTTCCCAGTAGGAAACCTCCAGAATAATCACTGATTTGGGGAGGGAAAGTCAGGAGACTTTCTAAACACAGTTACTCAATTGTGCCTTTTTATTTTTCATCTACATTGGAGGTTTGTACATATGTAACAGTTACACTAAAACTCCCTATGGAATAACTCATGGATTCCTATGGAATTCCTATGGAATTCCTAAATGGAATTTTTTCCTCAGAGAGTCTTATTCCCTTGTTAGTAAAGGAGATTTCTGTCTGCTCACATATAACCTTGCAAATGCTGTAAGATCTCCAGGTACATATTTCTAAGCATTATGAATAATTATAGGTGCCTATCACTACAGTGGAAATCAAGACACATTTATGTGCTTGAGATCAAAGAAATAATGATAATAACCAATAAACTGTGTCAATAACATTGGTGTACACCTTTGGCAGCTCATAACCTAAATTCAGAAAACACCAAGTACCTGTAAGTGTTAACTTCTCTGAAGAAAAAGACCTGTAAAATACTGTCATAAATAATACAAATTTTAGTGGAAGTGAATTCCATGAAGTAGGATTGTTTGTTCTGCAGTTCTTAAAATTCAATTAATGTTTCTGGCAAACTGCTGGTTTTCTGCATTCTTTCTGCTGTTATTTTCTCTTTAGAGTAGAAGGTGTATTCACGTATATTTCACCTGAATTTTGGAATTGTGTCAAGCAGAAGTGCAGATTTATTATAACCAATGCACTCATACATACCTAGAATTAAAACCTTCAATGACTTAAAACTGTATAAAATGTCAGGATTTTTTTCTCCAGATACTTAAAAATAATCTCATCTTGAAAGACGTTAACATGGAGAAAACTGCTTGCACATTATAAAAAGAAAGTCAACATGTAACTTTCGTTACATAGAGTCAGGAAGACTCTATTGATTGATAAAGTTTTTACCATACTTCATGCACTTGCAGTGCTAACAGGAGGACCACTCACTGGAACATATACATTGCATCAGATCCATTTCCATTGGGGCCAAACCACTGAGCTCAGAGCACACAGTGGATGGAAGGAAATATGCCTCAGAGATAGAGTCAATGAAAGAAAAGTCAAACCCAAGTTTTCAAAGTCCAGTCACATATATCATCTGTAAGGATATATAGATGGCTCTGATAGTCATATTATTTTGCAAAAGCAATCCTAGCTCTGCATGTGCAAAGTTGACTTTGCAAGAGCAAAATGGCTTATGTTGTCATGCTTATTAAACTAAATTTATATAATCTAAATCCATATTTAAATGATGAGATAGGGCTGTAAGGTACAGGTATAAAAGTAAGTAAGGTCTGCTAAATATTTGAAAGGTCAGCTGTGCAAGTACAATCAGCTTAATACTACACCAGCTGCTTTTTAGAGAGTCTGATCACCTGATTATCCACATAATTGTAGCTGGAGCTCTTCAAAGCTACAAGCATGCTGATCACTGTAATGTGGTTGGGTTTATTATTTTTATCCCTGGCTTTTCAAGAACACCAAATAAGAAGGAAACCCAGAATAAATTAATGAAGCAAAGAGGAAAAAAGTTATCTAGTGAAGGCCCCAGCAGCTGTCTAGTACATTAAATGTCTTCAGGTAATTGAGCAAGATCTGATTTACAAAAGCTAAACCCCATCTCTAAAATAACAGACTTAATTTCTTTTCCAGTGCCTTAGTGTCCTGCTAATAGTCATCAACATGCTACAAACTATTCACGTTCAATCCATGTAATGTTATCTTTGGCAGCTTTTTAGATGTTATGAACATTACAACATGACAAACTAAGGAGATGGATTATACATTTTTAATCTAGGCATTAGGAATACACAGCCAGAAGTGTCTTCCTAATAGTAAATTTTCTGCTGTCAGAGGTTATCTCACTTGATACAGCCAAGATAAGAAAGGGGTGTTCCTTTAGAATTGCTTTCTGTTGTAAAGAGATAGTGCGCTGTGTTTAAGCAGCACACGATTAAGTGTTTAAAAACTTGCTTTAAATCAATAATTTAAAATGTGTTGAAACAGTAAAGACGTTAAGTTGAAAAGACAGCAATTCAGATTTATTACAAATTACAAGGGATTAGGAATAAAAGGGATTGGAATCAGAATTTTTAGATTATGCACATTATATGATAATTTCCATGTTCTGTTTCTATATTTTAGAATCTCTTCCTTGTATTCTAATCAGGTCTAATATTTTCTCTTGTGATGTTGCTGAAACATTATACAAGTAATCCAGGACTAGTCTATTGCCATAGAATTACATAGTTCATACAGAATTGCTAAGCATATTCATAGGTGAGATGGCATTTAGAAATTCTTACGATTTCCAAGTTCTGTAAGTCTTGGAAATTTATATTTCACAAAAACAAATAACTCAAGATACAATACGCAAAATACTAGGCTGAATGAAAGTTCCTTAAAACTCTATCAAAGCAAATATGGTCAAATACTTGTTGAAAGATCTATATTAAATATAAGCCGTCCACAGCCATGACATACCTGGCCATACAATCAAACTTTTGCAGTAAATGGGACTATTGTGAATAAATATTGCACCGTGTGTAACAAAGTGGTTACACTCCTCAAAATGCTATTTAATTTACTACATTTTCAAAGTCATGGAAATAAAGGCATGCACAGGAGACTGTTAGCAATAGAGTTAGAAAATTACATGTCCCTTGTACATTGTGGTTTTCCACATCTCTGAGTACTTACCTCTAAATTGCTTTCACAAACATGTGCAGTTCTTCCTACTGCAGGGTAAAGCCTGTGCATGAGTCTGGACAATGCCAGGGCAATTCAGCTGACTACCATAAATCTGCAGAGTTTCACAAGCACGATCTCTGTTTCATGGTCGGACCCTAGGAGTGCAGAGTGGCTTTCCTATTTCACACTAATTGTGGCACTTCTCTGTAATAGAAGCAGCAAAGTTGATCCTGACAATTGCTTTTTAGCTTCATCTCATTCACTGGAAGGCAGACATGTATTTGACTGCGGCTTCCGGCTTTCAACAAGCCGGATGGCTTGGCAATTGTCACTGTTTTCCTGGAGGTCAGTTACTGACATACTGAAAACACGTATCTTTCTCTGCCCTTTCCTTATCAAAGCTGCAGTGATAAGGACTAGGAAAAATATGCCTTTATGTTAAATAGGTGGACATGATTGTCTCTTATCCTGCTATAGCACATATTTCCAACTTGGCCCATGTTTCTAGATGGATGTTTTATGCAAGTACCCATTTAATCCACAGACCCTCCAAGGAGAGCTGTGCCTTAAAGCACGGGTGCTAGTGAACTTGTGGTGTTTCATTCACCTTCATAACAGGCAATGTTCACACCTTTTGTGGTTCTTTCCACTTCATTTACAACAATGTGAACTTTCTCAGACAGATGGTTTGAGTCACATGTGGAATTTGTGTCTATCAGTCAGAAAATTCAATTCTAAATCAGAACTCCAAGAGATCTCAAATCCATGCATGTCATACTTAACCTTTCAAAACCAGCTGGGGCAGAAAAAATAATTCCTTGCTATTAAGGAATTTTTTATATTAAGGAAACATCATAACACAGTATTATACATTACTATATACTACTAAAGTATAATTACTCATGCTTTGCACTGAAAAAAGATACCAGCAAAGTGTTTTCAAAGTGAATGTCAAGAATAACCACATATGGTAAATGTAAGCATATATTTCTGAACCCCAAATTTGTGCACGACTGTTTCCATTACTCTGCAAAGCAGAAGGAAAACTTGCTGTTATTTTCTCAAAAGTCCTAATCTTGTGCTGTTCACAGTGGGCTTGCAAAGTTCAACTAATAAACACTCATAAATTATATTCTTGTTCTTGATTCTGTAAGAATAAAACTAATGTTACAGATTTAGGATTCTAAATATTTTTTATTTACAGCTTGACTTACACAATGAAGACCTGAAGGGTGACTTGAAGACCTTGGGTTCAGTAAAGACTAAGGTAAACATAATCACAACCTGATCATGGTAATATAGATAGTAGTTAAATTAAAATCTGCACTGTCTCTCATCTGCCTTTTTTAAGATTTCAAAGTAATTCAGGAGTTCATCTGAATGGGGCTGTTGAGATGTGAGAGCTGAAATTGTTATCCTGGGCATGAGTTTATGGCATCCCATAAGAAATTTTGTATTGTTAGAGCTACATACTGTAGATAGATATGGGCTTTTTGTGTAGAAATAAGGGTTCACTGTTCATGGTTCGTACCTAATACTGTGCTTCCATCCATCTGTCTGTTTAAAATTACTCCTGGTAGTTATCATCAGCACAGCCTCACAATAACCAAATGGAAATTTCACTCAGTTAAGGGAAGGAAGAACCAAGGAGAATACATAACACAGAAATGCACTTTTCTCAAGTTGTCTTGTAAAGCAGTGACTGTTCCCACTCAGTCTCTCATAAAAACACAAGATAAGCAGAGGTAGAATCTGCAACGAAACAGTATTGTAACAGTGCTATGCTATCAGAGTTTTAAAGGACATTGTGTGATAATTGCTGTTTTATTTTACCTGCAGATCTAATAATTATTCCTCATATCTCCATGGAAAAATAAAGATCCTTGGTATGGTTGTACATTTAAGTCACACGCTTATAACACCAATTTCACTATTTCTCAAGCACAGCAATACTCAGCTTTACAAATGGCCACAGCCATGACAAATGAATAACTTAATGGCCAGCAGTGGCAAGGGTCTGAAGAAGATAAAGTCAGACTCTACAAGGAACAACATAAATCATTAGAACAGAAATTAGGTTTCCAGTTGACCCCACTATGTAACTTAAATGTTTTTTGACTGAAATGAAGTACTCCTTAAATTATGTAAGTCACCATTATCTGCTGGGGTTTTGCAGCACATGTTGCTACAGATAGAGTTTCTTCTTTTACGTTTGTGTGCCTTGGACTACACAGCAGTGCAGTCAACATTTACAGATCCTCATGCTTCTGCTATAAAGCACAGAGAAATTTCAAATTCATGTTCCCAACGTATTCAAAGGCTGAATTATTTCAAATGCAAAATACCACCTCTTCTGCAATCAGCTACATTCAGCAAGACATAATCGTAGGACCACCTTTTAAGCTAACTGATGTGTGTATCAGCAACTGGATCAATAAGGCCTTGGTCAGTCACCTGCCACCACAATGTAGTAGCAAGAAGTATATCAGAACATGTGAAATGCAATTATCTTATACCTTGGCTGGCTTGTGTAGCCTTGAGGTCTTACACCTGTGTAGACTGTTAAGCATGATGACAGAAGTCAATATTCTAACTTAATTCCATGCAATGCATTTATAAGAAACACTATGAGATCATACTAAGATCTTTTATTATTCCATTCCAAAACAGGCACTACATTTATGGCTAACTTTCCATATGAAATAGGCTTTGAGATATCACAAAAAATTTACACCTGAAAAAAAAAAAAAGAGGAGATATCATTTAGTCTTATTCTCCTAGCTTGGAACTAAAGGAAAAAAAAAAATGTTAGAAGTGCAGAAGAGTGAGTACAAACTGCAGATTAGTGCATGGCAGCTAAAATGTGATACTTCAACTTAGTCTTAGAAGTCCACCTTAATGAGCAAAAATTTCCCTTTTGTCAGTAAAGCACATTTTCCTAATATTATCAATCCCTGATGCAGAATCATGAACAAAATGGGAGCTCACCCATGACCATGGGAATGAAGAACTCAGTATTCATCAGCACTCTCCACTTCTGTGCTAATGAACAGGCAGACAAATCAAAATTCATTCAGATATTCCTGCCATCCTCATCAGCAATACCTATTCCTATTACCCCATTAAGCAAAGCTAGTAAAATGCCTCTTTCTGTTCATAAGATTACAGAAGAAGTTTTGAAGAGGCCAATAATTCTGTCAGGTAATTGGTACATTCTTAATGAGCAATCCTCAAACCACACTGTTTTCTCTGCAATGCTGTTTTAGTGCAACAACTGCGTCATCCTTTGAACTGCCATGAACAGGAGAATAATCTTGGAGGATTATTCCTCTCGATTCTCAAAAAAAAAAAAAGCTAATGATGCTTGTGGAAAAATTGAGAACAGAGACACAGGTCTATCAGTTTCAGAGGAATTGTCTTCCTTCTGATGGCGAAAAAAAATTGAACTTCACAAAGAGATCACAAGGGGAACACCACTTATAAATGGAAACTAATCTGTTAGGCAGAACGGTGGCTTCCTGTACAGAAGTGTTTCATTCAGGATCTCTTTAAAAATCTCCCTAACTAGTGTCCTGAACTAAGTCCTGTAATTTCTCAGATTTAGAGTGGGCCTGATCTGCAGAGCTGTGGGTTCAATCAGTTGGAGACTTTTGCATGTGTGCAAAAGAGTGACAGGAAGTGGGGCAGCTGCATCTACTGGTTTGTTTCAAGTTCATCTCCAGCATAAATGACTTCACCCTGCTTCTTTTTGTGCAACTTCTTCAGAAATTTACTTTAATAAAATATAAGCACAAACATTGAGTAGAAACAATTTTGAAAATAAAATAGACCTTATTATGGCAACCAAGAAAATGAATAAATGATTCATAGTCTAGGAAATGGTAAGGCAAAGAAAATGATCAGGGAAAGACAAGCTCATTTCACAGTGTGTCTAGACTTTGTCTACCAGTGAAGGAAAGTTCTCTTATCTTTATAGCAAAGAAAGAGAACAAAATACAAACAGGACTGTATTTTAGGACATAAAGCTATCACTATGTTGACATCTAATGGGACTTACTGGCAATATAAAAGAGATGGCAAGGAAAATTATCCAGTGTAGTAGTTTGAATGGGAGATTTCTCAACACTGAGACTTGAGGAAATTACACAGAAAAAAAAAATATTTTAAGTCTTATTTTAAGAATACTGTTTCTTCGTTCTGACATAATTAATTGTATCCCTATTTTCTGCTCAATATTTAGTCTGTACGTAAAAGTGTCGGTACCTGTGTGCTGAGCAACTATAGCCAAACCCCATAGTAAACCACCTTTAATCCCGAAAGACAAAGAAATGGGCAAATGCAAGCTAACACAGATGCAAGTCATCTAGAGAACTTTTGCTAAACTTCTCGTCTTGCAAAGATTTTCAAAATACAGTAACTCAGTTAAAGTTCCCTTGTGCAGCTCCACGGGTGTGAAAAAGTCGTTAACATTTAGCATCTGATCAGCAAAATAGGCTTCAAGTCTGATTCCAGCAACACCTTCCATTTTTATCTCAGCTGGGCCATTAACTAGGACCCCTTCATTGAGGTTATAAGGCAAAATGGGAGTGGTTACTGTTCCACATTATTTTTTTTCTTTGGAAAATCCTTCCTAATTCAACTTTCCCCTCATGTTGAGGGAATAAGATGTAACCACAAAGATGTCAACTGCTAAGTGTACTTTGAGAATGCCCAGATAAAACCCCGTACATGAGATAGCCTGAGGAGAGCTAGCTAACAGCTCCTGCTATAGCTTAGGGATTTTACTGTACAGCCCGTGGATCTTTTGTGAAAGAAAAGGCCTTGTACAAGAAGTCTCACTTCCTTCATAGGACTTTCTGGGAATCCTCTGCATCTTTAATTCCATCTATAAAAGGTGAAGCACTGAAGGGCTGCAGAGCCGCAGTGCTGGGCAAGACTGGCAGCACAGGATGGGTAATGTGGGGCTTGGAAGCAACTAGCAACAATTCTGGGCAATGGAAGAAAACACTTAAAACTGAAATCAGTTGCTGTAGACCATATAGAAAATGTCCAGATGTAATACTACATCTTGAAACTTCTGAAACTGTTTTTCAGGCAGGACTGCTTGTCAAAATAAACACAATTGCTAGCTAGTCTGAATTTCTTGATTTCATTTACTATCAAAGAAAAGAAAAAAAATTCTGGAAAAATCCCACCAGGACTCCTGGTATACTGCTGCCTATGTTAGGGTAATGCATTCTTGCTTCCATGCAACACCTTATTAAAGTGTTTCTGCATTAGCACAGAGTTCAAATAAAATGCATTTATTTTTTGACTGTTTAAGTCATTAAGTCTTTTGCAATGCCCTGAGGTAACTAAGAGATAACACTGTAAAAACTACAGCCTGAAATGAACACTTCCCTCACCACCAGTTTATTGCCACCTGATCATCCCCTTTTAGGTATCCATTACCTTCACCTCCCGATTTATCTATGGAGAGCTACAGTTCACATTTGGATAAATCTGTGAAATTGAGAGGCTGGAGTATCTTAGAATCATAGAATGGCTTGGGTTGGAATGGACCACACCACGGTGTTCAGCCTGAGCTGAGCATGCTGGCTGCAGGACTCGCCCCCATAGGCACCAGTGCTGGCTTTGTCAGAGCCAGGTAAGACAGTTTCCTAAGCACCATTTCTGACCTTTTGGTCACAAAAGCATCAGCTCTTCACAGGAAACCTGGTGGCACAAGGATGCAAGGCACCACAAATATGAATTGTGGTGATTTGTGGTGATGATTCTTATTCTCACTGGAGTCCTTAGCAAACTGCCTGTTGACTGAAGTTGAATGGGATAAAGCAGTGTCTGGCATGACTAAATCTAATGCAATTAAATCTCATGGCTTTTTGGGACATTAGGTATCCAGAGCAATGGGAATTGCTAATGATGGGACTTGATGGTCCTAGAGGACTTTTCCAACTGAAATGATTCTGTGATTTTGTGATTCTAATATAAAAGACCAAGTCACACACTGCCAATACTTTTATAAATGATACCTCTGAGCATGTCCTCTTCTACTCTGCTGTATGCTCAGTCTTTCAGCTGGAGGGTGTTAACTGGGATAGACCTGAGGCCTGGGGCAATCTGGTCATCTGGGCTGCTCCTTGAAACCAAACTGCTTCCTCATGATAAGGAGGCACTAACCCTTGGCACACCAACAATGTGACATCAGGAAGTGTTTAGATTTACCCTTGAAAAATGTGTTAGGACAGATTTGGGAGTAGTGGCGCAAAAAGCTACCAGCAACTTATGCAATAGAACTACTCCTGTTTTATTGGGAAGTTCTGCATGAGGAAGAGCAAGGAGGGGGCCATCCACAGCCCCTTCTGTGCAAGTGATTGAGCTTCCCTTGCAATCCTCAGGGGGAGGCCAGGTCTGCACATCCCACTCTGTCCCTCATGAAACTGTGTTCTCTTTCCACTGATTTGCACCATTGTGAAGTGTGGTCTAATATCCTCTAAAAAAACCTTATTCTTCATTATCTTCATGGAATCATGCAGATTGTTTCTGCAGTATATTTTGGAGACATGGTCCCATGGGTCCAATGTGCCTTGTGGCTGTGAAAATGCACATGTTTAAGAGGAATGCCTGGAATGCTGAGATGGCCACAGTCCAGCTACTCAGAGTGCTTTCAGCTCTTGAACAAGACCTGCAGGATTAATGTTAAGGTAGGATTTTACAAAGCTAATAGTGTTGCATTTTGCATTTCTTTTATATATCCCACAGCAAAGTCTGTAACATGATTTCTTTTGTTATTGGATCAAGGGAGAGAAAGGCTCCAGGGAAAGCTCCAGATAGCTTTAGATCATTATTGCAAGGGAAAGCTTTGCCAGGACCTACAGAATAGTTTCCTATTTCACTCATTGTACCCTGCTTCTGACCTCCTAGGTTCCCCTGCCATGAACATTGCTGTTCTGTCCTGTGATCCCTTATCCCTCCTTCCAAGTATTTGTTGCATGTATATTTCTTTCCTCAAATGACATTTTAACTCATTTGATAATATCTGATGAGAGGGAGGTGGAGAACAGTTATTTGGCTCAAGCAGTTGCAAGACCAGACACTTACATATGGGAGATCAAGCTACAGATCTACTTCTGAAATCTCATTTCTGTGATACTACAGCAAGTCATGTCAGTTGTGAAAGGAGCAGAGACTGAATTCAAATAAATTATTCAATAGAAAAATACTGTAAGTATAAAGGAAAATATATTAAAACCTAATTGTGTTCAAGGCTGTGACATACACAGTGCTCATACTCATGTTCTTCTGTATATCTTCAAGCATACAGGGCTATAGTTATTCCAGTGAGAAGGTTAGACTAATAATAAGTCTCAGTAGCTACTGAGCCCTTTTTCCTAAAGGTTATGCGTAAAAATCTCTAAACATGACAACAGAATTTGCCACGGGGCTGGAGCTTCGAGTAACTAGGAGATCTTTCAAGTAGTCAGTACTTCAAGGAAATTAAAAGTGTATTTTTAAATGGTTAACAAGGTATCAGTTTGAAAATGTTAACTAGTATCAGTTGGAAAATACTGATGTGATGTGGCTATTCCAAAGCCACAAAGAAAAGTGGTGAAAAGTGGTGAAAAGTGGTGAAAAGAAAAGGGGTGAAAAGAAAAGAAAAGAAAAGAAAAGAAAAGAAAAGAAAAGAAAAGAAAAGAAAAGAAAAGAAAAGAAAAGAAAAGAAAAGAAAAGAAAAGAAAAGAAAAGAAAAGAAAAGAAAAGAAAAGAAAAGAAAAGAAAAGAAAAGAAAAGAAAAGAAAAGAAAAGAAAAGAAAAGAAAAGAAAAGAAAAGAAAAGAAAAGAAAAGAAAAGAAAAGAAAAGAAAAGAAAAGAAAAGAAAAGAAAAGAAAAGAAAAGAAAAGAAAAGAAAAGAAAAGAAAAGAAAAGAAAAGAAAAGAAAAGAAAAGAAAAGAAAAGAAAAGAAAAGAAAAGAAAAGAAAAGAAAAGAAAAGAAAAGAAAAGAAAAGAAAAGAAAAGAAAAGAAAAGAAAAGAAAAGAAAAGAAAAGAAAAGAAAAGAAAAGAAAAGAAAAGAAAAGAAAAGAAAAAGAGAAAAGAAAAGAAGAAAAGAAAAGAAGAGAAGAAAGAAAAGAAAGAAAAGCAAGAAAAACACAGGGCTTCCATGCTTGACTCAGTCCCCTAGAGCAGGCCTACCATTAAAACAGCATTTTCCAAAGACACCTTCCACTGCTCTCCCTGAGACAGATACGTAACCTGCCCTGGCCTAAAGTCAACTCTTTCTACACATCCAGTTTTTTAGGCCGCAGAACAGAAGGCTCCTCTTTCCTCATAGAGAAAGCAGATGCCAGGCTGCCTCTCTCATTTACGAGACATCTAAATACCACTGTTGTGCAGGAATGCCATGGAGACTTAAGTGCCCAGGCAGAGTGGGGACAAGGTGTCACACATCTACTCCAGTGAAATTTAGGAAAGGAGAGATACACTGGTGAAGCCCTGGGTCACAGTGCTGTACACGGCACTCCAAGCATGCACCAGGAGTGTTAGCTGTGCCCCTGTTAGCAACTGGAGAGGGACAGGTAGTGACCATGGTCAAGTGGAAGCTCTCCAGCGTGGTTTTGGCAATGTCAGCTCGAGGTCTCTGCAAGAGGGCCTAGATCAAGTGATCTAGGTTTCCAATAGACCATAGGGAATAAATTATACAAGAAAGTCAGCTGTACAGACTCAGGACGTGTTTAGGCCCTTATTCCAGGACCAGAAAGTTAGTTCTGGCTCGTTTTGCTACCATGAGAGACACAGATAATAAGTTCACTGCAAAGCAGAACAGATATACTTGATTCCCCTCTGGAAAAGCAGGGCATTTTGGTAGCTAACGCAGCCATTCAAGAGGTAGGTAGCTTTTCACTACCCAACCTGTTGCCTCTGCAAGTGCCTTTACGGGCAGACTTTGAATCAGCTACACTGTTTTTTGACAGGAACTCTTCACTCATGTAACTTGGGAGTACTTACATTGTGAGTGTGCTATCACACCCCTCTGTAAACTCAGAAACTAAAGTGGCAGCAAACAAGAATATGCAACTAAATTAGTTCTTTTTAACCATCTAGCCATTCTTTTGGTCAGGGCTTTTACACCCTGGCTGGTTAGCTTTTTCCCTGCTTCGTGCTAGTAAGAAGCATAAGGTCATGTTTGTTCAGTGCCTACTACTGTGAGAATGCTAAGTACTCAAAGTGAAGCACATCTTAGCACTCAAATATGTGCAGGCTGAATAGTTGACCCAGTGTCCAGGCTGGGATGGTTACCGATTCTGAAGAAATTGAATATAGCCTTAAGCCATAATAGAAAACAAGTGCACTACAGACATATAAAGAACAGCATGTAAGCACAAATAAACAGCACTACACCCTTTTCAGAAAATTAAATGGAGCTTTCTCTATTTCAATACAAGGCAGTTCAGTCAGTCATGTTTTCCTCTTGCGTGAATTACTGGATGCAAGAGGCAAGAAAAAATTCCTTAGTTTAATCTTTCTTTTTTTTTAATCTCAACACATTTTTGCAGGAACTTAGTGTGAACGCCTCTACAAAAACCTGTGAACACATTGACGTGATGCAACACACCAGTCCCTAGGGAAAAGTGACGCACCATCATGAGGCTTCTGTATTATTTAAGCAATATCACACCTAAGCAGTGTGTTTACCGGGGTGCTGTTCAGCTCTGATATCCTGGGTGTTCCCACTTCACCATTAGATGGCCACGCTGCAGGGACAGATTACTATATTACATCCTGATTGCCATAACCCACAGGTGGGGGCCATGTAGGCTGTATATACCTTCTGTACACTGACATGGGGTGAAATCCAGATCAGTAAAAATGACAGCTATGCAGTAAATTAAAAACAATAAAAATACACAGCCCAGGATACAAGTGGCTTTCTGTGCTGCAAGTGCACATTGCCAACTCATCTCCAGCCTTTCATTCACCAGCACTGGGTGCTCTCAATCCTTTCATCCCCCAGCCTGTATTGATACCAGGAGTTGCCCCGACCAGTTGCCCCGAGCTTGCACTTGGTCTTATTAAACGTCATGAGATTCCCATGGGCTCACTTCTAGAGGTTGTCCAAGTCCCTCTAGATCACATCCTGTCCTTCAAGCATGTTAACAGCACCACTCAACTTGGTGTCATCTGCAAACTTGCTGAGGGTGCACTCAATTCCACTGTCTGTGTCACTGATGAAGACACTAAACAGTGCTGGTCCCAGTACTGACACCTGAGGGACACCACTTGTCACTGATGTCCACCAGGACACTGAGCCATTGACCACTACCCTCTGGATGACACTGTGGTCTGTTCCTCATGTACTGAACAGTCCACCCATCAAATCAATCTCTCTCCAATTTAGAGCGAAGGATGTTGTGGGGGACTGTGTCAAAGGCTTTAGAGAAGTGCAGATAGATGACATAGGTAGCCCTTCCCTTGTCCACTGATGTAGTCTCCTCATCCTAGACGGCCACTAGTTTAGTCAGACAGTACTTAGTGAAGCCATGCTGGCTGTCTCAAATCACCTCCCCGTCCTCCATGTGCCTTAGGCATAGATTCTAGAAGGATCTGTTGCATGATTTTCTCAGGCACAGAGGTGAGGCTGACAGGTCAGTCATTCCTAGGGTCCTTCTTTCTGCCCTTTGTAAAAATGGGTGCAAGTTGCCTTTTTCCAAACACCAGTGACTTCATCTGACTGACATGGCTTTTGAAATACCACAAAATCTTTTTCCAGTTAACACACATTTACATTTACAGTGTGCTTGTGTGAACCAAGAAGCCTGCCATGAATCCCAGTGGTGATATTTAGATATCTGATAACTGAAAGAGACAGGTAGACAAACACTTTCTGGAACCTCACAGAGAGAGTGAAGTGAGAGTCATGCCATGGCTGAAATGAACCACCATTCAGGCACATCATCCTGAAACTGAAGCAGAAACTGGTTTAAATAACTGTTCAGATTTTCTATGGGAATCTTTCCTCTTCCCTTTAAAAAAACCAATCCCAACTGGTTAATGACAATTACCTACAGTCTGTATTTACCATATGTGCGAATTTACCCTTGCACTGAGCTTGCTACCAAAACTTCAGGCATAGTCTGACCTTGTTGCCCATGCTCTGCCCAGTGGCTTGCTGTATGCTCAGGGAAGTCCAACTAAGACAGAATGTGCTGGACCTACAGAGCCTGCTTGGTAGCGCTGACATGGCCATGCACTGGCCATATTCTTTTTTAATGCCTTTTAAACCTGAATGTCTTTTGTTATGCATCAGAAAGTGTTTGTTTGTTTGTTTGTTTTTTTTCACAATCCTTGTATCACTTTTAGGAAAAGGCAGTAAATCACGATCAACAGCACATCCTTAATACGTGAGTTATATTGATACTCTTCTTTCACAGGCTGAGCCTTCAGGACATGTGGGTCTTATTCAGGCTGCTGTGTCAGTGTGAAGGTGACCATTGCCTTATTTACAGTGACATCTATCGGCAAAAGCAATCTGCCAAGGGTCTCTTTTTCTATTAGAAGTTTTTTTCAGTGTTTGTTCTCCTATCTTCAGCATTTTTCTTTATCTTCTTCACATCACACTGCTCAGTTGTCCACAGCCAGTTTAACATTTTAGATTACTCAATATAGCTTAGTCGGTTACAATCCTTTCAAACCCAATATCCCTGTTTTCAATCAATCAACCACCTATTTCCAGAGTGTATGTCAAAACAGGGAAAGATTTTATATCATCAGCACAATTTGCCAGGGCATGTGAGAGTTCTGGTCATCTCCAACAGCCAGGAGACACAGCTTCTGCTGAG
This sequence comes from Oxyruncus cristatus, assembly GCA_013399855.1. NCBI lineage: Eukaryota > Metazoa > Chordata > Aves > Passeriformes > Cotingidae > Oxyruncus > Oxyruncus cristatus. The sequence continues at coordinate 1,035,652 of VXAY01001554.1, read as the reverse complement.
GCAGCATCATCTCAACGTCGTGTAGTTAGAATTCCCACATACTTACTTACTGAATGGAGCTATCACGGACACCTTCCACACACCAAAACAAAAGCCTCTCTGGGCACAGGGCTTTGTCTCCAGACTCCGGAATGCTGGTGTAGTCCAGTGTCAGTTCAGTTCCATAGAACTCAGCAGAATCTGCTGTTCTCTGGACACCCTCCAGCCCTTCCTGTATATTCTACAGCGTATGTGTGTATATGTACACATACATAACATAGCATATCATGTAGCTACTGATAAGCATATCTACAGAGAGACTATTATATATATAGTTTAGTTGCTAAAAAATTTAAGAACAATATGTAGGAACATTAGTTACATTAACACTATGAGACTGTGAGTATGGAAGAGAATATTTCAAGGATTTTCTCAGAATTCCTGTTGAAAATGCTACACACCATGTTACAACTACTCAAATAATGTTCATTAATAAATAATATTTTGCTTTTGTTTTGCCATATATAGTTATGTATCAGCAAATTCAAAACTAATTCAGTCAAACAGGTTTGCTGCAGCAGACATTGGTGAAGCACTCTGGGCTTTGCTGCTAGTTTTGTTCTTCTCCTGAAGTTCCCCTGAACCAGTAATGAAGATGAGCTAAACTATTTTGAAGATTCAAGGTTTCTTTTGGACATTAGGCCAACAGGCTGAAAGTTCTTTGGGTAGTCTCTGCAGACATTTTTAATAGACTTCAAAATTAATACTTTGTTGAATAGCATGGTACTATAACTTTTATATTATTTAGTTTGTTATGACAATAAGCTATTGCTCTTATTTTTAACTGTACTTGCAATGAAATAGGTAACAGACACTAAATCTTCAATTTTTGGATTGCTTCTGCCGTCTTCAGATCTGGGGACACAGCATTCTTTCATTCATGTATAGGTACTAATGCTTTCTATATAACCATGAGAATTTTAAAACAATTTTGGAATATACGTTTGGATGCTGAGATTTTTAGTCACTTCCAGGTAAATGGTTTATTCAGGAAGTCATAAACTACAAAAGAAATTGAAGTTTAAACAGGATAAAAGGAAAACAGAAATCAAGAGCTAACTTCCTGAAAAACCCTGAGAATGAGATGACATTTCTGTCCAATGTTCATACAGCTGTAGAAAAGAAAAGAACGGGAAGCAAAATGTTGATATTTAAACAGCTGATGCTTTATTCAAAATATTTTCAAATCAGAGACAGAAAAAAAAATAAAGCAGATCTTGACAAAATATATATTTCATCTACCTGTTTCATGTATCCTCTATGATTTACATCTGAAAAGTGAAACTGTCAGGAGACTCTAAAAGTTATTCAGATTTATCTACCCAAGTATGTGGGTGAAATTTGATAAAATAGAAACAGACACAGAAATTGACTGTGCAGCACATCAGTTCTGTTAAGCAGAGGCAGAGAATCTTTGTTTTCACATGACAATCCAGTACTCTCCTGTGACAGACATTCGCTGTCCTCAAATTCTCTTCCAGAGAAGAGACAGATCACACAGGCAAATGTTTCACCACAGTGAAAACTTGTACTTGGGAAGAATGATGGAGAGGTTGACAGAAACAAAAAACAAAACATGACTTTAGAAACATTTTTTTTAAGTGTTTCATCATTATCTCCTGTCTCACAAAGACAGCAGACACACAGAAAAGGCCATCTGTCCACAGAGTCAAATACTTCACAAATAAAAAGTATAGAAATAACAGTATCTAAGAGCTTGAATCACAGACCAAATCTCTATTAGGTTAGATCTGTACAAGGAAATAATAGCAGGGCTTGACATGAAAACCAAGCAGGCTACCTATGTTAAGAACGTTATTGAAAATACAACAGTACAGTGTTTTTGTAGGATGTCTTGTAAGTTAAGGTTTTTACCTTAAGTCCTAAGGAGACACCAGGGATGAAGACTCAAAGAAAAATGAGCAAAGGCAAGCAATTGTAATTAAACACGAAAATGAAACAAACTCTTTACCTCACATCTATAACTAGAAAGCAAGATTGGGGTGGTGGCGGGGGGAACAACAAAATGCAAGTTAGGTCAGAAGTTAGATGTAGTCTATCAAGCAGCAGAGTGATAAGGAGATTGTCACCAGGCTTTTTTAGCCTAGCTTATTGATAATGAAAGAAAGAAACCACTCTAGAATCTCTAGAGCAAGATTCCTGTGGCTTTCATACCTTCACGTTGAAGCTACAACCTTAAAGGTACTCCAAATCTCTCAATTATTTGCAGCCTTTAACAACTGAAGGCTAGGCAATTTAGCAATCTAGTCCTTGCCTATTTAAAGCTACAAGGATCTAAATCCAGAATCTCCTTTCCATTAAGTTTATAAAAAACTATAAAACATGTAGAGTTCTTTTATCTTATTTTATTCATATGCCATATTCCATTTGTTTTTCTGTGAAGTTATTTTGAAATTGATTTACTTGTTGTTTTTTTTTTTTCCTCAGCTTTATTCCTTGAATTCTTTTAGGTCCTGCTTCATATCAGTAAGGCAATCAAAGTCCTTTTTACGGAAGCAACAGAGACAAATCTCTAAAGCAGCAAAGAAAGCACAGGTATAGAGCAAATGGGTTTACAAAAGCAAACAGGTGTCTGCTGTATCTTCACTCCATTGTACTCCAGAAGCAAAGACAGCTACTTACCAGGTTTTTTATTTGACATAAAGAAAATTCCCAACTGCTGTTAAGCACATACAATATTAAAAACATCACGAACATGACTGTCAAAGGCTATGAGCACAGTAGAACACACTGGTTCCTTTCTGTGCCAAAATCAGCAGAGCTGACCCCAGGGCTCTTCTGTGGTTTATTTAATTCTGAGAACAAATTTATGAGTGATCAACCCTCCAACAGTACACAATTCTTGACAGCTACTATTTTCAGCAAATACACTCTATGTTTTTTGGTCACTGAGCATTTCATTCTTCTCAGTATAAAGGTTCCAAGTGTGTCAGAGGTTTAAGAGCTGATCAAAGAGACCCGCAGCTGTGGGGGGTGGTGATGACATATTTCAACTGTGTTTGCTGTAGAGTCATCTTAGTACAACATGGAGTTCACATTTGAGATTTAATTCTCTGGGAGCACATCGAGCAGTCTGCTTGACATTCAGTGTAGCTTGACTACACAGGAAATTAGTGACTGAGGATGAAACCAAGCGCTCAGAGACAAGACTGCGTCCACATTTTCACTTTACAGTTTCAGCAGATGGATGACCTGAGAAGCTGTTCCAAAAGGCTTTCAGGAAACTCAGCATTTCTAGTCCTTTCACATGCCACCACTAACTTCCACCCAGGTCAATCTAACATGAATATGGCATCCCCACATTAGGGGAATTACTGTGAATGATGACTTCTAAAACTTATTAGCGTAACTATAAAAATAGTCAATAGTTCAAAAATGCACTACCAGAAACTTGTACAATTGATTGCGTGTCTTAACACTGCCCAAGACATTTTACTTCACATAAAGAACATGAAGTCATATCTAATACTACACTGCCCAAAGGCAGTCCTCAAATGATGGGTGACAATTTTTTCTAAAATTAGAGCTGCAGGAACTAGATAGAAAACTGAAGCCCTCTCTGTAAAACTTTAAGCTCTTCAATAGAAAATACAAGACACATTCATAAAATCAATTTTTTATTTTGATAAAATCCTTATAAATATCAAAGCAATGGATCAACTCCACTGTTTTCAATACGCAAGAAACATGTAAAACTTTTGTTTATGATATGAAGCAGTAGCCTTATTGCTTTCTCTTCTGCGGCTACTCACTTGATAGGGAAACATATCAAATCCAACACTAAGTCTAAAAAGGGGTGTGAAAGCATACAACACACTCTCGCTTTCTCCATGCACACTTTCTTGACATGCCCTTTAAGAACGAACTATTCTGAGGTCTTCTTGGCTGCATTCTTCTCCCTGTGCAGGAAGGCAAAAAATGCCTGCTGGGTTTTTCTCTTTGTTTAATACTCATGCCTGCTGCTGCTGCTGCTAAATGCCTTTTATTTCTCTAATGGTCTATTTGTGCTCTCCTTCAGAAAACATTCAAAAGGTGATGGCAGGCCTTGCAGCATATAATGGCTATACTATGGGGAGGAGAAAACAAAAAAGTCCACCTGTCTTAAACTAAGCTAAAATATCTACATCTCTATGTCTAATTTATTAAAATAGCATATAAATTCAATCCTGATTGTGATTTCCCTCATGTTTGTCCATCTAAGATCAAAAGACTCATTGAAATAAAAGGCGGAGACTATAAAACCTATAAAAAAATTAATTCCTAGAAGATGAGTTGGTCAGAAGTATTAGAGATTGATGGTAGTTGCTGCCCATGAAACCTCTAGCTGCCTCTTCCAGGTATCACTGGTAACTATGTAGTTCTCACAGTTTGAGAGTAAATCTAATTCTACCCTATGCTACATCCTATGGCAAGTTCATTAAAAATAATAAAAATAAATTTGGCATAAACCAAACAATTATATTCAGATAACAGAAGCTCCTGAGAGGAACACAGTCAAGTCAATTCATAAAGACGGACATTTCAACATATTGAGCTATTGAGGGCTGAGCTTTTTATTAGATACTGACTTGATTCCAATTTCTTTGGCTTGCTCTGAATGTTCTCTTTGGTCTTGGAATGTAAGTGCAACCACTGAAATTCAACTATGACAGCAGAACATCAGCCAGTACTTTGAGACATTACACACCTAAGCAGTGCTGTGCTCCACTGCATGGTGTGAGGTATGCACCACGTGGATCACACTGCAGTGTCCAATGTGTCTAGCATGAAAGAGTCTGGAGCAACAGCCACCCCTGCCTTCTGATTTTAAGTGGTAAAAGTCTGATGCTACATGGATATAGTGTTATAGTTAGTCCCTCATTGTTCACCAAATGCAACAGACTGCATTTAGACGCAAACAATTCCCTCTATGCCCTTCTGCCTTGCAGTTTTCAGGTTTCAGGACAATTTCATCATTATGAAATTCAGGAATACCTAATCCACCTGACATGATCAGGCAATATACAAAATCCTTACTATTTGCTTTTTAAAAAAACATCAATCAGTACATGATTTCTGCTATGAAGCAGCCAGCATAACAGGATCATATAAACATCTGTTTTACTTAAATGCTGTTAGTCATTACTGCTTTTTGTAGGAAAGTGAAATGATAACATCATTGAAACAGTTTTTCCTTGAGAATTACGTTGTGAAGTCTTATACAGAAGCTAAATGTTGTGTTAGAGATCAGAAGAATAAACTCAGAACACCCTATACTGCCAGTAATACCAGGCATCCTGTCCAATAATTTGGTGGGAAATTCTGGGCAACTCCTTTACCACATCTGACCCTTACGATGAGCAGTGACCTCTGCGCTCCCAAACCAACGCACTCAAACACAGTCAGACCTGTTAATGTGGATGAATCTGCAACAGCTCAGGACATACTTGTCTGTGTGAAATGACGGCATGATAACCAGTAATAAAACAACACCTACTCGTTACAGCAACTCATGAAAAAAAATTAAAAATCACAAAGTATATTAACTATTAAAATTAATTCAGCCTTTTGTTTTAGAGGGAGACTACTCTGGCTTTACTCCTTTAATTCCTTCTGACTTCTCGTCCTCTTAGAGGCTGGGGAGGCCGGTAGTTTCTCAGCAAGCAGCAGGCGACCTCGTCCTCAGCAGTGCTCAGGAGGCTGCGGAATTTGGCCAGCTGTAATCAAAAGAGACATTAGGTTCAGCAGAAAACCCTCATATTGATACCAGTGAAAATGCATGTAATAAATATTAAAGATACTTGTCACTTTTTTTCCACCTGAGTGAACAGAACTATATTTTACTTAGGCATGTGGGGAGAGGCAACTTCACCATTTCTGTCCTTGTAAATTAAAAAGGATAACTACTGAGAAAGTCTCCCAAAATACATGTCAGCATGAAACTCTCTGCATAAGGATTACTTGTTTCCTATATTCACACTTTTCTTCCATAATCTGATCTAAATCAGGAGGGTTTACATTTTTTACTTGGATTTCATAGCTTGGAGATTCTGGAATGTTTTTTGCCAAAAATTTGATTCTGTTTCCTATAGTAAACACATTCTGTGTATGTTTTCTTGCTCAAGGAGTATATTCACAGTTAACCAGGAATTGCAGGTGTGGTGCTACAGAAAGCTGCTGTAATTGGCACTTACTCAAATCAGGAGAGATTCCAAATTCTTTCCTTGTGAAGACACAGAACAAGCAGTTACTCATACCACAGCATATGCTGATGACAGCAGAAACCTCTAGCAGAACTCCACATCTCAATCTCAGGAAATCCAAACCTGATTTAGTTTAGCATTAGGTTTTATTTCTAGTATTTCCAATATTTACTATTTCTATATGTCACCGTACTTCCCCCTTCCAGGTTGCCAAAGGTAGGACATTATAACAGAGCGTTTAGCTGTACGGCACATTGCATCTTATTTGCATTAAGAGCAAAAAAGCCAAAGCTATCTTGCTTCACCCCATTCTAAACCTAACATTTGTAATTCAGGCTCCCTGTAAATTTATAAAAAAACTCAAAAGCTATTTTTAACGTCTTTCAACCTGAAAAGTGTAACAAAAAGTCAGTAGCAAACCATAAGGCCTCAAAGAAATACAAACTTGAGGAATAAAATTAAATGGCAGAACAGTATCAGTCATAGTGCTGACTGATGAATCACAATGGTGGACACTACTGGAAATACACACTTTGAGCTACATGCAACTTTATAAGAATATAGAATATTTCTACTTTAATACATATGATATAGCTAAAGTTTATGAAGAATGACTAGTAAAGAATCACTGTACTTGACAGTTTTCCACACCATGTCCTCTGAAACTGTTACACGTGGCTGTTTGTATGCAGCATTTCACATTTTAGAAAATATTAAATATTTGCCCAAATAAGAAGCTTTTAACATGAACAATCTTCTGGCTTCTCTCTGGAAAGTTGATACCTTAACAAAAATTTTCAATCCTAGATCCACATGCATCGCAGTGAGTCTTACAAAGTCAGTTGACTTTTGACTGGACCGGGGAAGAGATACAGATGAGAAAAATGCACACATTGAGCAAATAAATGACTTCAAATCAGTTGCAAACAGAATCTGAGATCTCCTGACTAACAAGCATCCCATTCAGGAAATGGTCTTAACATTTTGTATAAAGACTGAAGTCTTTATACATTTCTGCTGAGTATGCTGTCTCTAGTCAGAAAACTCTTTACACCCAAGAGCATCAGCCCACTGGGTGTCACTGTTGCAACGTTAAGATACATCATGAAGCTTAATTTAACAAAAAATGTAAATAGACCCTTTTATGTAGTATCACAGTTTTCCTAAAACAGCCTAACATAAACCTCAGTTTATTAAGATTGTATTCGCTTTTCACAATTCTAGTAAATTCATCAAGTTTTACATATCTTGAATGCAAGAATAAATTTACTATTCATCTGCCAGATAAAAATGCCAGAGAAGAGGCTTGAGCAGAATATGCAAGTAATCAAATCAGATGGAATTCCAGAATTCCTAAGCATCATCAGAACTCTTTTCTTTCCTGTAAGATCCTTATGGGTTATTTTTGATTATTAATTTTTGGAGTATGCAGATTCTTTTTTAAAATGAATAATAAATAGCTGTTACAGTAAGAAAAACAAAGGAAGTCAGGATAAATCTGATATACAAATTTTGCCTTTTGAAAATCCAGTAAGTTCTGCAATGACATGTTTGTGGATGTTATTAACAATTTTAAATCTTACAAAAGCAACATTTGATAGCAGTGACAAGTCAAACAGTACCTGTTCAGAACAAACACTTATGGGTTCTCTCAGAACAATCCAGATGACACTCTCAAGAAGAGGTGGAACAGTAAGAGAGCCAAAGTAAGTCCAGTAGTCCAGGGACTTGGGAAGCAGACAGCCAGGATCAAAGTTTGTGAATAGTGCTTTTTTACCCTGGAAATAAAAAAAAAAAGCTCATTTGTATTCTAGGTAAAGCATATTTAGAATTTT
>VXAY01001554.1:992219-1027559 GCA_013399855.1 Oxyruncus cristatus | reverse complement strand
TTTAAAATTTTTTTTTAAAAAAAAAAAAAAAAAAAAAAAAAGAAAAGAAGAAAAAAACAGGGACATTTTATTTATAAGCAAGAGGCCAAGATAAATCATGCCAAAGGAGGTAAAGCTTGTTCCACTACCAGGTGGGCTGGCAGCATCCTGGACGATGGAGGTCCTCATCAGCGCCATTCTGACTGGCTCTTATCTCTGTGACAGCTTTGCTGTCCCTGCTGGCAGCAGGACACCATCAAAGGTGTCATTTTAACACAGCCTCCCCTGAGTTACAAGTGCCCATGAGATGGAAGTTGAAGGGAAGAGGACAGAAGATGTTAGACTTTCAGTGTGGTCTCTGTGGGGCTGGCAGAGTAACCCCATGGGTTACTGCCACTGGCTCCTTTCCCCACTCACTCCTCCCACGTCCACGTGTTATTACTATTTCTCTGTGTTCCAGCCACCAGGCCGGAGATGACTGTACAAAACACCAGGTTGAGAATCAGGCTGATTTAACTCACACAAACAACAGAATTATTTCTTGGTCTGTACCTCAGTTATTTCTTACCCTGTACCTCAGCAAAACAGGGGAAATATTTCCCTCATATTTTTTACAGCTTTTAATAAAGTATGTTCTTCCCCTGCTACTATTCTCATAGCAACACATTCATCAGAGACTGGGTTCTGTGAGGAATTAGTCTTTTGCTCTGATCTTTTACTGTATAAAAATTGTCTACTTAGTTTTCAACCCAAGAAAAATGCTCCTAGACTGTCTCAAATCAGATGGGGATAGCTATGATACCAGTAATCAGGGAACATGAAAGTGAAGGGAGTAGCAGCCAGATTTTACAAAATAAAAAACCCCACCAAAACAACAAAAGCAACTATCAATATTAGTATTTTTTTAGAAGAACTCATTTACCTTGATTCTGATGGTGTCCAAGCGGTCAGTAATCTTCTTCAGCTGAGGGTTGCATTCACCGATCTATTAACACCAGAGAAAAGAGAAACACTGGAGCTCCCGGGGAAATAACAAAAATAAATAATCAAAAAGCAAACCCATAATGAAACTGTTTTATATAACTCTCCTTAAGTGACTGTGAGATCTGATAGATTTTGTGAGGAAGCCTGTGACTAGTTGGTCCTTAGAAATAGTACTGGTCATAAAGAAGATAGGCTCCCTTACTGATGATAATTATTCTGGCTACCCATAGTAATTATTTCAGCTACAAATGAATCACAAACTTATCACTACAGGAGAATAGAAACCATTATTGTTCATGTTTTAATATGTAGGATATTACAAGTGGCAGGCTTACGTCTGTAATTTAAATTACTTAAAACATTGAAAACACTGTTCTCATATATCCCAAGAAGAATTTGTCTGCTCAGAAGTCCAGTGACACTTTTCCTTGAACCATTATAATGCAGACTGGAAAAACTGAATTACTGAAGCAGTTCTTTGCAACTGCTGCATGGAATTGGTTCCTGACTGTGCCAGCACCAGCACTAGCTGTGCTCAGGAAGCTGTGGCATCCACCAGAAACCACAGATTTGACCAAAGCCCTATCTTTTGCCATGGACTGTGTGAATTCTCCATCTATTTCTTCATACAGAAGTCAATGAAGCTGTTGCACAAGTTTAATTTCATCTTGGAACAGGTACAAACAGCAAAAAGGTGTATAATAATTATAAAGAAATTCTCCAGTTTCTGATTTTGTTTTTTTTTATTATTATTATTTTCTAGAAGAAACTACCAGCTCAGAAACAAACTGTTAAAGAAACATTTGAATCAAATCGGATTGTCCCCATAAAGAAACCTATTAGTCATGTACAGGTTATTTGGATCCATATAGGGGCAGCTGAATTAAGAATTACATCTTACGCTGTACTGGAGTGCAAACTAGGCAAACAGAGTCTCACTGTCTTGAAAAATCTCTTAATCTGATATTTTTATTTTTCAAGGAAGCACAGCTTTCCATATTGGCAGCTAAACTCTATGAAGGAAACAAGCATAAGACAAGTATCTTTTTAGCAATAATTACACCAACCATCACCATTATCTCTTTGGGTTTATAATGCAGATTTATTAGGAGGGCTGGAGCATTCTTTTCTCACCTTCAGAAATACAGCCATGACTGCTAATCCATCGGACTGACGAGCTGCCTCAACAAAACTCGAATACTTCTCTGCATTCCAGTGGACCACATGAAGCTGAAAAGCAAGAGACACAGACAGCATCAACTCTCGCTGAACTGAAGCAGTGGCAAATGAATACTACAATTTTCTGGGTTTGATACTCCACTCTTTTGTATGCAGAGCCATTCAGTGCAGATAGTTCATGAAGTTGGTAAATATGTAGTTCACATAAATGGCAAAAGCATTTCCAGTGGCTGGGATTATTCAAAGTTTAGCAGGAATCAGTGCACCACAGTGCCTGGCAAACTGCTGTTGGGCCCCCAGATTTTGATTTGGGAGGCTAAGACAAGAAAGCCAAAGGTCATATAACTAAAGGTTTTAAATCCATATTTAGTACAGCTGATTTTTAAAAGTGATTGAAATTCATGAGGATGTCATTAGTATTTTACTCATCTTTTTCTTTAATCAAGCTTTCAGCAACATTAATCAGCCACATAAATATCTAGAAAACAGGCAGAGGGACACACACTAAACTTGAGTTGACCCCTTTTCCCTTGTTGGGTTCAAGCTAAAAAACATTTCATTTTTTATACTTTCCAAATGTTACTTTCTATGACTACCAGTAGTTAGGCCCTTACAAGCAGCTTGATTATCTCAGGTTTGAGCATTTGCATTTCCAACATGTATTATTCTGGAACTGTCCTCTTGTACTTGCTTAAGCAGCTTAAAGATACCACCTAGCCAGGTGGAAAAAGGAAAAGCCCATGATGTCTACTCCCATGTCACCTAAGTCCCTCCTGCTAAACCAGGTTTCCTAATTCCTGACCACGATTCACGGTGGCAGCTCCTGGTTCTTGGGAAGCTCCAGGATGTCCCAGCCTCTGGAGAGAGCATAAACACTCACACAGCAATTAAGTCTAAGTACTTCACAAACATTAATTACTTTCACAAATCCTCAACGGATTAGTAAATCTTATTACCCATAGGTTTTAGATAGAGGGGCTCAGAAGCAGGGCATGAGATTGGCTTTTCTAAAATTGGTGGCCGTGTTTTCAGACACTGAACTTTACTCTTCAGGAGTGCTGAAAAGCAACTTCATTGAATGACTTAAACTGGGATCAATCCCTGAAAAAAAAGGCTTCCTTTTGGAATACAACACTTACAAGACATCTAAAGCAAGCACAATTTAGGAAAGCTGGAACTTGCTTTAGGTTCCTGTAGGAAGCAACATAGCTGCATGGTTGAAATACGGATCTAGGAGTTGAAGATTTTTACTCTAAATCTCAATCCTTACCCAACCTCTCCAAGCTTCAATTTTTCATATCTCTTACTTGGTCTTACTTTATGTTAATGTTGTTAAGAACTTGGGCTCTAAAGTGCTGAAACATTACTTCCAGCAAGTAAGGAATCCCACTGTAGTCAACAATAAGACATGTATGGCCACGATGACACACATGCTGGCTCATAGCTTCAGAAATCCTTGAAGGAAAGTTGCTAAAAATATTACAAATTAAACCAGGAAGAGAACATAGTCCACTAAACCTTTTACAAGTGCATTAGTATCCTGGAGCTCATAGTGTCTGCACCACTCACTATTATAAAGTCACAGAAGCTAAACTGAACAACTTTTAAACAATTACCTTTTTACACACACAAAACAAAACAGATACTCTCAGTCAGAATTGACTTTTATTGTGTATTTGAAAAAAAAAAAAAGGGGAAAAAAGCTAACAAAGAACAAGAAGGAAAATTCCCACAACTACTAACAGCCCATTCCCACTCCCTCATAGCTTTGGCCCCAAAAAACCCAAGCCAACCATCCCAAAAAAACAAAATCCCCAAAGAAACAGAGCTGTGAAACACTTGTGGGTACAGACCCATTCTCAATGGCTTGTGACTTCTCTTTAAGGAATATATCCCGTCTTACCACCGCTCTGTCACTGCAGCTTGTGAAGAGACCTTGATCAGACCATATGTTGTCACAAAGAAGGGAGCCATGGATTGCTTCTGCTTCCCGGTGGGATTAGAGGCCAAACCTTGAAGTCTTCTTTACCTGTACACTAGTTTTTTCTTCAACTTAGTTGATGCTTTTTTTGAAATCTTGCACATCTTCCTTACAAAGGCGAGCACTGAAACCATTTTCATGTCTCCTTCTGAAGTATTTTCTTTTGTGTGAACAATGCTCAGAAGCCTTGATTTTAATTCTGGGTTTCTTATCCCAAAGCCAAAGTGACATCTAGAGAGCTTCTTGTGGAGGGTTACCCAATCAACAGGTAACAGAAAGGTTTTTAGACTGGCTAGAAATTCAGAGATATTTTCTCCTTCCGTTTGGTTTCTTAGATGGGAAACATATAATTTTCTCAGCTAGAAATTTGGGGTTGGTACTTAATGGTTTTAAAGCACCTCTATTAATTCTTTATATTCCATCTCACCTGGTTCCTGTGGAAAACATAAGCCTTTAAACACTGCAAATGTCACTTTTCCCCATTAGTGTTAGAAAACTGATCTTTTTTCCTGACTGCTCTCTTACAGCATTTTCAGCAAAATCTGATCACACTACTGTGCATACATTGCACTTTTTCTTCTGTAGTATTATGCCTTTTATTTGTCCATTACCACTTATTTTTACACTTTTTACTTCTTTTAACCCCAGAAAACTTTTCCACTCTCTGAATTACCTGTTGGTAAAGACCTCAGTCTCATCAAAATACTCCACGTTACTTCCTTTTGCAAAGAGGAATCACATACTGAATACTTTTTCTTGCAGATTACTCAAATGCACCAAGGAGACAGAGCAGGAGTGAAAGCTCCATGCCAGAGCAGATGGTGCATGTCTCCCTGTGGCACCTCCACTGAAACAAATTACCCCACAGAGAGCAGGCACCCCACAGATACTCAAGTGCAGTTCTTAGGGTCATAACCACCACATTGCTAAGTGCACCACAAAATGCAATACTCTAAGTCTTGCATAAACTTTACACTGCACAGGCCCCAAATCAAATAATTCTGTTGTTTGCCATTGAAGTTGACCTTGAAAATGTTCTCCAAGGAAGAGACAGTGAAAGGCAAAGTTTAAAATAGCTCTTGAACATTAAATCTTGCTCTTATCAAGCTCTTGTCTTCTGTACTCCTTTTTTTAATCCTCTCCAAAGCTTTCAAATAGGTTCTCCTTTGAAAAGGACCAAACATGCAACACTTCAGGAAGACTGCTTGTCTTTTGACAAAATGCAGGGAAGATGAAAAGCGGGAAGAAGTGGGGCAACATTATTCTTACAATGGAAAACTAGTCACAAGCTTAGAGGTGCAGATGACTCCACACAAAGCCTTACCTCTGCCGCATACTTCATCCCATCCACCGCATGCTCAGAGCCGGCTTCATCATTGGACCCCCAGTGGAAGTGAATCTGGCGCAGCCTGTAGGTCCCGCTGAGTGGCCCCCCAGTCAGCACTGGAAACCCAAGCAGAGGAAAAGGCTTCACTCCAGGAACAGGAGCCTCTACCCACATCCTCTAACCTCACACCAAACTTCAGTCTTTGGACAGTCCTTTGCTCCTTCTCAAAAGCTGTCTCAGATGGCTTCCCACTTCTTGGAATTACTACAGAAACACTCGCTTGTCCAGGATATGACTGTCAAAATTGCATTTATGTGTAGATTGGTGGGTTATGGACTACAAAAGGGTATGTTATTATCTCCAGGTCTGTCTTGCTATGGGTTGGATATTTCTCAGAAAATGGAAAAATACTTCTATTTTGCAACATCCAAGAGAGTTTCCTCTCTTGAATACATTTAAAAGAATCACTAAGAAATTAAGCTTAAAATAAAGATTTTATGAAGAAAAGGGGTGATCATAAAAATATAATGTCAGCACAATTTTTTCTTCTCTTTGAAATTTGGAGGAAAATAGGTGGAGCTTAAAAAAATGTCAAGGCACTTTCCTTCATTTGCAGCTAGATCTAGTTACATCAGATTGGATTTGGAGAAAAAGGAGCTTATATTAACAAATAAAAATAAGCCAATGCCGCATATGCATTGTACAACTGCAGTATTACTGACAGTTAGCCAGGGATGGAAGGCATGTACTGTGAGGAGCAGCTAAGTACTTTGGACTTGTCTAGTTTGGAGAAAAGGAGGCTGGGAGGTGTCCTCACTGCTGTCTAAAGCTTCCTGAGGAGGGGAAGCAGAGAGGCCACTGCTGGTCTGTTCTCCCAGTATCCAGTAACAGGACTCATGGGAAAGGCTCAAAGCTGTGACAGAGCAAGTTTAAACTGGACACTGGGAAGCACTTCTTTACTGAGGGTGGTCAAACACTGGAACAGGCTTCCTGGAGAGGTGGTTGATGCCCCAAGCCTGTCAGTGTTTACGAGGTGTCTGGACAATGCCCTTAACAACATGCTTTAACTTTTGGTCAGCCCTGAATTGCTCAGGCAGCTGGACGAGATGGTCATTGTAGGTCCCTTCCAACTGAAAGAATCTTCTCTATTTTATTCTATTCTAATGCTATTCTGTTCTAATTCTATTCTGTTCTGATCTAATTCTAAACCTAACATGCATATGGATGGGCTTTTCACTGTTTTGCTTTTGCAAGTGCTCATCATTTGCGCATCAGAGTTAGAACCAAACTATCTCTGCACAGAGACTTGAATGTAAATCACATTCAGAAAGATTCCTTACTCCCTGCAAAACAAATCATTCCATTCTCTGGGCTCCGTATCTCCTCTGAAGGTTTGGGAATCAGTTTGGGATAGTTTACTGGCTCATTATAGAAATTTTAAGGGGAAATGAGGGGAGATTTAGCCAGATGGTTCTTAAATGAAGAGCAGTAGGGAGGACAATTGCAATTTTTTCTCTCTTCTAGGTTTAGTCCAAAACCTAAACTTTCTTAGGAACAAAATACACCAAAAAAAGATGAAAGAAGAATTTTTAAGTTGCCTATTTGCTAACACAAGTAGCCTGGCTAATGAAAAGGAACTGGAATTGTTTATATGGGGGAAAAATATTTGAGTTCCTTAAAGCTTCAACTCAAAACCATGCTTTTACACAGCCTATAGACAGAGGGGATGGGGAAGTGGCACTCCTAAAACAAATGCCTTCTTTCAAGGAGTGAAAACCTGGAGGCAAATGATCCTAGAAATGTGTAAAGATTGGTGTTGTAACTGGCTGAGGGAAAACTATTATGTAGAAATGCATCGTCGTGAAATACTTCTGCTGAAAAATGTGAAAAACAGCCTGATGATGTATTTGTGCCACATCAGACAGTGATGGTAAATCCCTTTCGTTCCAATCGTAATTAAGGAGGAGGTTGGTCAGAATATCAGTACCTCAAATTTTGAAAAATGTTGGAAGAAGATCAATAGACCAACTTCAAAGAATGGAGCTAATGTGGTACCAAAGAGCATAAACAGACTTAAACAAACAGACCTGACAGCCCAGTTTCAACGCTGACTAAAGTGAAGAAATAGTTCTTCTGGAAGTCAGTTAATAATGCATTAAAAGATGCTAATGTATTTAGTACCAATTAATTTGATTTTTTTTTTCATGAAACCAACACATAGCAGGAGTCCTTACTTCACAGGGGAGCCCCAGAAGCCAAATTTGGGCCCTAGAAAATTCAGTATTTTTTGAGCAATGACCTGAAAGAAAACAAAAACATTACTGATAGTTTGTCAGTGAGAAATATTAGGGAAAATAGTGAATTACTCGGGTTATGGATGTGGACTGAAGAACCTAATCCATACATAGAGGTTATGGAGTATGCTGAAGGGGACTAGAGATTACATCTGTTAATTATCTGATCTACATCTGCCAGTGCTTTGCCATGATATGAACTGTATTCTTGGAGATACGGCCTGAGGAAAGGAGTAAGAGGAGGATCACATTACCATTGCTTTGGTACCTTGGTAAGCCTACAGAAATGCTATGTTCAGGCTCTGTCACTTCATGGATGGAATTAAGAGAGTGGAAGAGGTTCTTGGTGTATTCACATTCATTGCCTTTTGTTTTTTTTTCAAAAAAAAAAAGGAGTTTAAAGGCTAAGTTGATATAACTCATATGAGAAATAAAGTGTGATTTTGATTTTTTTAATTGTGAGGGTAATTAACAATTAGAACAACTTACCAAAGGCTGTGGTAGGTTCATCATCGCTGGAAAATTTGAAATCAAGATTGTATGTTTTTCTAAGAGATGTGCTTTAGTTCACCAGTGCCTACTAGGCTTGAAGCAGGGATTAATTCTGGGAAGTTCCGTGGCATCTGACACACACGAGGTCAGACCGATCACTGATGGTCAGCTGGTGTCTCTCAGGCAACATCCAATGTTGCTTGTATAGACAGAAAATTTAAAACTAAGATTGTCCAGGAAACCAAAGCACGATGGTGTCTTCACCTATTTCTCTCCCTGTTGACACTATGAGCTAAAAAGTCCTCAGCACTAATAGACAGGGTGATCAAAAATTAGTTCCCCTCTGGCTTTGACCCTTGGGAAAGCATAATATGGGCTTGGATCCTCAGCTAAACCTCATGCAGCCACAAGATGATACTATTGCTTGAAGATTCTGTGCTCCTACAGTTTCAGTGGGGGGTGTGCTGGCTTGCCCAACATCTAAGAGAAGGTTTTAAAGATGAAGGCACTAACATTAAAAAGACTATGCTAAACCAGAGAACTATTGCTTGCAAAAAGGAAAGCTACATACTTCTGGAAAAGACTGGGACAATAACACTTTTCAGAGAAGAAAAGGGATCACTTGCGACATATTTCACTTGTTCTGTATTGGTTCTTTCCTGACACAAGAAGTCCAAGTATGGGTTGTAAAAAGCGGAAAAACATATAACCAAACGTGCAGCTAAATTCAGATAAGAGATTTGAGCGATTCAGTTGGAATGAACCTGTAATGAGACACAAAGGATTCATCTGCAGTGAGAGAGAGAGAGCAGCATCTGAAAAATTGCATACAACACTGTTCAAACAGGATGGCTGGCACTACCCAGGTGGTTGGGGTGGATCAAACCACCCCTGTGAATAGGGAATCCCAGCACTTCCTGAGAAACACAATCTCGAACTCATGTACAAATACATTCCCGCATTGTATCATGCTGAAAGACAGGGGAAAAAGGAATTTCTCATCTGGAGGAGCAAAGCCTTATTATTCATGAGGAGTTCATACCCAGTAGTGAGATGTGCCCAGGCTCTGTGCAATCTATATAGGAAATGGTGAAGAAAGACACAGTGCAACAACAAAGGAACAAACCTGATCTGTTGATGGTGTCATCGAACTCCACACTTGTGGAGTGCCCATTGTTAAGGATGATTTTAGCAGAAGCTGGATCGTAACTGGGATTTAGAGGACGGAGAGAGGGATCATACTTGGTTTCCTCAGTTTTGATGTCGATGGGTGACTGACGGTCTCCATTAGCGACAGGAAAAACCTCCTTCCAGTGGGCAGGTCCTGCAACGCATTGGAGGAGAAGTCTAAATTGATGACAGAGCTCTCATTCTTATGAAAGAAAACTCTGCTTCATTTGTTCTCATTTGTATCTTTTAAATTCAAAAAAGATCAATCAGGAAAACACAGATCAACATACTCAGCTCCTTTTCCTGTATCACATTGCAACAGCAGCTCTCAGGACCCCTTCATGTACCTTGCATGTACCCTTGAACAAGGCCACATGCAGTATATAGATAATTGCTCACAGTTAAGACTCAACTATGCACAAGACGCATACAACAAATGATCATTCAACTCAAGCATCCTGTATCCAACAGACATATGCCCCAATAAATTTCTGACATGCCATTTTTGCCTATTATCACATCTCATTATGCCTTTAAGGATTACCTCTTTTCTATTCAAATCCTTGCATTAAGGATTTTTTTTTTTATACCTTAGTCATTTGCCGCAAAAGACCTGAGAACACATCTTCTACTGACTATGCTGAATGAGGTGGGGAGATGTCGAAAAAGGTAAAAAAGCTGAGTGGTTCACAGGCTCTTCTGGAGCCTGATGGCAGTGCCTGTAACCTAAGCACTGCTGTACCACTGGTCACCTTCAACTCTGCACACCAGCTGCCACAACAAAAGAGAGACTGTCACCCTCTAATCACAAAGTCTATATGCACACACATGCACACACTAGTGAAGCACTAACAAAATCCAAGAGCAGGAACACCCAGGACAGTGGTGTCTGCACGAGGTTTGGATTTCTACTGCCTCGTGCTGATAACCGAAAATAGATCTTCCAGACACAGATGTGCAGCACCATTATCAGAGTTAGGTAGAAATTAAAGGACTAAAGAAGCTGTTAATCGATACCAGTGATCTCAAGTTAACTTTCCTCCCTCCATGCAAGCTAAGCCAAATGTAAGCTGAAAAGCTAATAAAGCAATAATATGGATATGAGAAAACGGCAAATGGCATTCTAAAATGGTAAGAAAAGTTTAATTGATGAGATGTGTGAGTTATCTGTTATCTACTAAACATCAGAGTTCTCAATAAGAATATTTATTCCATTTTCTAACCATATCTAGATAAAGCGGTCAAAGAAGAAAATATGAACAATAAGTTGCCTGGGGAATATATTCAGTAAGTAAAGACAGAACACAAGGTTTAGAATGGAAAAGAGGCTCATAATGGATACGAAGCATAATAAATCAACTAAGAGAGACTAGATATAAGAAAACCTTAATATAAGCATGAGAACCTAATCTTACAAAATCTGCATCACTGGAAATCTTTGTAACTCCCTATACTGAAGATAACTGATCTCAGTGTAAAAATTAGCCAACTGGTTTGGGTCTTTTTGGATAGCTTAGCACTTAAATAAACATATTGACAAAAAAGGATTAAAATGTATGACACCATGATTAACAGCCTAACATCAAAACTTGTTAGATATTTTTCTTTCCTTGACTTCAATAGAAGTAAACACAGCTGAGAAACTCACAGGTGCTAAAAGGCGCCCCAACAGTAAATCAGGGAGGGAAGCGCCCACAGTGCCGTGGGGCAGCAGCTTGCACAGCCACCTGGGCAGAGGCTGATTCTCCTCTGAGCAGCACCGAAAAACGGAAGACAGAAAGAGAACTTGTAAAGAACAGCCTAAGGCTTAAGCCCCAGGCAGAACAAAGGCAACGGCCTTTTGTCTTGAATTTGTTTAAAAGTCCTTTAGTTAATGACTGCATTAACTAAATGCATTAAGGAAATCTCTTCTAAGGCAGAAGATAAAAATCCTACCGGTTTGAAATATGAAACTGTTTAAACTTAATTTTTCTCACTTCACAAATGGTCATCAAAGCTATCTAATATTTTAATTACATACAGTTTAGCATATATTTAATTGTATTTAGATCCTAGTACCCTGTAGTTAGAGATGCAATGAAAAGTTTTATTCACACGAACCACCACTCCATCATTTACACCTAACTACTGTGTTTTGGGAAGCTTAAAAAAAGCTTATTGCTACTTAATTTTAATGTTTCCAATATTCCCTAACTGAGAAAAGGCAAAATATATTCATATGCTTAACTACTTGGTCTTATTGCTCTAACTACAAAATAACTACAGTTATTGTACATAATATGAAAGAATTGCATAAGATGCCTAAAAGAGGACCCAAGGCTGTGTTTCTATCATTAGCTAATTATTTTACAGTAAACTTCAGTTCTAAAAAGACATTGTAGTTCTTTTTGTACTTGTTCTTGGCTCAGATGACCAAAATACTGTTTTGCTCTGGTGATTAAACTTCTATGAGTAAACAAGACTACCAGAAATCTCACCTTTCAAAATACACAGAAAAATATCAAGAAACTTCAGCTCATTTTGTACCACCAGGTCATATGAAGCAGTATTCCTTACTAGATAACCTACCAGCAATCGATTATTATACTCTTGCCACTCCAGGAAAACTCTGACTACAGACCCTACCCCACCACAACCTTCGGATATGACTGTTGAAAAAAGTCATTACAGCTGGAAGAAATGCTCAAATGCATGTCATACAATTGGATTTAAGCAATGGGATTTCCAGGGTGAAAATTTCTTCTGAATTTGGACCTGAACTACATGCCTCCGTATTAACATAATGCACACTTTAGTTTTATAAACACGTACTTTAAGACATATACAAGGAAGTATAACTCACTATTCACCTCCCTTCATTTTTTCATTTACTGAAGGAAAGTGATTAATTTTTGAACTTACGAAATACTCTCCTGTTGTTGGGAAAGTGTTCTGTTGCTAGAGGCGATTACCTAGTAGCTCTTAACAATCAAAGCCATTATGACCAAGACTTATGACAAAAACTTAAACTATTTGCTCTGAAGATTTCATGCCTTTATTTTGGACACAGCATTACCAAATGCAATGCACACCCCTGGCACTTTTAGGTCAGACTATTGCTGCATATACCACTTACCAGCACCGCACAAATCCAGTTCATGACACACATCTCATAATGAAGGTAGTTAGAAATTTGCCAGGAAATAGAACTCATTGTAGCACCTCACAAGGTTGTGTTTTTATCCAACTGCAGTTAAAGATTATGAATTTCATCAAAAGGATAGACTAACTTGAGACAAGCCCAGTGAAGACACTGCAGGATGCAGCTCAGTTCCGGGAAGCCTCTATATGTGCATAAATAGAGCATGTATAGGTGAAAAAGTGGATTTTTTTTTTTTGAGAGTTTGCTATTACATATAGAAAGTTCATTATTTTATTATGGTCTGACCTTGAGAGGATCACATTCTTATTTATTCCTAAAGAGAAGCCATTTCCCAGTTTATCATACAAAAAGTGCTTAAATTTATAAAGTTAGGTTTGCAAGTAATTTAGTTGCATATTAGGTTACAGTAAGACTAGCTCAAATAAAAACCATTAAAAAATAATAATGGGTAAAATTAAGTGCCTTTTTTTAAAGCAGCTATCAAAATGATGTAATGATTCCCAGAGAGAAAAAAGTCTATAAGGGTTATAGTCAGACTCAAGTATCTTAAAGGTCTTTTCCAGCCTAAATGATTCTCTCTGGCTCTATGAATCATAGCCCTTTTATTTATAAATGCCTTATTGTTAAAGTAGTAACTAGATTAACAGAAAATTTTTCCAGTAGAAGACAATACATGTAAGTACTTTCCATATATTTCATTAAACAAATAGTAAACAGAAGGCAATTGACTTCCCACTGTGGTTCCTTCCAACCTTACTCATTCTGTGATTCTGTGATTTGCCTTTTGACTGAGGGAATTCCCCAGCAAACTAAAGGGATTGTGCCTGTGAAGGGTGAGAACATTCCCCTCTTGAGAGGAACCTTGAGCAGCAGTGAAAAGCATTAATGATGCCACACTGAAGCCAGTTTTCAAGATTTCAATATTGTGCCTCTACAGATAAGCACCATCAAAACTGTGAGGTAAGAAAAGTGGCAAGACAGCAAAGGTCAAAGTTTTCATAAAAATAAAATAATGCCTTGTTGCATTTCAGAAATACAAGCATCAAAGCAACCAAGAACTTCTGTATGGCAAGGTACTGGTAGCAGGGAGGCTACAAGGGTGGCTTCTGTGAGAAGCGCTGTAGAAGCTTCAGTGCGGAGAACCCATGCTGGAGCAGTTTGCGAAGAACTGAAGCCTGTGGGAAGAATTCACATTGGAGAAGTCCATGGTGGGCTTCTCTCCATGGGACCCCATGCTGCAGCAGGGGCAGAGTGTGAGAAGTGCTCCCACTGAGGAGGAAGGAGAGTCAGAGACAACATGTGGGGAACTGACCGCAGCCCCCATTCCTCATCCCCCACACTGCTGCGGGGGCGGATGTAGAGAAAATCAAGAGTGAAGCTGAGCCTGGAATAACGGGAGGGGTGGAGGAAAGTTGTTTTAGAGATTTTGTTTTATTTTCTTGTTACCCTACTCTGATTCGATAGGCAACAAATAAAACTAATTGCCCCAAGTTGAGTCTGTTCTGCCCATGATGGTAAGCGGTGAGTGATCTCTCCCAGTCCTTATCTTGACCCACAAGCCTTTCAGTCTATTTTCGCTCCCCTGTCCAGTTTAGGAGGGGAGTGATAGAACTGCTTTGGCAGCTGGCGTCCAGCCAGGGTCAATCACCAAAACATTTAATTCTGTCTATAACAATGGGCCTATGCCCTATACACAGATATACCATATAGGCAGACATGTATATGTAATATTTGACAGTTTACTTCATGCACACAATGAATTATGTTGCAACTGTTGCAAGGAACAAATGCAGAACTCAGAGGAAACAGAGATGTCTTTTCAACTCTGCAGGCAGTCAACTACAGACATAAATGCACCAAATTTAACTAATTTCACTTTGTTTCTGCCTCATGAGTTGCAAAAGTTAATCTTAGTTTCAGGGAATCTATTTTACACCTCTCTCCTTTAGTCTCCTCTGAGAAGCAGAGGGTGGAGAGGGCGTGGACTGATGGGGAACTACCCACCTCACAGCTGCTGGGGGCTCCAAAAAAGGAGAGAGTGAAAGGCAAACTCCATCTTAAATACATTATCAGCCAGTAAACAGAGTTTTATAGGAGAAATGGGGCCTCAAGCAACGTCCAGGGCCACCCCTATAGAAACTCTGGTGGCCTCCCCTCTCTAGAAGTTGAAAATAGCAAACAAGGAGAGATAGGATAAGGGAGGGAGAGTGGGCTTCTTATCTGGACAGCGCAGGTGAAGCTCACAGCATGGAAACATATGGAGAAAAAAAATTGAAAAACAAGACCCATTTACGTCTTCAGGGGAGGGGTAGAGTAGACTGCACAACAGCAGATAACACACCTAATCATTGCAACATCACTGTGATCCACCACCACCCAGTTTTTCAGGAAAAGTACATCCATCCAGAAAAGATGGAACAAGAGGGCCCGAAAGGACAGGTAGTACTTGCACAAACAGAATTCCAAAGTCTACATATTCTTATAGGCATTAGTATATGCAAATATATAGCTGTCTCCTTTTACTGTCACGGTGTCTTATTTCTCTGTGTACAGACAATACAAGTTATTCCATGTATTTTGTCAGAGCCGAGCCTCCAATTTACAAAATCACTTCTACTTCTACTTGCATGACTTGTGAGACCGTCTGCACACAGAAGCGGCGTTTGCATGACTTAAAATGCAAACCAGAACAAAGTCTCTAAGCCTGCTGATGAGCGTATCTTGGGACTTCAAAGACCGGCAAGGTTAAGGAAACCATGGAACAACTAAAATCCAAAAGCATCTCCTCTTAGGTGCGTAGTTATACATTTAAATGACCAATTCCAGTAACCAGGATTTCCCACCGTGTAACAGAAGCAGAACGCAGCTGGAATCAGAAAGGCACTGCCGATACAGCAGCTCCGATCAGTGTGACTGTCCAACAAGTAGTCTACGTGCACACGCAACTGTTCAGCTACACGAGCAAATGAAATCGCGACCGGGAACGCGACAGACCCGACTCGAGCCAAACACCGGCCCGACTCTGCAGGCGATGCCTCACGCTCGAACACCTCTCTCAGCCGCCTGCCTTGCAGAATGCCGAGACAAAAACCTGCTCGCTCTCACGCTGCAAAGCCTCGACAGCACCTCAGCTCATCCAGCTTTCCCGCGGGCGCTGCCGAGCCCGGCGGCAGGAGGTGCCCCCGGGGGGACCCCGACGACCGCCCCGACGACCCCCCGCCCGCCGCTCCCCTACCGTTGTGCTCCTCGTATCCCCAGTGCAGCATGGCTCTGCTCTCCTGCGGGCACGGGACGGACCAAACGGGATGGGACAAGACGGGATGGGACGGGCTGGGACGGGAGAGGCGGCTGCGCCCGATTTGAAGGCGACGGGCGGCGACGCCCCGATCCTCGGGGGCTGATAAGGAGTCTGCGGTGCTCCGGCCCCCGGCCCGTCTGTGCCGCCTCTTGGCCCAAGCCCTCCACTGCACAGCGTGCCCCCGGCACCGTCGGGGCCGCGCGGGGGCTGCAGTGCCATCTCTCCAGGGCCGGCTCCAACAGAGGGAAGGTGCTGTCCTTCCGCCAGTCCCCGTCCCGCTACAGCACGACTTGGGCGACGAGGAAAGATGGGGAAATTGTTTCCACTCCCGGGGTCACCCCCGCCCCTCCCGAAAGTAAAGCGAAGTGCGCTGCACCCCCTCCCGCCTTACTCCGGGGGAGCGAACCCAATGCCCTTTGGAACCGGCCGTAGGAAGATTCCACGTTTTCCCAGGCGGGGCCCGTTGAGGCAGGAGGGTGTCCCCACAACCCACTGGGCATTTATTCTTTCATGCCATCGCCCCGGCTGCTGCCCGTGGGCACGTGCTTTGGGCAACGCGGCGCTCGGGACTCGGCGCTCGGCCGGCGGCGGGCGCGCGGCACGGAGCTCTCAGCCTTTCCACGTTGGGAAACCTGGCTGGGAAAGCGCGGGAGCGGCGCGCGGGCCCGAAACTAGGGCCGAGGGCGAGGCCATGCCGACCCGGGAAAGGGCAGGGGAAGAGGTAGGGAAGGGACAGAAAAGAGGCAGGGAAAGGACAGGGACGGGACAGAAACGGGGCAGGGAAAGGACAGGCAGGGTGGCAGGGAAGCGGCACCGCCGCGGTGCCCTCGGCGCGCCAGGCGGCGATCGCCCCCCGCCGGCAGCGCTGTGGGATTGGCGGCTTTGCCGACGTCACGCCCCGGGTGTGACGTCACCGCCCGCCCACCGCAGCGTCCGCCATGGGGAAGAGCCGCGGCGGGGCCGCCAAGGCCGGCAGCGTGTTCCGCATCGCCCGCAGCGGCGCCCTCAGGGCCAAGGCCAAGGGCAAGGCGAGGCCCGTCACCTCCGCACTGAAGCAGGTGAGTGGCGCGGCGGTGCCGTCCCACCGCGGGGAGAACCCCGTCCCGCCGCGGGAGGCCTCGGCCCCGCGGGGTTTGCTCCTCTTGGGCCTCCCTGCGGTGCGGATAAGCTCCCGGGACTGATTACATCGAGCTGTTTTAGGGACAGTGTGCGTCCGGGCACAGAGTGGCAAAGTGCACCGTTTTCACCCTAAATCATGTTTATATGTGGATGTCGTCATCTACAAAAAGAGAAGAGCAAGGAGTTTATCAGACTGTTCTGCAGCATCTGCCAGAGAAGATTTCAAGTGGTTCCTCCTGGTGGGTGTCATTTGGGAAATATCTGATAGCATCTCGGTGTGTCCTAGGGAATGCAATGCTAAAGGGAACACCAGCAGTTCAGTGAGGTCACGTATTAGCAGCACGTCCTGCTCCTTTCCATCATGTTCCCAAGCCCAGCCCCCTTTACGAGGCTCTGGGCTCTGTTTCACAGCTCTCCTTGATGCTGGCTTGGAAACTCATCACCTACTAGGTGACTCAACTTGCTAAATTAGCCGCAAAAGCAATTAAAAATGCATTTTTTATTTTTATGGGCTGGGATTTTTATGAACGAATGCAAAGAAAAACATTTTGATGGGGAAGAACTAGAAAGGATGGAGCTTTTTCTGATCCAGTAGCTGTTTATTTGTCTCAGCTGTCAAGTAAAACCGTGTCAGTGAGATGCAGTGAACAGATCTAGGAACACACACTGTCGTATGTTTGCTCTTAACTACTCTTTGACCCCTTCTTGCACCTTAGATGGGCTGCAGATGCTCTGCAGATGCTTGTGTGAGTTGATTTAACACACTAAAGCAATGAAAAGGTGAAGAAGCAAATATATTATTCTGTCATTTTCATGTCTGGAGAGGAGCACAGCCCAGAGGAGGGAGAGAGTGGGTTGTGGAGCTGGGAGCGATGCAGAGGAAGAGGGATGGGGGATGATCTAAGGAAGAGTTTTCCTACTGGTAGCAGTGAGTCATTATATGGTATCTTCTCCTCAAACCCTGCCTCCAGCCTGAGGTGTGTGTTCTGTTGAGAGTTCAGCTGTCCCTCTGGGAAGGCATCTGGTAATAAAAGTAATAAAAGCAATAAAAGCAGAACATTAGTGGCTTATTGTTCCTGTTCAATAGAGTTGCAGTCTGCTGGACAAACAGCGCTTAAGAAAAGGCTGTTTATGATTTCCTCCTGCTAGCCAAAGCCACTTGACAAATTAATCTGGTGAACAGACTGGAACTTTTACAAACTTTGGAAATAACAATTTCATGTTGTTGGCGTCGCATCTCCTCTTAGTCTAGAGCATTCTGTATAATAAAGGGAGAAACAGGTTTAAAATCATATTCATGAAAAGTCAGGAGCTTATTAGGAGTAAAATTTTATTCTCTGTGTTTGAAGCTGTATTCTTTAATGCAATAAGCCTTTGGGCTTAATGGGATTTACTTATCGTTAAGCAGTATAGGAAGACGCTCAGAAAAAAAATGTTAAATTCCATTTATTCTTTAATAGCTAAAATCCCACTGTAACTATTCAGACAGCTTTGATGTAGATACCCATGCTAGCTATAGAGCCTCTTTCTGTGGAGGAGTCCTGCCTGAGTAGCTGAGGATATTAGGCATTGAAACTAACTATATCCTTTTAACACCCCTGTGAAGCTGGAAGATGGTGACAACCCCTGATGGGAAGCCCAAGATCTTTGTCCATTGGGTTACCTACAGTACATCCTCCAATCAGAGCTGGGTCTGTATTTCTACAGCCACTGTCCAAGTTATTATGGACTAAAGTGCCAATCTGAGTAGGCCTGTTTTATCAGCGTCTTGCCACTGCTTTCTTAATACTGGTTCTCTTGGTCACACAGAATAAATGGAGTTATTGTTAATGTAAGCATGCCCTGAAGTTCTGGAGGCTTTGAAAGCAAAATGAGTGTGTATTCGTGGTTTGCTTCTGCCTGTGTAAAACGCTTAGAGGTAAATTACAGGGTTAGCCTTTGGCAGCAGTAGGTATCCTGAAATCTGGGGTTGCCTGGAAACTTATGAGTGTGCTTCTGGAGCATTTGCAATGTAAAAGGCCATTATCTGGCTACGATCCCATTCCAGACTTTGGAAGAAACAGGTGCTAGAGCTGAGACCAGCTGCAGTGGTGAAAGAGTTTATGCCCCCTTGCATCCACCCTGCTCTCCTACCATGGATAATTGCCTCCAGAGCATAGCACAAGTCCATATTTTAGCTCTTCCCCTTTAAAAGAAAGCATCTTTGATGAAGTAACTTATAAGGGCAGACTTGGGCTAAAAGTGAGGCTGAGATGCCCAAAGATACACACCTGGTCTGCTACAGCCATAGAATTACTTATAAAAAATGTGGCAAAATCTGGTAGATGTTGGCCAGACCAACAAGTAGGATGCAAGGTGTGATGTTGAAAGGCCAACTACTGGAAGAAATTCAAAATGGTAAAATTATTTGTAAATTGTATTGGGTTTGAGGGGCTACAAGGGTGACTTCTGTGAGAGGCTGCCAGAACCTTCACCTGTGTTTGACAGAGCCAGTGCCACCTGGCTCCAGGACGGACCCACCGCTGGCCAAGGCTGAGGCCAGCAGGGACTGGCAGTGCCTGTGGGATTAAGAAATGGGAGAGGCACCTGCGCAACACCAGCAGCAGTCAGAACAGGGGAGTGAGAATTTGTAAGAGAAACAGCTCTGCAGACATTAAGGTCAGTGAAGAAGGGGTGGGAGGAGGTGTTCCAGGTGTCAGAGCCGAGATTCCCCTGCAGCCTTTGGGGAAGACCGTGGTGTGCCCCTGCAGCCCATGGAGGTCCATGGTGGAGCAGAGATCCATTTGCAGCCCCCATACTGGAGCAGGTGGGTGCCTGAAGAAGGCTGTGATCCTGTGGGAAGTCTGTGCTGGAGCAGGCTCCTGGCAGGACTTGGGACTCCGCAGGGCACCCATGGTAGAGCAGTTTGTGAAGAACTGCAGCTTGTGGGAAGGACTCACACTGGATAAGAGCATGGAGGACTGTTTCCCATAGGAGGGACCTCACATGTGACCAGGGGCAGAGTGTGAGAAGTCCTCCCAGTGAGGACGAAAGAGCAGCAGAGACAATTTATATATAATGTAGCAAGGCCTGTCTACAGCCTGGCTTTTGTTTTCTCTGTTTGTGGATCATTTTGGGTCCCATTCCAATAGAAAAAGTTTAAATACTTTCTCCATTTTACATTTATTAGTACACGACTAGGTGGCCTAATTAAGTAACAGATACACATACTGAAGAGCAATATTGGAAGACAGAAATATAATACTGGCTGCATAATACTTGGTACAATTTCACATGTCAGTGGAATTTTTGTTAAAAATACCAATGTATTTTTTTTCTCTCCCAGATAAACATTAAAAATGCTGAAAAAGTTAGTGCAATAAATAAAGCATTTGCTGAAGTTCAGAAAGAAGTGCAGCAGCTATCAAAAGGAACCACAGCAGAACCCCAGGAGACTCATCAGGTAATTTACCTTTGTAAATATCTGGAGGAGACTGAAAGGAATGTGCATGTTTAAAGCATTATATTCTGGCTCTAAGACTGGAGGCAATTCATGCAATTGCTTTAAAGCTATAAACCCAGTTTTATTAATTTCATTTGTGTGGTAATGCTGAAACCTGGTTTGCATGTTCAAATGCTGTATAACTACTAAAGTAGAGAGTGAAGAGGGTGGCCAGCCAAGCTGAAGCATGCTTCCAAAACATATTTTTAAATTATTCCAGCTGTTTTTTATTTATTTTCCTAAAGTCAGTCCCAGCTCCTTGATTTGAGACTTATGCCTCCCCATGAATAGACACTGAGAGGATGCACCTGGATGTTCCCTACCTGAAGCACCTGACAACAGCTCTGTCTCACTCTGTTCCTGATCTCTAAGCCTTCATATTCCCTCATCAGAAGTACCAACACCTAAACCAGCAATTTCTGTACTAGAGGTTTTGCCTGCAGTGCTTAGGGTTCAAGACAGGGTTTCACTTGCCTTCCTTTGTTTAGTTTTTTATACAGGGCTACATACAGTCTTACACAAGAATTAATTTACAGAGTTTAAATGCTGACAAGTTCCTCCATATAAACTCTTTATGCTGACTCCTGATGCTCTGGGCAGTTTTGGGGAGAGAGAAAACAGCAGGTCAGGATGAGGTACAGATGAATCCGTCCTAGCTGTTGGAACAAGGAGCTGTTTGGAGATGTGGACATGAGTTCAGTATTACTTCCTGTGCTTGAGGTGATCAAATTTTTGATGACTCAGGGTGTAATAGTATTTTCTCCAAAGCTGTAAAAATGTCGAGAGCAGTTCTGAACTAAAACCTGAGCCTGTCTCAATTGAGCCATGTATGTTGTTACTGGCATGACACTCTGTATTTCTGCTGCAGCATAAACCATTGCCAGCTTATCTGTCAAGTTTAGTGAATCTTGTAATCTCCCAAATTATTGAAGTATGACTGCAAAATTAGCCAAAGTTAAATATATAAAAGGCAAAGTAATCTTCTAGACAAAGGGTGTTTATTAGTTTGGGTTTTTTTTCAAGCAGAGTAAAAAGAAAATGCTTTCTACTTTACACTGAAACTTTGTTTTTCAGGTTTCCACAAATCTGGAAGAGGAACCGGCAAATGTGGATGCTGCTACAAACCTATTATCTCAGTTGTAATGCAAAATGGACAATGAAGGGATTGCAAGAAATGAAAGATCACAAATACTGATGGGTTTGAAGAATTTTATTAAAAAAAAATCTTGTT
This sequence comes from Oxyruncus cristatus, assembly GCA_013399855.1. Lineage (NCBI taxonomy): Eukaryota > Metazoa > Chordata > Aves > Passeriformes > Cotingidae > Oxyruncus > Oxyruncus cristatus. The sequence continues at coordinate 1,005,882 of VXAY01001554.1, read as the reverse complement.
AATATACAAGTATTGGCACACTTCAATACAAACTACAAACAGACCTTTCCTATCATCTAGGAAAGTGGAATGTCAGAAGTCAGTGTGAGAAACTTAAAGTGCTAAAACAGAAGGCACTTCACAAAATTGGTTCACTGAAACAATTTAGCATAACTCAAGTTGATACCCTTCACTTTTCAACTTGGCAGTGAAAGCTTCAAAATTGTTTGAAAGGTTAAAAAATAATATAGAAAGCTTCTTGGCAGTAAAGCTTCAAAGAAAATGCTGTTAACGGTGAGCAAGAAGCCTAATCATTTTTTAGAAAATGATCAAAAGGCTATAAAGTATTTTTGCTTTTCTTACTAAAGAAAGCTCCAAATAATTGGATTACACAGAGAACACTTGGGTGAAAAAGTGCCAGAATTTTTGATAAAAGCCCTTTTTTCTTGTTCTTGAATTTGTTTTGTGAAGTAGTTAAAGGAAGCAAAAGGAAATATACTCCCAGAGTCAGTGAACTAAGAAGTTATACATTCATTATTCAAATACTTAGGTTATGAAGAAGTCTAGAATGTTATAGTTAGAGGTAGATAAGTAGTCTGGTTGACACAATATCTAATAATTTAGTATCTGCACATCAAAGAGATCACAGACTCCTTCATTATCATCCAGGTTAAAGTTGTAGTCATCTCCGGGAGTAGGAGAGAGTCGTAAGAGAGGAAAAACTGTAAAGCAGGAATAGTTTAGTTTAAATTAAAACACTTTTGGAATATCAGCCCTATCTCATCATTCAGTATGTTTGTCATCGCCAGTATCAAGGTTAGTCTTAATAATTGTCCAGATAATCTGAAAAGCACGCTAGGATACATACCGTGAATATCTATACTGCATTCAAACTAAGGCAGTAAGTGACCTATCTACCATTTTTTGCTTGCAATTTTAACTGAGTTTGCTGGAATGGAGCGACAGCTGTGGAATATTGCTTTAATTTCTCCTTCAGCAAAGGAGCTCCTGAGCAGCTTTTGAAAACTTTCATGAGAAAGCCATAATTTATATTTATATTCCTTTTTCTTGTAACAATATTGCATATATCTGCCTTCAAATAAGTAAGGAAGTTACTATTATCCCTATTTTACAGAGGGGAAGGCATTGCATTTCAAACATGGACTTGAAGCTGTCTTTTTGGGGGGGAATGCAAGAAGAGAAGCTTCAGCCCTCATGCAGCACTGGAGGAACTCTTAACATAGTATAGATGAGCTGGGCATGCTGTACCTGCCCTACAAGTGGAGACCGTTTCCATTTTGACCATATATTGGCACATTCACAGAATCCCATCTTGTATCTCATATCTTATAATTACACCTCTTTCTGCAGGAGCCCGAGGTTGTCTGCTTGAAGGGCAGATATTAGCACAGGCTGCTTACAGAGCACAGGGCAAAAGGAACGCCAGCTGAGCTCACCTCTTTGCCTGACTCCTAAAAGAGACCCAGCAAAGAGGCAGGAGCACATGAACTTAGCAGCTGTGGTTCAGTGCTGCACTCTTACAGCCATTGAGGTGCAATAGCAGAAATGGCAAACGTTTGTTCTATTAGTGTACCACAGCTGGCCACGTATCAGTCTGCACACAGGCATGTAACTATGTTCTGAAATATTTATTTAAAGCACCTGCAGGAAGCCTGAGGCAGAACAGAATTAAAACAGATTTTTTTTTAAGGTTTGTTTTTGTTTTTTTTTTTTTTGAGGCAGCACGCTAGTCATCAGCCTGTTCTTTCTTTGTCCCTGAATTAAGGACTGGTGGGTTATTCATGCATGTAAGTGCTTGTTGGATTAAGGTTTTCATATTTTGACGGTTAAACTGTTGCAGGGAATAGAAAGGGGAGCAAAGACAAGAATGACAGAGGAGGCAATACAGGGGAGAGAAGTAGTTTCATACTGACTCTTGTCATCAGATTTAACAGATGCCTCCTAAGTGCTGTTCACACAAACCCCATGCTACTAACTGTGATTATTAGAAAAGATGCTAAATACTTACCGTCAGAAGACATGAGTTCGTCAATAATATCTCCACTGATATTTCCTGTGAAAGACAGGAGCACGTGTTTTGTATAAGTGGAGTTTTTTTAATATCTGTTTATAGAAGTCAACACATACTATCTGCATTAAAATACTGAACTGCAAAGAACAGTGTGGCTCATGCAGTGTAGTTTTGGCAGAGATAGCATGCCATGTACATGTAAAATATATTTATCTTTGTATTCCTCAGTTGCCCCACCCCCCACTACATTTCTTCCACTGATCTCTTATATGCCATATGCAACATGAAGCTTATTTGGTGGCAGAGGAACTCATTTGCTCAAAATGAGTTTGCTACTGAGAGCTGGCTCAGTGGCTTCACAAGGAGATATACAGATGCCTATCATTTCCTCTGTAACTCATTGGTAAGTTGGTCGCAAAGTAGGGCTCAGGAAACCAGTATAAACATTCAAACGGAACTGCTGCTCCCTACCTGTGGGCTCCTCCATCTTTGCAATGTCAAATGAGTTTGGCTTGAGAATACAGTTGACATCCAGAGGCAGCAAGCCCTGGTAGTCACTGGAGATGGTTGAGGCTTGGGCACCGTCCCCTGAAAGGCCAGGGTACAGCGCCAGCTCTGGAAGGCTGGAGTAGGGGGCTGTGGGGGCTGCACTGTCCCGCTGCACGCTGCCATCTACGGACAGAAAGGTGTGTTATGGAGACATGGAACACAAAGCACCTCCATCCAGTTTTGTCTTTTGGGAACATAGCCAATGTCTGGAATCAGGTGAGAGGAGTCTCCCCCTTCCACAGGCACAATTAAAGTATTTGTTAATTAAGGGTTTATAAAGTTAATCAGGACCCTTCAGAAATGCAGTTTTAACACTCACAGCATTTTGTTAAATCTGTTCCTATTACCCTACTATTACTATGAAAAAAATACCTCATATTCAGGCAGTCTCTCTCTCTCTCTCTCTCTCTCTCTGTGTGGAGGAAGGTAAGTGACATTGTGGCATAAAAGCTGAAACTGATTCCTGTATTATCAGTCTCATTAAAAGCTATGTTTCAAATAATATCCTCCATCAGAGGTTTGCAATTTTGCTCCATCCTGCATTCTGGAGAAGCACCTCAGAATAATTAACAGGATTACATCCAAAACCTGTTCAGTATAAGATGATAAGCTATGAGGGAAGAATCTGTTTCACCAGACAGAAGAGGAAGAGGTGTCTCTGTAAATTCCTGAGAGCTTGGAGAAGTTTGTCAACAGAGGGCTGCAATGCTGTGCAAATTCTTGAACTTTCCTTTGTCTACCACCTTTCCTAACAATTTCTTCTTTCCCACTAGTTGCCTTCCTCTCTCCCCCTGCCCCACTGGAGGTAGGAAAAACCCTGGATGCACCTGATGGTGTGTCCGCAACTGGTGTTTGTGGTAACTCTTGTCCTTGGTTCAGGTCATGTTCTGGTGGATTTGGGGGAGCTGTAGTGGGTTTAAGTGGAGTCGCTGGAGCTGCAGGTTGAGATGGGGGCTGTGCAAGGTCATCAGGCGGAGGAACTGGAAACACCGTGGGCTTGGAGGAGCTTGATTCTTTATTTATAAGCAGCACATGGATAGGTCCTGAACTACTTTTAAGATTGATCTGGTATTTCTTCTGTCCATTCTGTCCCTGTAAAGGTGGTGTATTATGAAAGTTACTGTTCCTTGAGAACCCAGCACTGTACAAGGTGATGAAGACTAAGTTCAGCTGTTTTGGTCCTCGACAGAAAAAAAAAAAAAAATGAAACCCAACATCACAGCTGCTAACTTGGGTCCTGCAGAGAACCTTACCATTGCCTGAACTGGTTTCAGCAGAGATGGACAAAGATAGTACCACTGATCAGCTTCATGGCTCTAGCTTTGGATGCTTTTTCAATATTACACTGTGCTTAGCCTCACTAAAATACCTTGTGAAACTTCTCAGGTGAATGTCAGCCTTCTACAAGCCCAGTGGCTATCGTGCTTCATACAATGCTCTCTCCCAACTATGTAAACACTACTTAAAACTGAGCACTGCAACAACAAAAAAAAATAAAGATGGACAGAGGTAAATAATTTGGCTTCCTACTTTATTCTTACCCATTTAAGCCTTTTGGCTAAAGCGAGAGTGCAGTCTGTTTCTCTATCCAGTCTACTATCAGTGAGACTAAATCTAAACTAAACCTACCACTAAATCTGAAAGGCATTTTTGTAAAAAAATGTCATGGAGAAACTTGACAGATAAAAGCCTCTATCAATGAATTCTCAAGGGAATTCATGACAATTATGCACAATTTGGGAAGCTGCAACATTTTTAAAAAAAGAAGAATGGTAAAAAAACCCACTTATGTATCTTGGTTTTAATAGAAGACAGTTACCATATAGGTGTACAAAACCCACTTTTTTCCATCTGGCCTCTCCCTTCTCAACTGAAACAATCCTAAGCATTTCCCCCGCCCCTCTTGCACATGGACAGAGATAAATCCTCTAAGATAGCTCTTCTTTTCCACTATTCCTCTAGAACACTTAGGTAAACAAGAAACCAGTACATACCATTTCAGGTGTAGGTACTTCTAACTGTGTACCACAAGGTGCTTGAATTGCTAGGAGTGTATCTCCTGGTTAAAAAGCAATTTAAAAAAAAGTGTAAAGTGTGCATAGTTTTCTTAAGTCTTGCATGGTACCCACTCTAATGAAATGTGGTAATACTCTAAGACCACTTAAAATACTGCATAATTTAGCATATATAAACTTGTGGTAAGACTTGCAAAGTATCTGTAAAATCCAAGTATATTGCATGATATAAATCACAGAATTCCAGTACTTAGGTCACAGTTGCAAGAACCTTTTCTCACAGTAATACAAGATTTACCATTTCCTTTACCTGTTTGTCTTCTAGTTTTATATGTGACATAAGGTGAAAATATTTAATTAATTTTTTCACAGAATCAAAGAATCATTTAGGTTGGAAAAGACATCCAAGATCGAGTCCAACCTGTGACTGATCACCCTCTTGTCAACTAGACAAAGTGCTGTGTCTGGTCATTTTTTGAACACTTCCAGGGATGGTAACTCCACCATCCCTGGGCAGTCTATTCCAATGCTTAACAACCCTACTATGAGGGCATTCTGCCTGATGTCCAACCTGAACCTCTCCTAATACAGCTATGTCCTCTCATCCTATCGCTTGCTGCCTGGAAGAAAAGGCCGACCCCACCTTTCAGGTAGTTGTATGGAGTGATAAGGTCTCCCCCGAGCCTCCTTTTCTCCAGGCTAAAGTCCAGCTCCCTCAAGCTGCTCCTCATATGACTTACTTCAGCTAAATCAGTTCTCTGGTCTAGCTCACTTTATGACTTTGACAAATGGTGGTACTACAAAGATTTAACAGAAGGAAGAAAAGGTATTAATGATCATCCTCAGAGCCAGCACTTCCAAGTATCTAAGGTCATGGCTTCCACAGCACATACAACTGGGACATTAAGAGCTGGCTATCAAACTCACCTGTGGCTTACTATGCACACTGAAATGTGTTGGTTAAAGTCAGGGGATCACAATTACTTCCATGACACTGGCACAACCCAACACTGCAGGTAACATGCGTTTCCCCTTTGTCCGTAACTGATTCGGAACAACACTTTTCTTTCTCTGCCTCCTAAAAGACACTTAGGTGAAGTACTATCTGAGTGCCATGCCAGGTGCCTCCATGTTTTGTAACGGCTAATTCTTTTTAGTTACAGCTCATTTTTGTTAAAAACTCTGTAGTTTTCTAATCTTGCATTTTTATTAAAAAACAATCTTCCTTGTGGCAAAGAAGAGATGGTTCCAAGCCTAGCTGGAAGCTGAACAACAATCTTCCCTTGGGTGCCCTGGGATTGGAAAAGGATGTCAAGGGTAGTAACCTCTGCCAGCAATTCTTGGCAGTTTCTTCAAACCTATGGAGGAATCCTTTTGATTTAGCAGCCCCATCATTGAACCTTGTCTGGCTTCATTTATACAGCATCATCAGGAACTCTGACCACAACTGCCACCAGAAAAACTATATGAACTTTGGATCTACCTGGTTCATTTGGTGGGTTGGACCCACATATCTTGTCTCTGGTTCCATTAATGGCCTGAGGCAAGTATGAGTACCAAAAAAGGCATCCAAAACCAGGACTCCAGCTGACCTTCCATTCTGTACAGTCTGTAACTACAACTAGGAAATGCTGGAACTTGGTAGTCATGAACACTATAAGACATCCCTATTGAGTACTTCTAAATTCAAAATACTTGCAAGGAAAAAAGTCATTTTTCAAGAGGAAGATCAGGGTAATCCCATGCTTTAGAAATACAGCCTAGCAGCAGCAACTTACCATTGAAGCAGTTGCAGATATCTTCATGGGTGACATATGAAAACGTAATGTATGTCAAGGAACTTGTTTCTTAAAGCAATGTAAAACTGGTATGTGTTGCCCTTTAAAAGTAGTTTGTCCAAGCTGACTCTAAAGTTACTATTGTTACTCAGAGACGTAATCAAAGCATAATTTTTGTCTTTCAGAATGGATAGTTAAAAATAGAAGAGTTTTAAAGAAAAAAAACCCTGTACTTGCAAAGAAAATACAAAAAGAAAAAAAAGTTGTGTAGCTTGCTTGAGAAGAGATCCTAACACGGAGAACATGTAAAATCTTGTTTTGAAGAATACCATTTATCTCACTGACACTACAGAATTCAAGTAAGTAGCAGGACTTCCCATAATCACATAAAACGACTGCTAGAGGGGACTTCAGAGTTCATCTCCCATCCCACTCCTCTGCCTCAAGGTAGGATCCACTGTTCAGACATTCCAGACAGATATCTGCCTCCCCTCTTCTGGAAAACCTCCAGTGATGGGTAATTCACCACTTCCCTGGGAGGTCAATTCCAGTGCTAGCTCTCCCGAAGGAAAGTTCCTCCTAACATCTAACCACAATCTCCTTTACTATAAAATCCATTTTACACAACCAGTTTCTGTACAGCAACTCCAGTAATGTTCAAGTACTTACCACTGGTGCTACAGATAAGAAGGGCACTTTCCTGCTCCCAGTCTCAGGTGTCTGTTTTGCTCAGTATCTTGTAAGACAGCTAAGCACATGTGGGAGAAAGCTCAGCCTATCAGGCATGGAAGGAACATCTTTAGAGACACTGTCAAGCACATGCTTATGAGCAATGCAGCTGGAACTCTCTGCTTGTGGGTTATTTAAACACAGGATTTTTCTTTTCCAGTTTCAAGCCCAAGTTTCAGGACACTGTCAACTCAATTTATCTTTGGGTGATAGCTTAATCTTTGCAGGAGAGCAAAGCAACACAAAACAGATTCATGTAAAGCAGTAGTAACAAGGTATAAATTCAAGTGCTGGAAAGCAGTATAGACTACAACAGAATAGTCTTAGTTGGAAGGGACCCTCAAGGATCATTGAGTCCAATTCTTAAGTGAATGGGGGAAATATAATTCATTTAAAGTAAGACACCAGGCTTATACTTAAAAATTACTACCATACATATATATATGCTAACTTATTTTCATGCTAACTTTTTAGAAGTTAAAAAGTCATGTAAATAAAATTTATATCTTCTTTCTTTGAGAAAAACTTGAAAAAATATTTGCCTTACCTTGCTTCTGGATAAAAGGGACTACATTATACTTCATCCATTACCTACATCTTAACTGTTGCTTTAATTCTAGTTCCAAGAAGCACACAATTTAAAAGGATATTGATGGTTTGTAGAATCATCCATGACGTTCTTGATACTTTGCTGAAGCCACAGTTTCTGCTGATCCAATTCTTTCTCTTTTAGCTCTAGATCTTCAATTTCAGCTTCCAGATACCTCAGCCTGTCTATGACTTCTTTTGTATTGCAGCCAGCACCTACTCCTCTTAAAAAGGTAAAAGGGTTCATGAAACCACAAGTGAAAATCTAAAGCAAACATGTGATGATAATTTCTTAAGACTATTTTCAACATTCTTAAAATCTACTAATATTCAAGATGAAGGAAATGAGCATTTGTGGTGTCGTATCTAGTCAGAAGTGGAAAGAGGCAATTTTTGTTGCTCTTGAGCATGTGAAAATTTTGCAGAATTGACATGGCTTACTTCCACTGAATGCTGTTTTTTGACTTCTTCTCAATGAGATCAATCCCCTCCAAAACATTGGTGATATCATAGATCCTTCTCTTCTGCCTCACAGCAAGCGTATCAGCAGCCTGTCAAGAGAACAACAAGTATCAGCAACTTGCATGCTGTGGAAAAAGACAGTTAAGCCACTCCCTTGGAAAAATGCCATGTAATGTCATTCTGAAGGGAGAAGGTTCCACTCTTCAAGAGTCAGATATTCCATCACTAATTCCAAGTTTCAGCACCTGTGGGTAAGTGCTGCAAACCACATGGAAGAGTCACCTTGCTGAAGGTCAGCAGACCATCCCTGGACAGGAGGGGATGTTCACATGGGTTGCCAAGACCGTGTTCAGTATCTGGAGCATGCGCTGTTCAACTGCATGGAGGAGCTTGCAGTGCTCTTTCTGGAAGGTAGGAAAAAGTAGGGAAGGCAGACAGCAACACCCTGCAGTGGGGCAAGCCTCTCAAGCCAAGCACATGCTAAGTTTTGCTGACACAAAGTACTGAAGCTTTTGTTTGGCTTCAGCGGTGCTGGGAGACAAATCAACCGGGTTGTAATTGCACAAAGTGACCGAAGGAGAGCTGCAGTACTTCAGGCCATCATTGTCGTACACAAATCCACCTCACAGTGTACAGGGGCTCACTCACTCAGCGTCACCCTGAGCACCACAAGCAGTTCCACAGGCACCAGGACCCTGGCACAGCTCCCAGGGATGTCCCACTGACACTCAGTTATCTGTACAGTGCATCTGAGGGCTGTCACAGCTCACCTCTCAGAGCAAAGCAGAGCATCAGGCAGAGGAAACTGCTTCATGCCTTATCTCTCTTCATGGTGACTTTTACGTACCTGATGCAAAGACTTAAGATAAAATAAGCAAACTTGAGCTAGTCCTGCCTTCCACACCCTCATCTCTTTGATACTGAATAAGCAGTTCAAGTTCAAAGAAAGTTAGCTAAAAGGAGAGAAAGCAAAGAGGAGTCTGATTTTGTATCTACTCGGAACATTCAGATACAATGATTACAAGGGATGTATTAAAAAAATTAAAAGAGGAGAATAATAAAGAGAAGAATAGGTGACAAAGACTTCTGAATCCCAAATTAGAACTAATGCATAAGGTGAACTAATTTCCACTATAGGAACATAATGATTTATTTCAGTTTTTCCAGCAACCTATTAATGTTTTTTGTAAGCATGTATGTTTGACAGACAACCACAAATCCATTTGCCTAGTAGTACAGAGTGGATTTTTTTCACTTTTCTACTTAAGTAAAATTGAAAGGATGAAATGAAAGAATGGAGAATAAAAAAAAATACTCTTACAGCCATGAAATATAAACATTGCTCCTTCTCCTTGACAGTGATGTACCCACTAAAGTGTTTCTACTGATACCCTTAGCAACATTTATGGTCTTCTGCAACAGTCTGTTAAAGTCTTTTCTTATCTAACAAAATACATGCAAATACATAAAAAGCGCACAGTTTAGTTCTCTCCAAGGAAACAGGCTCTTCAATCACTTGTATCAGCAGGTATGCACCTGCTATCTTAACCTGTTATTTTTCCTGCATACATACACACTGCTTCCAAGGTCTGCAGAGAACCTTAAGAATCTAGAAAGTGACAAAACTGATGCCACCTGCACAATGTTTAATCAGCACCTCATACACCTCACAGTCTTCAGAGGCACAAATTTCATAAGCTGTTTACATTATTCAGTGCAACGAACGGACAACACACACTTGAACAGCTGCTATTCAACTTTCTGCTCTCTTCCCATTGCTCTACATTTTGACCGAGAACTTAGTCTACTGCTCCTAGTGTGAACAATGAAAAAACTGCTCTGCAGACAGATTTAATTGCCTCTTGAAATTTTCTCAAAGGCCTGTCTACAAAATGTAAATGCTTTATTAATCTTGATGTATTTTCAAGATGTGCTGGTAGTGAAAAATACCAGTGTACATAAATTTGTAGCTATGATACCAAAGCTTAAGACTACATAGAAGTCACTAATTTTGAGTACCCAAATTCCAGATGTTTCAAAGTTGGCGTAATTGTTCTACTCTAAATGCTATTTCCATTCTGTATGCCCAAAGCACAGCTCCATTAATACCAGCAGCAGAAATTTATCACTGCTGCAAACCAAGCTCCAGAACCCCAGGACAGGGCTTCATTTCATAGGAAAATGAAGGACACAGTTACATACGTATTTGGTGTGACTAGCCCTGTATATAATTCAATCACTGCTACAAAGTTCAACTGCTTAGAACAACAATTCCAACAAAGAAGCTGAGGCCAATTCCCAAGCTGGAAGTTTAATCCAGCCATTCACTACCTTTCTGGTGCCGGTCTTGTAATCTCAATGATCTTCTAAAAATTTAATGGGCCGTTTCACAGATATTCTAAAAAAAATTGAAAAGTTCCTCTATGATATTCTAGCAGTTATCAGTGCGACACCTTCTGGTAGGTACATGGGTCACAAATTAAGTTCAATCTTCCACACAAACCACACACTAGTGACTTCAATAATTAAGAGACAAATCTCCTGTTGTCAAAAACACCGTTAAAACGCATCATTTCTCAGCCTATGTAAAGAAAGGGACATCTACAGCAGCCCTGCTAACATGGTTGGACATAGCTTCCACATTCCTTCCTCCAAATCATTTGTTCTTAACGTAAAGCTGCTGAACTCCAGTAATTCTTCTAGTATCTGCTCATACTTTGAATACGTATGTATGCAAGGCAAGCACTATATGAGTGTCTCACAGGGCTGGAAGAAAAACGTATAAGCACTGAGCTTCAATGCTGTGTGTGCATTCAGATCGCACAACTCTTGGAATACAGAAAACACGCTGCTCAGCACAGCTACAGCTGCAGGCACACACAGACACCACAAAACCGTGCCCAGAAGTAAAACAATCAGCCAGAAAAAGGGCAATTGAGAGTCTGCCCTCACACAACTTTGCTCCCTGAGAACTGACAAAAGGCAGTGTGAATCATCAGCTGCAAATTCGCTGTGTTAACATCCGAAGAGCAGAGGAATTCGATAGAGCCCCGTGGCAGAGTGATTACTGAGAAGCTAAACAAAGCACTAGGGCAGCAATGATTGCTTGCTCTCCAAGTGTCAAAGGAAAGAGCTCCTGCATCTTCTGCACTGTGCCACTAGCAGATGACACTTTCTCCCCAGGAAGGCTGACAACAGTTTAGTGGGAGTTTTAAATTGAATGGTGTTCCTGTCAGCCTGTATGTAAAAGTACTGAATATCATCGCATGCATAAAAACTAAGGGAATGTAAAATCTAATGGACAGGCTTGTTTTTCTTCTGTAGAGTAGGGCAAGCATAAGGAAGTTGTTATTTACACCTGATCAATACACTTCTAAAAAGAAGTAGATCTTAGCATGGAGAATGGTTTCAACATTTTTCAACATTTTCTTCCTAATGCTGGTTTTGCTACAGAAATACCAATCAGCAGCACATCAGATGGTCAGTACCCATCAGCAGGAAGACACCTGAGGGTGTTCACTGCAGAAATTATTTCTTGGAGTGCTCTATTCCATTTCAGGACTGGCCTGTTGTTCTTCAGTTCCCTGAGCGCACTGCCATAACATAGACATGCCTCCTGCTTTTCATGTTTCCTTAGACATGCAGCTTATTTATGAGAAAACTGGTTACAGAAATGTATGTTCTGACTCAGTGTTTATGGAAGGACCAATGGTTTATGCACTGCAGTTTATATTTACTTCCACATAGAAAATTCAGAAACCAGTAGTCCTTGAGCAGAAATGTCCGTCACTGGTTGCAGTGCTACCAACACATTCCCTCTGAGTAGGTACCTTTCTCACTAAAGAGGACCAGAAACATTATTCTATCCCTCTACACAGCCGAATTTTATTGTTCAAATCATTGCTCTTTTGCACTTGAGGCCAAGGTTTTTTGGCCTGATGTCTTACAAACTGAGTATGTTTTGCTTCTCAGACTGACATCTCTCAGCACACAACAGACAATAATGTAACAACAATCCCCAAGAGGGGACAGCTTACTTTTTTACTTAAGAAAGAGGCAGTCACATCCTAAGGAGATAATCAACTTGTTCAGACCACAGCATAACTAAAGTAAGAATATAAAACCTATCAGTGTCCTTCCCTACTCACCCTGAAGTCTCACTAGCCACAGTAGCATCACTGAAGTGCTACCCCTCTGAACATGGATGCACAAAAAAGCTCCAAGAACACGAGTCACCTTCGAGGGTCCATTAAGAGTAATCAACTAATAGGTCAGTTTTCCAGAAAGCACTTCAAATAACCAAAGCACCAAGCCAGCCTCTTACTGCACTTTGCTGAACTCCTCAGCAGTTTGCTGCCGACCTTAACCAGCCAGGTTTACACACCTTTTTCTCCACGCACTGCACACCCTGACAGCCCGGAGGGCCAGCGTGGCAGCATGCTCCAGGGAACGGGCAAGCAGGACACAGTGCCAAGGATCCCTCCTGCAAAAGACCGACCTCCCAGCACAAGGACCTGGCCAAGGTAGGATGGTCCCAGGGCATCACTGGGAAGATGTTCCAGCCGCTGCGGCCCAATGCCCTCATGCCTCAGAGGTGGTGGGCTGGCTGCAAAAGGGTGTGATGATGATTTGTCACCCACCCTGCCGATTCGGCATCTTTCACAGACATATAATATAAAGTACTAAGAAGGCGATGGTCTGTTTTTCAACATGGTTTTCTCTTGCTAAGAGGACATCAAGGGGCGTGGGCGAGAAACAGGTTTAAACAGCAATCCATACACTGAGTCAGTGCAGAGAGCAATGTAGGGCAGTAAAAAAAAAAACATGGAATCATTAGGCTTGGAAGAGACCTCTGAAGATCATCTACTCCAACCCCCCAACAAGGGTCACCTAGAGCAGGTTACACAGGAATCCAGGCGGGTTTGGAATGTCTCTAGAGAAGGAGACTCCAGGACCGCCCTGGGCAGCCTGTTCCAGTGCTCTACCACCTTCAGTGTGAAGTTCTTTCTCGCGTTGAGGTGAAGCTTCTTGTGTTTTAGTTTATGGTCACTGCTCCTCGTCCTGTCTCTGGGCACCAACGAAAAGTCTCACACCATCCTCTTGGCACCCTGCCTTTAAAATATTTATATGCATTAATGAATTTGCTCTCAAGTCTTTTCTTTTCCAGACTAAACAGGCCCAGCTCCCGCAGTCTCTCCTGATAAGAGAGATGCTCCAGACCCTTAGTATCTTTGTGGCCCTCCGCTGGACCCTCTACAGTAGCTCCTTCTCTTTCTTGTACTGAGGAGCCGAGAACTGAACACAGTGAATAAAAACACCCTCAGTAAGTTATGTTTAATGCACGGTACCCATTATGCCCTACTGATAAAGAGCCGGAACGCGTATTTTAGCCGACCGCGGGGGCTGTCAGCCACCTCCGGGGATCCCTCGACCGTCACTGGCCGGTGGAGGCCCCGGTGTGGAGGGCGCGGGTGGCCCTGCCCGGCCCCCGCGCAGCGCCGCCCTTCCCGCAGCGCGGCGGGGCCCCGGCG
>VXAY01001554.1:844177-991927 GCA_013399855.1 Oxyruncus cristatus | reverse complement strand
GGGCCGCGCCCCGCCCCGCGGCCTGGGAGGACATGGGGCTGGCACGGCCCGGGCCGCCTTTGGCTCGGGCTCCCCGAGGGCGGGTGGCGCAGGCCCGGAGTCCGCCTCAGGACGGGACGGGGCGTCGGCGACCGGCCCGAGTGCCAGATGAGCCGGCCTGTCCCCGGCATCTCACCGCTTTCATTTGATACAACAGCGTTTAGGTTAATTGTAAACTGTGTTCTCTCATCTCCCGAGGCCAAGACACAGGACGCGCTGCTGTCTGGCGAGAGGCACAGGGAATTTCGCATTCTTACCCAGTCCCTTGCACTCGTGTTTAAATACACTCGGCCTTAACCTTCCTGCAGGTACACCTCTTTTCCTTAGTAAAAAAAGTAGATCAAAGTAGAGAAGCTATGAAAGTCCACACTGCATAAGAATTCAAGGGATGCACTTCAAGGAAGAAATACTGCCGGGAGAAGACCCTCAGGTAGTTCACAGGAGGCTGTGGAGCACATCACACCGGGGGTGCTGTGTCACACAGGGCCTGTACCTGCACAGGTAACAGCATGTGCAGGGCAGTATGGGTGTGTATGGGAGCACGAAGTTACACACACTCTCTGGACCTGGAATCACAGTCCCCCTAGTACCAAGTAACAGGAATTTCCTAACTGATTACATACTCGATTAAAACAGACCCATTATCTTGCCAGGAAATGAAAACAAAATCTAATGATGGAGTCAGTTTCAAGTTGTCATTAATGCACAAGAGCTTGCCTTGCATCTGACCAGGTCAGAGTTTCCTTTTTGTTTATATTTTTATTTATTTACTCGTTTATGCCTTACAGTAATGTCAGGTTGAAATTCATCCTCATGAATAGGTAAATTTGGCACAGCTTTCACCTGCACCACATTTTTATCATTTTAACCTTTCAAAGGTAAAAATCATTTAAACGCTTATTAAAAAGCTCCAAGGGAAGGGAGCCATGTAAGCCTTCTCTTTGAAATGATGCCAGAGTTAGCCACAAGAAAAACAAACAGTCCAAGCAGTACTAACGTGCACCAACCCAAGTACTGCAGTATGAGATTTCTGAGCCAAGAGCAAGGAATAAAAAGAAATTTATGTTAAAAATTGTTACAACTCCCTCTGATGAAATCAGAAAATAAGTTTCAGAACAAAAATTTTGGAGTAAAAATTTAGGAGATACTAGTACACTGAATCAGGGTAAGAGTAAATTCTTTCAACTTCATGGTGCATTCCAGTTACTCAATTACTTCACCCAAAATGTGTAGCTTGGTCAAATAATAAGCAAAGAAAAAAGAAGTGCTCAAGGAAACACTCGATAAACATGACAGAAAAGCACTCTCAAGTGGTGCAACTTTTCTGCACCAGTCATACCATGAAAGTACTATAGAACAGTTTTCCAAGTCAGCATTTCCTCACATACTGTGGTTTCTGAAGAAGTGTGTGAAACACAAGAATAAGAAATAATTTTCTTCTGCCTTTAGAGAACTGATATATTGGTATCAGGGAATCAAGGGATCACCTAGCAGATCAAAGATTCTGCTAGAAAAATAAATTAGGCTAATTTTAAACTTCACAGCAAAATTTACTAGACTAACATTCATTAACACAGTTGGTTAATTAAGAGTTGGTTCTTACACCTTGCTAACCATTGCCACTACGTATTAATTTTTACATATTATCAACCAATAGCACAGATTTCAGGTAAACAGTCCCTAACAGCTCTATCCTACCTGATCTGGGAGTACCACAGTGCAGATGCCTCCCCATCACTGCTGATGACTTGTTCATGGTATTCTTATGGGTCACGTGTGGGAACTCTGGATGCAAGAAGCCAGAGCTGAAGGAGGTGCCTACTTTCCATCCCCTCACACAAATCTGCAATTTTACCCTTTCATAACCTCTAGACAATTACCAGCCCTCCACCCCTGTGGAGTGGGGTTGTTTTCCCAGGCCATTGCAGGTGCCTCATTCAGTTGTTGGGTTGCCTTTTATTTTGCTTTACTGATGCTTCCATTCCTAAAACAAAAGTAGTCTGTTCCCAGCTCTCAAGGTTGTGCTTTGTCAAAGAGCAGTCACTTACCATCAGCAAGTTGCTTTTGCTGCCGTGGCCTCTGCTTTCAACTTGTGCCTGTATTTTCAAGGCCTTCGTTACATCCCACACTTAAGCTGTACCTCATAACAAGAGGCAGCTGGTATCAAGCTCTGGTTCACACAACAAGCTTTCATTAACACGCTGATAAGAAGTCCAGTGGGCCTCAGCCAAAGGCCAGGGGCTTTTACTAGCACTAAGTACTTTTTACAGGGCTGCTGGGCACAAAAACGCACATACAGATACACCGTGTCAGTGCTCTAATGCCTGGGTTCTGAACAAGCTGATTTAAGTCGGCTTAGTAGCTTCTATCATTGGAGCAACAGGACTCTGCGTCAGCTACTGAGGTGCAAGGTGGGGAGAAATAGCTCCACCTCGTGTGCCAAAAAGTACCTGATTTTACTACTCATTGTTTTATTTACTAGTGCAGCATGAAACACTTCTGAGTACAGTGTAGTTCAGTAACAGTTTAGGATCTTCTGAGAACTAGCAAATGAAGTAAATGCCTAAGTACAGTGGTGATGGTAAAGCCTCAATCATGAAAGAAGTAGAACAATACATTAACATATTACAATTTGCTTCCATAAGAAGCTGTTAGGTCATTATCTCCTATTTTTCAAAAGCCTGGTGGGAAGCCTATTGATGTAGAGAAAACCAAACTATGCTGCCAAAAGAGCCACTGTAAGTTGCAGCAGTCTTGCATTCTTCAACAGTGGCAAATTAAACATGTTTACAGATACAAGAAAGATGGAGAGAGTCTATTTCTCATGTAGTGACAGGAAAAGGGGGAATGGTTTTAAACTGCGAGTAGTTTTAGATTTGGTGTTAGAAAAAAATTCCTTACTGTGAGGGTGGTGAGGCACTGGAACAGGTTTCCCAGAGAAGTTGTGGATACCCCATCCCTGAAAGTGTTCCAGGCCAGGCTGGATAAAACTCTAAGCAACCTGATCTAGTGGAAGGGAGGTTGGAATTAGATGATCTTGAAGGTCCTTTCCAACCCAAGCCATCCTATGATTCAACATTCTTGGATCTCTCATTACAAGATTCTTTACCCAGTGAAGCAAAGCTTCAAGCTCTTGGCTTAGAACTTCCCAATTTTCTTTTCTCTTATTAAACATGCAAATTCCTGATTTCATATGATGCTTTTCATCTATACCTGCTTTGATCCATTTTGTAAGCAGTTTAAGATAACCATAGGTTAGAAATAACTATTTATTATGGATATAACATAAAGACATTTATGTCTGATCCCTGAACCATCAAAATATATAACAAAAGACTGAATTCTCTAGAAAACAAGTAAAAGTGCATTGTAGTGTATGAAATTGCTTAAACTTGTGTAATACATGTTTTTCAAGTAAATATTAATCTTCAAAGATCTTGTTGAATATCATTCAGTGCATGTGCAAGTAGTCGTATTTTATTTTCCATGGCTTTTTTATTGTTTGCCATTTCCTGCAGAAGCTCCCGCATTTCTTCTTCAACAGAGTAAACCTGAAAGAGCACACAGAGACCAAAGAAAAATCTTGCTTTTCTTAACTCACCTAAACCCATAAAATCTTGGCAACTTTTAACACTGATAAGCAATGCAAGAGTTATATGCTTATGTTTAAATATGCAATGCACTACTCTTGACACTGGATGCAGTAGCAGAATTTTGCTTTAAAAAAAGTATTAACCTGCTACGAGATAGCAAGTAATGTATGAAAAGCAGAAAACTTATTACAGAGAAAAAGGACCAGTTGTCATGCCAAGAAAGAATGCAGTATATGACCGGAACAGTAACTGTTAACATTGGCATAGGTGAGTTAAAAGGATTATCTGGCTTAATCATCATTACTCCTGCTTGTATAGATAAGGAAATGTTATATTCGTAACACCTACAAAGCATGGAGCTTTACTTTGCTGGAATACTAGTTCTAGAGATTTTCTTGCTGTGCAAAGATTGAGTACCAAACCAGGGCTGTTTCCATTCAGAGATCAGACTGATAGATACAAACAGGAGACTTGCAAGTACCACTGTTGTGGCTGTAGAATCAAAATGCAAATGCAATAAACATATACATTACTATTAAAATTACCTTTTCATTTGCTGCTTCAATTTGTTTTTCCTTTTCATTTGCCAGCTGCAATAGTTCTTCCTGATGTGCTGCCAACATTGACTCAAGTTTTTTTCTAAAAGCATTATCCATTTCATGAAGCTTTTCCACAGCAATCCTAAAAATTATTAAAAAAAGAGATCATGCTCCTGCAAACAACTGAAGTATTTTGCTTTGTCCAATTCTGCCTTTGATAGGGTTTTAAAAATATAGGCACAAAGACAATTATATCAGTATCAGCATTAGAAGATGTCCTGTTTTCCCAAGTACGTGTTCTCGTTTTATGCACTGTGTTCAGGGCTTCTGGCATTCCTCTCAGCTGAAGCATTTAATCACTAGCAAAAGAATATGAAAATTTGGGCTTGCTACTGTCAACATGGATAAGAACTTCATATGCTTTCAAATATCTACTTTTATGCTTTTGGTTCCCAAGAAGTGAATGCCTGAACTGTGTGATCCTGTAAATGGCCTTTGACCCTGTCTCACAGCAATAGAAAAGTGTCTGCTTCACAGTAGTGAAGCATTTTCTTGACTCAAGCAACTTCTGCTTTTAGGGGATAACTCTAAAATATGTAGGAACAAAAAGCAAGGCAACTTATTCTACTGGATAATTAATTTACAACAATTTTTTGAAACAATCCAGAATTATTTGGGAAAAAAATTCAGTTTCACTACTGATTTTCCAACAATTCCAAACCCTGGTATTATTGACTGTTTGAGGAGGTTGGTGGTTTTTTTCTTTTTGTTTTGTTTGTTTAAGTATTTGTTTGTTGTGTCGGTTTTGTTTGTTTTTTTAATCAAACTTGACCATCAAGCTATTTTCTTTCATTTATTCATCAGATAACCTTCCTTAAAATAGCAGCTAATGCATAATTAATCAGTGTTTAACTTAAAATGTAAAGCAAAAAACCTTAGTCATACTTATTCCTTCAGTAACATGGTTATTGCTGCTAGATAAATATAATAAGTATGTAGTCTTATTAAGTAGCTGGTATTTTCTTCAGAATAGTTGGGAGGAAGGAAGAAAAACATGAGAAGGAGGCCTAAGAATAAAGTAGAAATCATACTAAGAATCTAAGCTTATCACAGGCAGCAGTCTAGCACACTTCTCCATAATACCAGAAGCATATGAAAAAGTTTTCTGGGTTATGAGTACTTGTTTCTTATATTTAACTATTAATTGATAAAAAAAAATTGCAGTACAAGAGGAACAAGAAAATAAATTAAAAATCTGTTTATAATTGTATGTGAAGAGAATGACAGGTAACTTAGAAACAGTCTTTTTGTCAGGGACTAGAATACTAATTACTAGGCAGTAAGTTAGCCAGGAGTGTTGATTTGATGGAGGGCAGGAAAGCTCTTCAGAGGGATTAGGGACAGGTTGGATTGATGGGCCAAGACAAATGGTATGAGGTTTAACAATGCCACATGCCACATCCTGCAGCTGGACACAACAACCCCAGGCAGCGCTACAGGATTGGGGCAGAGTGGCTGGAAAGCTGCCCATCAGAAAAGGACCTGAGGGTGCTGGTCAACAGTGGCTGAACACAAGCCAGGAGGGTGCCCAGGTGGCCAAGAAGGCAAATGGCATCCTGGCCTGTATCAAAAATAGTGTGGCCAGCAGGACAAGGGCAGTGATTGTCCCCCTGTACTGGACACTGGTGAGGCCACACCTCAAGTGCTGTCCTGTTGTGGGTCCCTCACTCCAAGAAAGACACTGAAATGCTGCAGCATGTCCAGAGAAGGAAAACATAGCGGGTGAAGGGTCTGGAGCAAAAGTTTTGTGAGAGGGTTGAGCTGGGGTTGTTTAGCGTAGAGAAAGGGAGATTAAGGGGGGACCTCAATGTTCTTACAACTACCTAAAGGAGGGTAGGGGTCAGTCTCTTCTCCCAGGTAACAAGTGACAGTATGAGAGGAAATAGCCTCAAGTTGTACCAGGGGAGGTTTAGATTCGAAGTGGGAAAAATCTATTCACTGAAGAAATTGTCAAGCACTGGAACAGACTGTTCAGGGAAGTAGCTGACTCACCATCCCTGGAGGTATTTGAAAGAGTTGTACATGTGGCAGTTAGGGACATGGTTCAGTAGTGGATTTTGCAGTGCTGGGTTAATGATTGGATTTGATGGATCTTAAACGTCTTTTCCACCCTAAATAATTCTATGATTGATTAATATTGTTGTGGATCTTTCCTCCATTTTGTACACAGTGAATGAGGTATTTTTACTTTATCCTGCACAGAAATTAGTGAAAGCACTGTGGCCTCCCCTGTACACCAGCCATTGTTGTTTGGCTTTATCTCTGATTTGCAATTGATTTGTTCCACACATCCTGGTCATGAGCTGGAGGGTTGACAGGCTCATGCTCAAAGAAACTCTGATACAGGCTGTGCCTCACACACACAAACATCTTCACTGTACAACTCCAGCCAGCACGTGTGATTGCTGCAGAAGAATCTCTGTTACGGAACTGACATGGAGTTTACTTACAAGGTAAATCAAAAGCATTGGGGTGGAATGGGTATATAAGGGAGGAATGAGTGTAGGCTCCAGTCATTATCAAAGAAAATGGAAACGGAGCTAACAATGAAGAATGCTGTAACTGAATGCCAGTTCCACAAAGTACCTCACCTGTATAGTGAGAATTCCTCCTAGGCACACAGAGTTTGTAACTGGGCTCACAAGTACTTAAAAAGGCATTGCACATTCTTTTGCCATATAATCAAACCTTTTTATATACTTGTTAACACTGAAACTCCACAGTAACTGAGTATTCACAAGATAAAGTATTAAGGTGTTTACCTTTGAGTTTGAAGACTTTTATTTCTCTCTTCAATCAGCTTCTTCTCTTTGATATCAAAGTTTTCCTTCATTTGTTTAACCTGCACCTCCAGCTGGCTTAATAGCTCTCCTTTACCTTGCCACCTCTTTTTCAAGGCACTGAAAATAAAATGCACGTATTTACAATGACTATAAGTACCACTTATTAGGAGGGCAGAAAAAAAATTTCCATGCTTCCATTTTTCGTCATTTCTATGGGTTTTAATAGCAAGCAAGTACTCTCTGTACAGTAACTTCAGAGCAGTGTTGCATACAATGATCCCAAAGAATTATTGTGACTTGTCTGTATCACCTGTGTGCGTTCCTAATGTCATCAAGTTCTACTTCTTTTTCTTCTAGCAGTTGCTTTAATTCCTCTTTTCTTTCATTTTGCCTTTCTAATCTTTCGATTAGCTTTTCACATTCAGCAGTTTTTTCATCCAACTTTACTTGAAACAATTTTTGAAAGTCACGATTTTCTTCATGGTGTTTTCTGATTTGTTTATCTTTTTCTTGTAAGCCCTTTAGAAGATAAAGATTTTAGAACATATAAACACTCATAACTTTATTGTTACAATTTAAGAGTATTTGTTTAGTCTATGGTGGAATAAAGCAGAGAAGAACATGTGAAAGTGACTCTTCTGAATGTATGAAAAACACTTAGTAAAGTGATAGCCAGTTAGTCAATCTTCATCTGAAAAAAGTCAGAATAAGAAAAAAATCACAAAACCAAATCTGAAGTTGAAAGCAAGTTAAGAAAAAAGTTATTTTGAACTCTTATTCTACGTAAGAATAAACAACTTATTCTTTTGAACAACCTCTTCTACACAGTCCCCGGGTTTACAATCTGTAACAGTGAGTAATGCACCTAACTTTGACTGACATAACATGCTATGAATTTTGATTAATAAGCTAAAGTCTTATGTCAATGTATGAATGAATGGAATTAATAGAACAAAACATCGTACCTCTGCTGCCAAAATACTGATTTACAAGAACAGAATAAAGAAAAACCATTTACATCTTGTAACATAAACATGAAGCAAACATTTAAAATTGTTTTTCCTTTTTTGGGATGAATTATGCTATCTGGGTTTCACCTCTCTCAAAATCATTCTCAAGA
This sequence comes from Oxyruncus cristatus, assembly GCA_013399855.1. Taxonomy (NCBI): domain Eukaryota; kingdom Metazoa; phylum Chordata; class Aves; order Passeriformes; family Cotingidae; genus Oxyruncus; species Oxyruncus cristatus. The sequence continues at coordinate 983,793 of VXAY01001554.1, read as the reverse complement.
ATAACTTGAAGCAAGGAAAAGAGAATAAAGTCTGTACATAAATGTGGTTCAATGAGAGATTCAAAATAGCACCTCTGTACATGAATTTAATAAAAAACTCTCTTCTGCTCTCAGTGAAATGAATTGCCACTGACAGCCTGATTGTGATTTGTGAGTTGGTAAATGAGGAGTGCAGACACAGCTTTCATTACAGCCTCTACAGTAGCTAAAATTAAGACTTGCAGTGAAAGTTAAGGACAAAAATTGTCAGATATGGCACTTACTTCTTTTAATCTCCTAATTGTTTCTGTCTGATCATCCAGTATTTTGTTTTTAATTCTTATAGTATCACTGTCCTGTTCCTTTTGCTTTTTTAACATCTCAATCTCATTTGTCAGAACTTCAATTTTAGCTTCCAGTTTTCCCCGATCTTGAGCAAGATGAGCTCCTAGACAAAACAGGATATTCATGCTACAGCGCTCATTTCACAGATGACTTCAAGATGTGGAATGTTGGGAAATGGAGTGGAGTTTAAGGTAAGAACCACCTTATAAACCAAACCATTGACTATTTTGTCCATTGGAAACACTGTAGGGATTTAGTCTGTAGGTAGGTAACATTTAGGTAGCAAGTGTAGAACTGAAGGTCTCTCTTTATCCTTTGAAAACTTCTCCAAAAAACGTCAGCAGTAGTTCTTACAGATCCAGCCAATCTCAAAGAGCCCACAAGGTGGTGCTGAGTCATATGAATAGGGAAAAATGAAAAATACCCAAGTTTTTCTCCCCCCCACCCCGTATTTACTACTTTTTAAAGATATATACTGAAATTTTCACATTAGACTTATCTGATAGAAAACTAGCATTATATAACTCTTATTTACAAATCCTTGTTTTCTTAGTTTCATATTTAAAAGCTCTTTGTAAAACATTGTGGTATTTCAATATTTTTAGGAAATAAATAAGCTGTATTCACAACCAGCTCCCACAGCTGCTGTTACAGATCCCATGTGCCACAAAACATCTGTTTTTGCACATCAACTCTACAACTAGATAAGATCAGGAAGGCATCCAGAAACCTTGTCATGATTACAAGTCTACTGGAGTGTTTATCTGAGAGGTAAGACACTGAGCACCACCATTTTTTGTGAAAAAGAAAAAACACCCCCAAAACTCTTTTACCCTGTTGTGCCAGCTCCTGCCCCCATATTTTTCTTTCCATTTTTAACCCATCAATCACAGATTCCTGGGCTGTCAGCTGAGAAGTAAGTTTTCCATTTTCCTTTTTTAAAAGTTCAATTTGAACGGCCTTCTGTTTGTCCTCCTCAGTCACAGTTTCAAGTTCTCGAGTTCGACACTGTGTGAATGAACAATGGAAAAAGACAATAAGATCTTTTAAAACAAGTATTCAAAATCTCAAATCAATACTAATTGATTTTCTGGTTAGAAAAGTAATACTTATATACAGCAAATTAACTGAGAAATATTCTGCTTGCATTCAGGGTTCTGTCCGCATCTCTTTCCAGTTATGAAACAAATTTGCCTCAAGTAGACGTACTTCAATCCCAGAAAACTGTAAAGCTGATTTCTAGATAACCACCCTCAATTATCAATGCCATTATAAAAACCTATTTAGAATCACAAATTCACAGGTAAAAAAAGGCAAAAGAGAAAGTAAAGATATTAAAAACCAAATTAGAAGGAAACAGACAGAACTGGGATGAACTTTCACTTCCAATGATAAAGACTTATCTTCAATTATGCAGTCTACTTTTTGTTTTACTGATTACAGCTATTAAATATAGGTATTTTTCAATCTTGTTTTTAGCAGCATCACTGACTGGCAGAATCCTATTCTGTACAGCAACACAATGTTTGGACACCCCAACAGCAACGTGGCGGGAGGAGACCATAAACAACTGTGCAGGGGTTGTACTGCACCCAAGTTTTAGCACAAAAATGGACTGGACACATACATGAACTGAATCATACATCCATTTAAAATTTATGTTCCTGAGACTTTTAAAAATTATTTATGGGTAATAGAATAGTACTAGAATATGTTACCATAAAGCAACTGTGCCCACAGTATTTAACATTAAAATTTGACAATTAGTAGATAATGAATAATACTGCTAATGTTATGCAACTAGGAGATTTTAAGCTGCTAATAACTATACTGGATTATCTGCTCAATTTAATTTTTACTTTATCTACAGTGACCAATGCAGACGCATATTCCATTCCTTTGAATTACAAGGGCTCAGGGTTACTAATGTAGGTTTTGTAGTTTTGACTGACCACCTGATTATATACAAACTGCTAGTGCTCACAAGGAGTGCACTCTTGAAAACACAAATGAGTCTAGACTAGTCCTCTTCCATATGGGGAGCAGCATTTATAGAGAAATAGAAGTGCAAGATGCAAGAATAACAGCTGATGTGGAGTACCATGTTTTAGAGTGACAGGAAACACGTGTCTTTCAGTCAATCAACCTTGTATGGAATCATTAACTTTTATAGATGAAATATTACAAAAAAATATATATGTAGTTGAAGTGTTTTGAAACAAGTACCTTTAGGTTTGCTGTAACTTCTTCATTTGATTTTGTTAATTCTGCAATCTTTGCTTTCTGTTCTTCTACCATACTTGTCAGGTCTTGGATCAGACTTGCCATATCTTTTTCCCTTTGTTCAGACTCAAAGAGGGCTCGTTTATGTTTAACTAGATCAGCAGAAACATTTTCAAAACCCTCTTTTACCTAAAGTTTTGTAAGACAAGACTTGAAAAATGCTAACATTTGGAAAAAGTGTGTATACATAAACACAAGTGACATTTAAATTCCAAGTCAAGAAATAAGAAATTTATCAACTGTATATCAAATTAGTGAATATCTGAAACTGGTTTTTACTGGTTTGTTGGTGATATTTCAACTTGAAACTAGTTCTGCCCAGATACATATTTGTAAAAAAAAAAAGCAACAAAACAAGTAAACACAAACAAAACCCAACAACAAAAAGCAAACAAACAAAAAACCCAAGCCAAACCAACCAACCAAAAACCCCCCAAAAAACAATACAAAACCCACATGGGTGGATGGGAACTGAAAACAATGCCTTGATTTAATTTCATTGTTAAGTTCGACATTAAAATCTTGAAAGGAGTTAAAGTAAGTTCAATTTTTTTTTCCCCCAACAGAAAGATTTGAAGGGTAAAATATAAAATAATGTAAATACTAGCCAGAGAAATAAGTTCTCTAAGGAGTTTAGTAAACAAGTTTTGAATTCTGAATTTCAAAATGCTTATCCAAAATTCAATTTTGAAAAGTTAAACAATAAGGTACTTCATTATTAAATACACTAGTATATATGTAACTATAACCTTATCAAAATAAATGCATTTTTACTATAATTGAACATATTCTAATAGAACGTCAACATACTTTAAAAGAAATCAATAACACCAGACAGAAAGTGGTTTTTTCTACTTTCTTTTGATTAACTTCTACATATGAACAAAAATGCTGGTTTTTTTGACTACTGACTTGGCATTTGCTGTTGATCCTCTAATCATTTATATTTCAAAGCCTACCACTATTTTTGCATGAATGCTTGACCATAAGGATCAAAAAAACCACCAATAACAGAAACACCCCCAAAATATCTCCCAAAACCCAACACACTTAAGAGAACTACAACCCCACTGTTGTGGGGTGATTAAGTGTGAGATTATGTTCTCTCAGGCTTACCTCTTTAAACCTTTTCGCTTCAACAGTTAAAGCTAAACGAAATTCATCTTCTAACTCTCTGTACTTCTGGTATGACATGTTAATTTTCTCCTGAAATTCTTTAACACACTGTTGATGCCTCTGCTCCTCTTTAGCCACTTCTTTTGACAAAGCATCTTGAAATTCGGGTCCATTTAAAGCAACTCGGGTTTCAAGTTCTTTCCTGAAGTTATCAAACATACACTTGAGACACAAACTGCAGTATCTTGCAATGCTGTTTCAATTCATTTCCTTGGTATTACTGAACAATAATGAATTTCATAATAAATGGGATAAATTCCTTAGTCTTGCAGACAAATTTCAGTCTTCTATGACAATGACACTGCCATGAGGAAAATTCTGTTGACTAGAGGTATAACACCCAAAGGAATATCCTTATTTTTTAATTTAAACTTTTGTAGAAATTATTAAATTGCTCCTTTTCTTTTAGTTAGCAAAACATCTGGAAGTGACACTGGAATCACAGAAAAGCCCTGTACAGCCAGACACCCTCTTTTGCAGTCATTCTCTTCACCCTCACCCAACCAACAACTGTTGCTTCTCACTCAAGACTCAGAACTCAAAAAGCAGCACCAACGGGGACCTAAAAGGAGAATGCTGAAGCAAAAGTACACTGCACTTTCAGACTATTCTGTTCATCTCCTTTAAAGCAAAAAAACTGTCCTTCACATTACATCTTTTGGAGATTTAAGAGATAATTATTGTAAGTTCTCAGAACACAGCTATCAGATTCTTCCCATCTAAACTTGAAGCTGTCTTGGTATCTGAATACATTTGCCCATGTAAAATTTAGCAAATTTAACCAGCTTATTTTATTATAAACTTTCTCACATATTACTATACAACAGGGTATAGTATAGCTTTAGTTTGTACACATATTTGATTGTATTAGGTGACAGTAAAGAATATACACTCAAGTATTCTGCAAAAAAAGGGAAATTTTCGAAGAGGAAATCAGCCAGGAAGTAACTCAACCCCACACCCACAAGCAGGATACTGCAAAAGCTGACTTACTTTTATCAATACTTTATGTTATTGTAGTATATGTAACTCTTCAGACAGTAATTCAGATACAATTTTATTTTTATCTGATTTTTCCTGGATTACAGATCAAGTATTTCAAATAAAGAGTTCAGCCATATAATAAGACAAGAACCTATCAAATGGAAGTTGCCTACATGAACTTATGAGTCAGGAATGTACAAGATATGAAGGTATTCCTAAACAAGAAAGAAAATGTGTGGGAAGACATTTACATTTTTACAAAGACCATCTCTCACATTACTTAAAAAAAAAAGCCCTAAACCTCAAAACAAATCCAAACTAAAACACACCCATACTTTAGAACACATTTAAACAAAGTATGTTTACAACACGAGCATCTCTATTAACTTGTGAAAATAGATGACCCCATACCTTTGCTCTTGCTCTCTTAATATGAGAAGTTCATGTAGTTGTTTTACCTTCTCCTTCTGTTGTCGGAAGGATATTCGAAGTAACTGTACTTCTCTTTCATTTGCTGATGCTTTAAGCTCTGCTTCTTGCACTTGTTTCATCTGTGTGGAATTCATAAGGACAAGAACAAGATTTTTTTAAAACTGTAACCTAGTCTTCATGTCTTATCCTGGAATACAAAGGAACAGGTGATTTATAAGAGTATTGTTGTTTGGTTTTGTTTTTGTTTTTTTTTCTTAACATATTTTGTTTCTTTTGAAGAAATTTAAGACGTTTAAAATTATGTCTTAGCTTATTCTACTACAACACAAAAAAAGCAATTTTCATGAAAAAACAAAGGCATTTAGCTAATTTATAAAGAAGTTGAAAGTGTCCTGCAGAAGTGGAAGAAATGCATTGGCAGAATGATTTCCTCAATTATAAACTCTCATATTGTAATACTTCTATCAGTTTCAAACAAAACATTTTTAGATGTATTCAACATAACCTTTTTTTTAACACTCCACTTAAAAAAACCTCTCTTTGATTTGTACAGTTTAGAGATGCTGAACAGAGCTGCTTCCTAATGATTTTACAAAAAATGGAGAATCAGTGTAAACTCCAGATGGCATACTCCACTTTTTCCATTTGATCCAAGTTTTTATGAGTAATTACATTTCATAAGCTTAAGCCTTTTATATACAAAGCTCCCTTTCCTGATTCAATAAGGAGGGAAAAAAATGAATATGAAAAAGTTATGAAAAAAGGTTTTAATTACTCATTAAATGGTAATTCAAAATCAGGACACTTCAGAAGGTTAAGTTCTGATGTTCTACATGTCAAGCTTTTTCCTGAGTAATAATTAGCCACACCCCACTGTATTCTTGTTTTGTGGATGCTGAGAAGCAATTCTCACGTAATGTCAAGCAAGAGCAGATACAAATTTAAAGACTGCCAGAAAATAGGCAGAAAATAGGCATTTAGATGCATAGTAGACTTATCTGGAATCTCTTCAAGGAGTCATCTAGTAATGCTTGACTGAAGGCTTTAAACAGTGACTACCTGGAGCAAGTGTAATTTACCACTGAAAGTAACTGCCAACGTGTACTATGAGAAAGCTCTATTAAATATTACAGAATTTTTTAATCTTGGCGTTGATAATAGGCCAAAGGTATATTAAATCTGAACATTAGAAAAGAGAATTTAGTTTCTAGAGCATCATGATTATTCTTTGAAACCTAATTATTAGAGGGTATTTGTATTTGCTTCAGGATCTTAAAGACAGGAACAAAGACTTTGCCCTAAGAAAGTTTTGTAATTAAAAACTGCTACTACTATCCAAGGAGATGACATATTTCTACAAACTCATTAAAGGAATCAAAAACTCATACATCAATTAGGTATTTCCATTCTTATAGGATAGAAGAAAACTCCACACACCCCAAGCCCCTCTTTCTTGTTCTCCAAATCACTGTATTTAGTACTTTTCAAGGTGACAGCCAGATACCAATTCTAGATCCATAACAGCTCCAGTGTATCTACAGGTAAGGAAGAAAATGGAAGAGCCACTCAGGTGCCCAAACAGCAGCCTAAATTAGAGGGTGACTTGAACAGCACTTGCAGTTTGCTATCAGGGAGTGCCCTGAGTCTCATTCCTTTCAGGGTATCTGAGCAACACCAACCTCCTGCAGCACTGCACTGTAAGTTGAGAGACTTTTCAGGATGGGTATGTTAGGATTCAGTTTCTGTAAGTTCAGTGACACGGGAATAGGCTAATATAGGAATATAAACAAACAAAAGGAGTAGATATTTGAGGACACTGAAAATTCAGCCATTGACTTTTCAGACAGAAATAGTGGCATTATCTAGTCCAGCAACTTGATCTTTTGCATTTGTATACTGAAGAAAGTGCGTCCAACAACAAAAGCATCATTATCTTCTTCAGCTGTAAAAACATCCACCAAAAATCCTAACCAATGAAACAAAAAAACCCTACTCAAAACAACCAGAATCTTTAAAGTAAGTTCTCAGCAATTACTGTTTTGTTCTGGTTGCAATTAAAGGCATCTAATTCTAGATAAGCAAAACAAAAAGAATCACCAGGTTTCCATCCCACTAGTAAGATCGTTACTGATTTTTTTAAAAACTTGTTTTTGTTACAGTATATTACAGAAAATATCAACTTTAAGTTTGTTTAAGTACATAGGACTTGTTCTCCTTTATCTTAAGACCACATAATATGACATACTTCCATTTATAAAATACATTAATTGATGATTAAAATTGATACCTGTTATTAACTGCTATTGTTGTGGAAAACTCAGACTTAAAGCTTGCAAAATCTAGTGTTTCTTTGTATCCAGGACTATAGCAGCCACCCCATTGCCATTGTATTATTTGCTCATGAAAAATATTTACCTCTATTGCTCGTTGCTGCAATCTCTGCGTCTCCATCTTGGATAGTGTTTCTTCTAAAGCTTGCATGGCCTTCTGATGTTCTGCTTCTTTATTTCTTGCCCGATATAACTCATTAGTAAGTCTTTCAGTTTCACCTTTCAACTGTTGGACATCTGCTTGCAGTCTTGCTTTGTCATCTCTCTCTTTCAATATCAATTCCTTTAGCCTGAAAATAAATGCCATAAAGTTGTATTGCAAACATTTTAGTATTTAGTTTGATGCCAAATATATTGAGAAAACAACATTAGTAACTGTTGTAGCACCATATCTTGGTCTCTACTGAGTTTTACTACTTACAACAGTGTCATGTAAAACTTTAAAAAGATGTAAACTACTAAAGTCATGTGTAGCATTACTATGTGTAGCTTCATTTTAAAAAGCCTGAGCTGGAGACAACCTCACAGATAGATCTTTTAGGAAATGACGTTCCAGTATCATTGTGCTTTATATGCAAGTTGAACACGTAGTACCAATTTGTAATTTATTATCTTCACTAAACTCTGAAACATCCTTAAATATTTTAACAATTTTTATATAAGATCTATCTCAACAGAAAAGGAACATAAGCTTCTAATACAAAACAGTAACAAGTAAAGGTGGGAAGTGAACCTACAACAAAAAGGAAAAAAAGGGAAATAATCACAGTCAGTCATGGATGGTAACTCAGGATGCACCTGGCTTGTTTCTTCCGTACAAGAAAGAAAATGCATCTTTGACAACTCCAAAAATATCTGATGACAAACAATGCTTTGTTAGAAGTGAGATCTTTTGAAAAAAAAGGTGCTGCTCAGAACTTATGCAAGAATGATGACAACCAATGATGACAACTATCCGAAGATGTGCCTCCCTGCACAAAACATTGCCTACGGGCCAACTCTGGCCAGCCAGAAACACCTTCGTTCCAGTGCACTGAGCAGGGAAAACACGAGGAACGCTGTAGGTACAGGTGGAAAGAGAGACTGGGCAACAGAAGCATGATATGAGACAGCTACTAGAGCTTGAACTGAAAGTACAGTTATGATACAGACTGTTTGGAAACTAATGGCTGGAAATGGAGGTAAGCAACACACTGATATTTTTCTAAGATGAGAACAGGAGGAAAGCTGCAGAAAGGAATTTCATTAGGTAATACTGAGAGAAATTCTAGCACTACTTCTTGATGTGTTATTTTCCAAGTATATTGTTTAAAGCTGTTCTCATTTCTTAAGCCTACAAATTGAAATTTCATGCATCACAAACCCCAAAACAAACTCTTATACTACAGCACTGTTTCCCTACCTGTCTGTAGTGTATACAGCCATAGTCTGAATATTCTTTTCTTCTTTTGAATGCTTCTGTAGCTCTTTAACATGCTCTAATAATTTCTTCTCTGCTTGCTCTGCTTTCCACCTCTTTTCTTTCTCCTGATCCAGTTCTTGAATCAGCACCTTAGCAAGAATGTGGTAAGCAACAAATTACTAGTAAATGTTCAAACATAGCCAAAAATGACAAGCAATATTTATAACTGTAGAACAAGACTTTTTTGTCTTTCTGGAATTCATGGGTGACAGAGCAAAAGGCAAGCGACCAGGCCAAAAACTCCCATAAAAGTGAAACAAAATAAATCCTCTCCCAGCTGACACTACATGAACAACACTGCTTTTGATACTATATACATGGAATTGGTTTTGTCAGCTCCAATTTTAGTTTGACCAGGAGACGTATGCTTGGCTTCAAGTGAAGACACACTCATACTTAATTTGAAATGATGAAAAACCTACTCGGTATGTTGATTCCTCTGTGGGATTTGAATGAATTTCTTCTACTTTTTCTATATTGCTCTGTCTACCAGATAGTATTTCAGCTTTTCTTCCCACTACTTTCAAGTCTTGATTATCTGATGATGAATTAAGATGAGAGTCTCTCTGACTGGAGCGTAAACACTTTGAGGAACTCTTCTTCTCCTCCCTATATTAGCAGGACATCAAAGTATATTTAAGAGTTTAAACAGTAACAGGGGATTCAGACACTTTTATAGAATGAAATTTTAACAGTTCTGTGCTACATTTGAATACTACAGTTCAAAACCACACAGAAAATAATTTGCAAGGAGACTACAGCAGAAAACGCTAAATTCAAATAGTCAGCTGTAAAAAGATACATATAACTAGTTTATGCTGTCTGAAATACATCTTACGGTCACATAGATATGAAACACTTCTGGAGAGGCAGAGTAGCTGTAGAGCTGCAGTGGCCAACTAAGCCAATATATCCAATTTGTATCATCTTCTACTCATCACTCCTGATAAATAAATCACTATGGCATCCTGAGCTTCATCACAAAATATGGACAGTTAAATTCTTGACCATTGTTTGGACAGCATGAATCTTTTATTTTTATTTTTTAATGACTCAGTTCTGTCTGTGGAGAATTTTTCTGTCACCACAATTTAAAACAAAGATGGAAGTATAAGCTGTAAGAATTCTGAAAGTGTTTGTTTTGGAATCTTCAATTCTGTTCTCACTTAAAGACAGAAGCTGCTCATATACAGAAATGACAGAATGAAGCCTCAGTAGCTACTCATTTTCAGGGTATTATTAACAGAGCTAAGTGACCCAACCTACCACTTTCAGAAGAATGTTTCAAGTACTACATTCACTCTGAAAATACTCAGCTTAATTCATTTTGGCTTTATATGGCAAACATTGGGATACCTGTTGGTTATTTTGTTCTTAAGATGACTTGCATGACACTTAGGAGATAAGGTAGTTCTCCGGTGAGGAGGGATCTTGCTTCTTTTCATGACCTTTCTGTTGTTCTCTTTCCCACTCTCATTTTCACTCTCAGAAGTTGGATCTGTGTCTCTCTTAGCTTTGAGACAACTTGGAGGAGCTTCCTGTCTTGAGCTATCAGATACCTAGGAAGGGATCAAAATTTTATCTATAAATTTTACCATTTCTAATTGGCTAATTTCTCACACTTATTCAGGTGCTATTTTAAAAAAAGTTCATACAAAATAATTTTGATAGAAAAGTAAATAATTGCTTCCAATTTTTTACTTTTACAATCCCTTCCCTCCTTGCTCAAGTATTTCATTATTTTAAAGATAAAATAAAACTAACATGCTTGAGAACATATAGGTGTATCTCTTTGAAATTCCTGAAGTTTGGTAAAATCCTTAGGCCTAAAAGGTTGGTGCAAAATGTAAAACAAATACAGCACTTAAAACCAAAAGAGCCTTGCAAACACCATCAACTGTTAAACCTGACAAACTTCTATGCTTCCTATGCTAACAAAACATATCAACAAAACAAACTATGTTAACTGACAAACAGATCAAGTTGACCTATTGGTGAAATTAATTTTTACCAACTGTATAATCCAGGTGTTCTGGTGCATTTCATATTTTACTTTGGTTCAGTTACTATATTGATGGCTTCAGGGTAAAAAAAACAGACAAGAATTTTCTAACATAACATGATCACATAGCTCTGCTAGTCCCATACACTATGGTTTTTATCCAGTATGAAAGTTGTCAGGATTCGAAGTGCAATCTTCAGTTTTAAAGAACTGCTTTTATTTTATTTCCAGCTTCTCAAATTGATTAAGAACATGTTAGCATCGTCAGCTCATACACACCAGTAGAAATGCTCCAGTCTGTTCCAGAAAGCTTGCATTATCAGAAATGTACACCTGATTTTACAAACAAAACTTCCCGTGTGATCACAGAGAAAAAAAAAAAAAAATCACCTTTTGCAGTATCTGTGAAATCAGATCTTCTATTCTTTTAATCCTCATCTCATTGTATATTTTATCAAGTTCAGTCTTCTCTGGTTCTGAAGAGGAGACAAGCTCTGTGGAGGAGCTGGTGGCACCTCGTACTGGTATTCTTGTACGCTGACGAAAATGAGCCAGTGCCTGGTCGATATGAGGTGTCACCAGAGGTAAGGTAACACTGTTCTATCAGAAGGCAAGAAAACCCTTGATGCATTAATGAGTTGGAAGCAATGTAAAAATAAAGCATATCATTATTAAAATCAGTACACACAAACTATGGCACCTGATCTCTGGATGAAGGGCACCCAGATGAAACCAAAGAGCCCAAACCATCTTCTAAGCACTGCAAATCTGAATGGTTTTTTTCTTCCAGGTCCACTGGTTCACCAGAAATATCTCTTCCATCTAGAGCTGTTAGCTGGGGCAACGACTGAAGAACAGTTTCTCTATAACCTTGAGGAGAAGACCACATGTAAACTGAAATCAGTCTCCCAAGATGTCTAGAGTATATCAGGTACCCTGTAATCTTAAATGATTCACTGCATTTTTAATATAAGAAAAAAAGTAGTGAGTTATCTACAATTGTCTCATCTTTCCCCATCTATGGCATTCAACAGACAACATTACAAAATTAAATGAACTGGCAAACTCTCTGCCTGGTCCTGACCTACACCGTGGTTTCCCAACCATCATCAGCACACTGCAGTTGCACAGACAACCTTTTAATATCAGACTACTGCACAAACACAGTTGTATCAAATGGAAGGATAGACAAATGTAATGGGAAGGCAAGTTCTGAAACAGCTTAGATAACTTGTCCATGAATGAAATAAGGCATTATGAAACTTATGTAAGCACTGAAGTTAACTATCTTTAAATTAACGGAATTTGGGCTTCTAAACAGTGCAGTTTGGAAAGTTTGAGTCACCAAAGACATATGAAGAGGTATGTAAATACTTGCTGAAGAAAACTAGTGGAATATTCTAAGTTATCCAGACAACTTTTATAGTCCTGTTACTGTTTCCATAGTGCCTGAATGCATTTGTAAAACCTTTGCTTTTGAAAATATTATTTAAAACCTAATTTGGCTTTCCTCTAGTACCTCTGAGGTTTCTTTCTAACTGTACATACATTACACCTGTGTCAGTTACGTGGTCATTATATAGTTACTATTTTGTATTATCGCATTATTCCTACTGTTCTACTCTTTGTAAGGAAATTATCTTTGAGCTCTCCCAGAAGTATCAGTCCTCTGCTTCTATCTTTCTGTAGATTTTCCCCTCTCATATACATACAGAAAGAAAACAAAAAAAACCCTACACCAAAATAGGATGCTACAATTTAACTACTTTGAAAACAGAGTGTAAGGTTTAAATGGCAGGAAAAACCTACCCCCAAAGCAGAAGCTCTAAGCAACCCAGCTGAAAGGGATATATCAACATGCAATCTCCAACTTGTCTCCATGCTGCTGGCTGAAACCCCTGCCCACTATTTTGATACAAATGCTAATTAGTGCAGAGTATTCTAGAGTCTGCCACTACTAACTGAAGCTGTGGGAAAAGAAGGAAAAGCTACTTGTGCCACTGATTTTTTCCTTGTGGTCTCTATCAGTAGCAGACTCTACTTCCCATGCCCACCCTCTTTCTATGTAGTTCAATATCTCAACGTACATTCTTCAAATTCTCCATCTACCCACTTATAATATTAATACTCCTTTCCTCCTATTTCTGCAACACTTTCTGTTTCCATCACTTTCCCACCTCAACCTAAAATAACATAGAATTATAGAATGGTTTGGGTTGGAAGGGACCTCAAAGATCATCTAGTTATCCAGCCCCCTGCCATGGGCAGGAGACACCTACTAAACCAGGTTGCTCCAAGACCATCCAACCTGGCCTTGAACACTTCCAGGGATGGGGCATCCACAACTTCACTGAACAATGTGTTCCAATGTCTCATCACCTTCACAGTAAATAATTTCTTCTTAATATTTAATCTAAATCTACTGTCTTTCAGTTTGAAGCCATTTCCCCTTGTCCTGTCACTACATGGAAAAGAGTCTCTCTCCATCTTTCTTGTTGTCTTCCTTCAGGTACTCGAAGGCCACAATTAGGTCACCCCAAATCCTTCTCTTCTTCAGGCTGAACAATTCCAATTCTCTCAGCCTTTCCTCACAGGAGAGGTGTTCCATCTCTCTAACCTTTGTGGCACTCCTCTGGATTCACAAGTGAAAATTTTGAGCCTTATCTAACCATACAAATACANGGAGAAAAAAAAATCTGTCTTTCATGGAAAATGAATTAATTTTGACAAGAGTTTAGATTTCGCAGGCTGGCCAGCTTATGAATGAATTTGCAAGCTTCAGAACATGACTCACAGCTTAAAGGAAATGATTGGCCTAATGAACACAAAATATCCACCTGAGATCCATACCTGCTATGTGACAAACTGGATTGGCTTTTCCATTTTTTTCCAGTGTGAGGTTCGTCAAACAGTGCAGCCCCTTTGTGCATTCAAGTAAGTGAATAACGTTGCTTACACAGTTGCTGTGAAGCTCAATCTGGCTAATCTTATATCTGGTTCCATGAAGGGATTGAAGTCCTGGAAATTTGAAAAAAAAAACCCAACCACAAAATAATGTTTTCTGCTGCTGTCCTAGCCTACAGAGTTTAGGACAAATGGCAACTTATTGAAAAATATTCAGTAAATAATATAACTGGAAATGAGAGAACACTTGTTCCATATCCTTGTCTATATATGTTAATTAGCCACAGTACTCTACCACATAGTACAACACTTAAGCTAGTTATGAGAGCTAACTGTAAAGAAACACATTAGTTTCTGGCTGTTACAAAGCATGTAAAAATAAATATTTTCCTTGAAGTTTCATTTTATAACTCAGTTCATTAACTAAATTGTTACCAATGTTCTTTTTCATTTTCTATTACAAATTCTCTTCATTCTGTAGCATAAAATCTCACAAGCAACAACTGACCATTTTTACAAACAGACATCGGTGAGAACTTCTGTAAGTTGCATTTTTGGAAATAAGCCCGAAATGTTCACTGTGCTATTTTCTGAACAAGCTTGGTCTTGCCAAACACAGAATAATAAATTCCAGTTTAGAACAATCTGTGGTGTTAGAAACTTGAAAGCTGAGAGGAGCAGCAATTACCGCTTTTATTAGAATTATTTGGTGAATTAGCACTTTAAGTACTAGAAATTTTTCAAAATACACTTGGTCAAGTTTTTCAAAATTGAAGTGAGACAAATGCTTTGTACTGCACTGCACTTGGCAAAGGCACTTACCAGAGAGATCGTGTATGCGATTATATGACAAGTTCAGCACAGTTAAATTAAAGAGTTTTTCCAGTCCTAAACAAAATGAGGAAAACATAGAAATGGTAAGATTTTCAGAAGAATGCTCTGTTTTCATCAAATGCTAAGCTTGCAAAGTGAGCCTTAAAAGATCGTAACTACGAATTATGACATTACATAATTATTATTACTATATGAAACAATAATAATAAAAATCAGGTTTTCCGTCTAAATTAAGGCAGTTTGTTATGATAAAGCTTACCAAGACTATATAGACTCATTCTAAATTTCACATTATAATATCGTTAGTAGCCCATACTAACTTTGCATAACCTTAATTATATGCCAACATTCCAGAAGCAACCTTCAAGACAACTCTTAGAAAACTTTCCTGAGTTTCGAAATGGACAGAAATAAACATTGCAGACCCTCCACTTTGGTTATCAGGTTACAGGATAAGCTCAGGGTGCGCAGGTTCGCCAGGGAGCCGAGCCCCTCGATCCGGCGGATCTGGTTCGAGGACAGATCCAAATGCTGCAGGTTGCGGAGGTGGCCGAGCCCTTCGATCCTGGCGATGCGGTTGCAGTGGGCGTTGAGCGTGTGCAGGTCCGAGCTCAGGGTCACATCCAGGAGGCTGCGGAGGAGAGGGGCCTCCGTCAGCCGGGCAGCGCCGCTCCCGGGCCGCCCGTCTCCCTCCGGCCCGTTCCTCACTCACCTCTTCAGGCCCCTATCCATGAGGCTGAGCTCGCCGGGAACCCCTGCCATCCCCCCGGGCCCCGCGCAGACCGCTCCTCGCTTCTGACCTCCCACGGCGACGCTCCCGCCGTACGAGCGGGACACAAGGGCCTCACGGCCCCGCCGCTTTCCCGCTCCCGCCGGGGGCAGGCGCGGCCGCAGAGGGAGGCGGCCCCCCCGGAGCCCGCGCAGCGCGGCAGCCGAGCCCGCGGCCGCTTCCTGCAGCTTCCTGCCCCCTGCTTCCTGCCGCCTGGGATCGCCCCGCGGCGGGGCCGGCTTTATAGGCCGGACTGATTTGAATTCTTCTTGGCGGGGGGCGGGGGGCGTTTGGGAGCTTTGGAGTTTTTTAGAGCTCACACAGTATTAAGAGTTTAACAGAACCACAGAAGCACAAAATATCCTGATTTGGAAGGGACCCACAAGGATCATCAAGTCCAACTCCTAGCCCTGCACAGGATGAGCCCCAAGAGTCACACCATGTTCCCGAGAGTATTGGTCAAACGCTTCTTGAACTCTGTTGGGCTTGGTGCTGTGACCACTTCTCTGAGGAGCCTGTTCCAGTGTCCAGCCACCCTCTGGGTGAAGAACCTTTAACTGATATCCATCCTAAACGTCTGACACAGCTTCATGCTGTTCCCTTGGGTCCTGTCACTGGTCATCAGAGAGAAGGGATCAGTGCCTGCCTCTCCGCTTCCCCTCACGAGGAAGTTGCAATGCATGAAGACTGCAATGAAGTTTCCCCTCCATCTCCTCCAGGCTGAACAGACCAAGTGACTTCAGCTGCTCCTCATACAACTTCCCCTCAAGGCCTTTCACCATCTTCCTTGCCCTCATTTGGACGCTCTCTAACAGCTTAATATCTTTCTTATATCGCAGTGACCAAAACTGCACACAATATTCAAGGTGAGGCCACACCAGTGCAGAGCAGAGCAGGACAATCCCCTCCCTTGACCGGCTGGTGATGCTTTGCCTGATACCCCTCAGGATATGGTTGACCCTCCTGGATGCCAGTTTATTCCACTCAAACCTCAAAGTTTGCCACTGTCTCGGGCAGACCATGCCTGGCTTGGCCTCAGCTGGAGACATAGATTTCACCCTGCAAAAGAGGCATTTCCTAATGCACTGAAGCCATGGTAGCACTTGGAGCTTTGGTTCAGAATTTGCCCATGGGCCCGCCTGCACAGGATGCTGAAATCTGTGGCTCCCACCCCAGTATTTGTGCATGGTGTGACCCGTGCTGGATCCTGAAGAGCAGGAAAATCACAGCACTGCTGAGCTGCTGGAATGTTCTGCTGGCCACAACTGAGGAATCTTGCTCACCTCCTGGCGATGGGCCTGATGCATCCCAAGACACAGCTGGCCCTCTTGGCTGCCAGGGCACTGCTGATTCATATTCAGCTTGCCATCAAACCAGGACCCAGGTTCCTTTCCACAGTTCTGCTCTCCAGCCTGATTCCCCAGTCTATACACTCAACCAAGGTTGTCCTATCCCTGGTGCAGAATCCGGCACTTGTCCTTGTTGAACTTCATATGGTTGGTGATTGCCCAGTCCTCTGATTTGTCAGGGTCTCTCTGCAGAGCCTCCCTGCCTTTGAGGGAGTCAACAGCTCCTCCCAAATTAGTATCATCAGCAAACTTGCTTAGTATCCCTTCGAGTCCTGCATCCAAGTAATTTATAAAGATGTTGAAGAGGGCCCTGCAGAACCCCACTAGTGACTGGTGTCAGCCTAATGTCCTAGTTCCCTACTACCTTTTGTGCCCTAACCATGAGCCAGTAGCTTATCCATCCCATGATGTGTTTATCCAGCTGTGTGCTGGACATTTTGTCCAGAAGGATCCTGTGAGAGAAAGTATTGAAAGCTTTACTGAAATCCAAAAACATTACATTAGCTGGCTTCCCTTGATCAAGTAGGTGGGTTACCTTGTCATAAAACGAAATTAAGTTTGACAAGCAGGGAATGAACCTGTGCTGNATGGATAGAGAAAGGGGGTCTCTTTGCAGCAAGGGGTTTTGGATTAACCCTCTGAAGCTTTTCTTTGCTTCAGTCGTCCCCAGTCACTGAAGTGAGACTGAGGCCTGTAGTTTTCCAGGTCATCCTTCTTGCCCATCTTGAAAACTGGGGCAATGTTTGCCAGCTTCCAGTCAATTGGGACCTCTCCAGATTCCCAAGGCTGTTCAAAAGTCATTGAGAGAGGCCTTAAGGATGACTTCAGCCAGCTCTTGGAGTATTCTCTTATGAATCCCATGAGGCCCCATAGACCTATAGGAATCCAGCTGGAGCAGTAGGTTCCACACAAGTATAGGGTTAACTGGGAGTTTATAATTCTCACAGCCATGGTCCTGCAACTCAGACCACTTTAGCCTGTCATCTGTGTTGAAGGCAGAGGCAAAGAAAGCATTAAACATCTCTGCCTTGTCTGTGTCCCTGTTTGTGAGATGATCATCCTCATCCTGTAATGGCCCAATGTAATTTCTGCACTTTCTTTTGCCATTAATATATTTAAAAGAACTCTTTTTATTGTTCCCCACAGTACTGTTTAGCTTCAAATACAGTTGACCTTTGGCTACATGAATTTTCTGCCTACAACAATGAGCAGCATCTCTCTATTCCTCCCATGTCTCCTACCCTTGCTTCCATTGGGCATACACCTTCCTTTTTGCCTTACTTCCAAAAGAATATCCCTGCTCTGCGAAGCCAGCCTTCTGCCTTGTCTGCTTGACTTCTGACATTTTAGAATTGCCTGCTCTTGTGCCCTTAGGAGATGATGTTTGAAAAGTGACCAGCACTGATGGACCCCAGCACATGCAAAAGCATTTTTGCAGAAGTCTGTAGGACTTGTTTTTTGAAGATGAAAGTATATAGTGAGTGCTGCAGTGATTTGGAGAAGATGGAAGACTTGTCTTATGGTTAAAAGCTGCTCTGGAGCTGTGGATTCTTTCACTGACCACACTGCATACCTTTTGTGTGGTGAAGGAAATCCACTTTAGCCAAGTCATCAAAAAAATTGAAAGATAACAGTCTACGCAAGCCTATTTTAGCTAAAGGTCTTTTACATGATGGCATATTATATAAACCTCACATGTCAGATGAATTTATTTTGTACTGGGGTGAAAATCCTATGTTTCAGGACTGATCTGAACCACTGTGTCTTTCACAGTTGGGCCCTGTAAAAGCATGAGTTCAGTTCGTTGCATTACTGAGCTTTGACCTTTGGGACAAAACCAGTTCCACAAGTTGACTGACAAAATGTAAGAACTTTTCAGCTACTAGTTTGGGAACTTAGACAACCCTTAAGGTCCATGCTGAACTTCTTTCAGTTAGTCCCCCTTTCTGCTTATTTTACTGTACATATTTTAAAAAGAATAAGTACATTTTTTCTTGTACAAAAGTTACGGTTTTATGGCATATCCACATCTGATTAAAGAGAAGCTCCCTCTCTGTATTTTGAACTCAAAATATACCACAGATTGTTAAGTATGTAAAAAAAAAAATCAGTGGGTGCACCTTAAAAGACACAGGCCAAACTGGTGGGAATGATGACTCCTTCATCTTTCTTTGCAGACAATGAAAATGATATTGCCTCTTCCCCTCACAGTAGTCTCTGAAGATTAAATACCTTCTTAGGACATGTTTGGGTGCTATCTTAATGATGAGTGCTCAAGAAAAAACTCGGAATAAACTGGTAATTTTCTTTCTAGTGTAGTGTTTAATGAGTGAAGTATAAACAAGCTCCAGTGTACTCAGGGACTGATGAGGTTTTGGCAAAACATACTGGTGGTCACTGGTTATCACTGTCCATCTTATGTATGAACAGCGGAAAAATAGTGCCAGACTGTTCAACTAATGTCCATGTCACTGTCAATAACATAAGGAGGGCTGACTTCTTTCTTCATGCTCCCATATCCTACCTCTTTCCCTAGGTCTGATGTAGAAGTCACATTTACCCACCTCTCGCAGTTGTCTCTGAAGACATACATAAAAGAAATGGAAATCTGTTGATGAAAATCAGCTGAGAAATGAGCATTTGCTGTGCATTATTTGTTATGCCATGTTCTTTAAAAATACCTGCAGACCTTAATAATTTCTGAAGTACACATTAAACCAACATGTACATGATTTGCCAGTGATTCTTGAAGTGTTTGGTTAATCATCTTCACACAGAAGACATTAAAACCCAAAGTATGCTCTCTTTTCTGAATGATTAAGCCAAGCTTCCCATAACATTTCACTAGCAGGTAGGGCCATGACAGACTGCTAACAAAGTGAATTCTGCTGTGAAAAAACAGAAAAAAAATGGGAAAAGAAGAAAGCGATGATCCCAAAGATGTGCAAAGAAAAGAAAAAGCCAAGATGCAACTCAAAAGAAATATAGGTTATTTTGATGGGGTAAGTTTTATTATAGGATCAATTGTCGGAGCAGGTATCTTTGTGTCTCCCACAGGGGTGTTAAAGCATTCCTTACTCAATGTTGGCATCGCACTAATAATCTGGACTGCATCTGGGCTGGTTTCTCTGATGGGTTCCCTCTGCTATGCAGAACTGGGAACCTCTCTGCCTTTCTCCGGAGGAGAATATAGCCATATTAAAAGAGGCCTTGGATCCCTCCCTGCCTTTGTGTTTATCTGGACATCAACATTTACCAAGCCAGCATCAAATGCTGCTCGAGCCCTGCTGTTTGCTGAATACGCCACCCAGCCCTTCTATGGCATTTGCCCTCCACCAGAAGTGCTGAAAAAATGCCTGGCCTTGGCCGTTCTCTGGTCCCTGGGGATTTTGAATGGCTGCAGTGTCAAAATGGCTGCGTGGGTGCAGACAGTTTTCACCCTGCTGAAGATGATGGCCTTGTCTGTAATTGCTGTCGGCGGCATCGTTCTCCTCGTTGCAAGGCAAAAGGAGAGTCTGGCCAGATTTGAGGACTTGTTCGGCTCAGAGATCCCCAACGCTTCGCAGGTTGCTGAAGCCTTCTTCCAAGGACTGTACGCATATGGAGGCTGGTGGTCCCTCAATTATATGGCAGGTATCTCACTCCTCTTCTTTAGATTTTGTTCTGCAGTTGTCATTCTTGTGTTCCTCAGCTTGTCTTGGAAGAACTTGTCTCTCCTTCAAAACCATAGGGCCTCTCATGTTTTATGCTAGTCCTGTGTTTGTTGGGGCTGGTAGAAGAGGCAGTGCTCCTCTCTAGGGAAGTTTCCTGCTTTTTGTCCAGTGTCCAAAATCAAACTGACATTTCCAGTGGGGTACAAGAGAAATCAAAATGGTTAATTTAAAATCCCATGCATAAACAAAATTTTTCATACCTGAAAAATCTGCATTTTGTCTTTCTCAGTGTCCATGCCAGTATTTTTAGGGAAGGATTAGGTTATCCATGCCAAACTATGTGCACATAGATAATTTCTATTTAAATATGTGTACCTTCTCTGAGGTTATGCTGTTGTTTTGTACATCAACTAATTAATTTTGAATTTTGTTAAAATATAGCAATTTTGTGGGATATATTTTCTCGGAAAAATAGTTTTGCACAGAAGTGAAGAGAGATCTAAGGAAAGTGATATAAATACTTTCATAGAACTTGTACACAGTTTTAAACACTCAAAACGTTTTTGAATGTGTATTTACTCACCCTATTCTACGTCTGATGACATGGCAGTAAGAAATAGAGCAGTTATTCATGAAACCTACAGAGATGATGTTCCTAATGTTAGTTATTCATGTCACAAGTTAAACTAATAGTGTTTTATGATATGATCAGATTTATGGAATTATGTTGGACGCAAATTGATATTGCTCTTATATATTTAACCATATGTATCCATTAACATCTATCATGTAAAATATTAAATAAACTGCATGTGTTAAATGCATAATGCAAAGTTCAATGGTGAGAACAATGTGAAATTTGGTTAATGTTTAAAAAAATGACTGTTATCAGTACGGTCCAGTTATTCCAGCATTAAAAATGTGTTGCAATTAAAAAAAGGTGTTATAAATCAGGAAAGTATAGTTTTGAAATATTAAGGATTCCTTAAAGACATTTCCCTTAGCTTTGTAACCCTTGAGAAACAAGACCATTGGTAAAATGTTAATTTATTTTTTGATCAGTTAGCAGTACTAATAAATACCATACATTGGGCAGCACAGCTGTTTAGATGGATGTAACCTATGCAATAGTTCTGAATTGAACTGAGTTTCCTATTCTTCAACAATAACTTTATTTCTGTGAGCTTCAGCTAAAGCATCAGTTGCCAGCTGGATGGCAGGACTGTAATGAGCAAAGAAACAAATGAAAAGATAAATTTAAATTGGCAATTTTGGTGATTGTCCTCTTCTGGGCTTAAAATTACCAAGTGTATTCTTACATCTGAAATAAATCCAAAATTCTCTGATAGTCAGTATTTGAATTCTGCTGTTGTGCTCCTTCAGTCCTGGCTCTGTGCACTACAGCCAGTGCTGGGACAGGCTCAAGGCTGATGTTCTGGGCAGAAGATAGAAATAGTATTTGAAAGAGGAAAGGCATTTCAATCTCCTAAAAAGAGCTTAAGTAAGCTGCATATTTGGCTTTTCACTTCTTCTCTCTTTTGAGTTATTGGCTGGTAACACTCAGGAGATCTGTAAGTGCTGAGGGAAGTAGGAAGAGGAGAGGGAGTGAGGGGAGTGGAGGAGGTGAAAAGACCCTTTTTGATTGAGATGAAGATGAATTATTAGGCTTCTGGAAACCAGCTCCATCTTTTGTTGGGACTATCACATGCTCAGGAATGTGTACCAATGCCTGAATTATTCACTGGCAAAATCTGGATTTTTTTCTTATTTGATAAGTGTAGTTTTAAGCCATCAGGCTTAGCACTAAACAGTTTTCCTCCACCAACTTTGCTATGGAAAAGGTAATAATCATCGGTATCCAGCTGGGAATGGACCCCTTTTAAAGCCACTGTATTATTGCTCTTCTGTCTATACCATCAAGTCTTTTCTTTTACTTTTTCTGTATTTCCTGATATAAGGGCAAAGAAAAAGGTTTTGAGTAGGAATAGGCAAATATGAAGTTTCAGATCAGGACTCATGAGGTGATGTCAGAATAAATAATCTGATTTTAGAGTCTCATGGTTAAGGTAGTGATTTACAAGCAAGGCTACTTGAAAATTTCTTACCAAATCAATTTTCTAATGTAAGTCAAATATGTGATTAATTAAATCAAAGAGAAATTATCAGTCCTTCTGTAATTTTTTTTAATCAGCTGTTCATACAGCACTCCTTCCAAAGTAGTTAATAAATAGCTAAATAAAAAAAAATTGTTTAAGAATCCTTGATAGTAACCTATTTGAGAACAACCGTAGGACCTCACAAGCAGCATAATTTAGCAGCCAAGATCAGGAATTGGGGCAGGACCTTGGTATCAGTTGTGTCAAGCTCTGCACAGATTCACCACTGAAGTACACTTACTGAAGCTACACTGCTTGCTTTATTTGTCTTTTTAAATTGTATTTTTCAGAAGAGATGAAAAACCCCAGCAGAAATATCCCCTTAACTGTGATGACTGCTGTTCCTGCAGTAATTGTTTTTTATTTACTGGTGAACATCTCATATCTGACTGTCCTCACACCTAAGGAAATTGTCTCCTCAGGTATGGATTTAATATTTTTTTAATTAAAAAGGCATGGTTTGTTAGCATACCCATCTGATGTCAATGTACTGGGTCACTTCTGCTCACCTAACTTCACAGTCCAGAAGTTTGGGTTCAACTTCTTTTAACAGAGAATTCTTTAATTTTACTGTATGACACAAGTTTGACTGAATTCAGATAGATGTTATTAAATGTTGAAAATGTTGGTTTATATCTGCACTGGCCAAAAATGAAATCAGAATTGTATTAAACCCTAGAAAATCAGCTGAAAGTTAGGTCCTGAGCATAGTGATAACCTTTGTTTTTCCTGTGGTTTTAATCCTCTCTCCTCCATCTTTCCCTATCTCATGGTGTCTTGGGTTAGAGCCATTACTGTTTAGGAGGTAGACAGGTCTAACATGTTCAGTAATACAGAAAAAACTATGGACACAAAAATGTAGCCATTTTGGGTGTGTGTTTATGGGTTATTCTTGATAAATATTGTGATTCCTCAGAAGAGCCTATACAAAAGTCCAGTTTATGTAAAGCATTTCTCAGATACCAATAAACTTCTCTGTACCAATTAACTGTCCATGAAAAGGTCCAAACGGACCTGTATTTCTCCTTGATGGTCCAAACAGCACCTTTTAAATCCCTCCATAATGAGATTAAGCTGTCAGACCTTGCCTACAGGCGTGACAAAAACCATAGCTCATTTGGATGGATCAATTATTTTTTTCTTGTGAAAACAGCTCACTAACATAAATGGAAGCAGTGTAGCTGTCACACAGCAACCATGTATTATTGCTCAGCCTTTGTTAGGTTATCTGCTGAGAAAGATGGGCACGTTTGCATATCCATCCTACAATGAAAGAAGCAGCAAATATCAGACTATCCGTGAATAGCAGCTGCCCAACTGGCATAACCAACTCCATACATACCAGGGGAGTTGTGTTTATCTATGCCAGCTGAGGAGATAGCCTTAAAATTATAGCTCTTTTTCAAACATTGCTATGTGTTTCTGTGGCTCTTGTTCTTCCATTACATTTTTTGGGGGNTTCCCCATCTCTAATTATTTCCTATGCTGCGCAGGTCACTGCAAGATCTATGTTCCTCATGGCATTTGGTTGTAGACACACTAAATATTAGTCCTTGCTACAATATGGGCTATAATTAATTTCCAAGCAATATTCAATATCTTTTGTTCAGAAATAATCTTTCACACTTCTCAGTTCTGCCCAAAGCAAAATCTCATTAACAGTACATTCACCGACCCATCTCTGAATGTACCTGTGCTCCTGTTGGCAGTTTTGCTGTAATAGCAAGACTGTGTCACCACCATGGGAACGCTGGGGCCTAAGGTGTTCATTTTCTTTCCTTGACCATGTCTGTGTGTTAGTGATGCACGGCTGTGAGATGCAGCTCCCTCCTGCTGGGCAGTCCATTACTGTGGTATTTGCCCCAGCAGGTTTACCTGGCTTGCTCTGGTAGGCAGCACTCCTTGCTGTCATTCTCCCAGAAAATCCTTAGCTCATCAATGAAAGACCCTTAGGATTAGATTACTGTTTGACTACTGGAACAAAAAAAATACAGGCATTGCTGGTAAATACAGGTGTTTCTTGCATTTTCAGTTTTCTATGGAGCCTGTCAATGATACAGAACATGGTACTGTACTACACTAATGCTTTGCTTTCTTGCAGTTGCTGTGGCAGTCACTTGGGCTGATCGAGTTATCCCCTCTGTTGCCTGGATCATTCCTCTTTCTGTTGCTGTCTCAATATTTGGTGCCCTCAACAGCAGCATGTTCACACTAGGTCGATTAAGCTACGCTGGAAGTCAGTCAGGACATTTACCTGTTTTAATATCCATGCTTAATGTCCACTCCTGTACTCCAGCACCAGCCATGATTTTTTCAACCACCATTGCATCCATTTTTATCATCCCGTCTGACCTTATTACGTTAACAAATTACTTTGGATTTTCTGCCTGGCTTATGATTGGACTGACCTGTGCAAGCCTGATTGTACTTCGATACCGGGAACCTCATCTACATCGACCATACAAAGTAAATGGACCTAAATTGCAAAAGATTTTTACAGATTTTTTTTGAGTAGCACGTAAAAGTTTCAGAACAAATGCAAGTCAAAAGTGGATAGTTACAAAAATACAGATAATAATCTCAGTGCTTAGAGCCTTATTCAAAAACCTTGCTTTAGGGCAGAAGCAAGTGAAACAAACAGATGGTCTGTGCCCTGGAGAACTTGCACTTGAAAACAGGAGATGGTTATATGCAGAATGGAGGAGATGTGCACCAGATGTATACTAGTGTGGAGCAGTAATAAGAACAGTGTAGGACCCTGGCTGACCATTCATGGTTAATTAAACCTTGATCTACTCTCATCTTTCCTGACACAACCACAGACGTTATTGATAGGTTGAATTTCCTCTTAATCTAGCAATTGGAAAGCTGGGTTAGAAATGTATACTCATTGTGAAGGCTCCTTATAGGCACCCAGCCCAGAGTGTCTTTTAGAAACCTGTAATATCATATGTCAACAAATGAATTTCAGGTACTGCCTATCTGTACCCCTTAACGATAGGAGGAGCTCAAACAAATATTTTAGGAATGACATCTATCTTGTAGGCAATTTGAGGTCAGATGACTCTTGTCCTGGGCAAGTTTATAGCAGTGTGAGAAGTGGTACTCTACTGTGGCAAAGAATGAGTTGTTACTCTTATGAATGGGGTGTAAAATCACAGTTGGTCTGTTTGTTTCCTAAACCATTTTTTTTCTTTTTTCTTGCAGGTGTTTCTGCCAGTTCCGTTTGTGATGGTGGCAATGTCTTTCTTCCTAGTTTTAGCTCCCATAGTCTGGTCTCCCAACCTGCAATATGTTTACGCTTTCCTGTTTATGCTGGGAAGTCTTATTGTTTATCTGCCTTTTATACATTTTAAATTGCATTTTGCATTTCTTGATAAAATTACTTGCCACTTACAGCTCCTGTTAGAAGTCTCTCCTGCTGGTGGATCTGCTGAGGGCAAATGTGAATAACGGCAAATTTTAATCCTGGCACAACTAAGAGCCAACACAGGATTTTAACTGAGAGTGTCAACAGTACAAGTTAGATGTTAGGTGTGATAAACAGGTGTTCATGCATGTATAGATATATACGTACATAGATGAATATACATACATTGCATTCATGTATGCATACATGCATATATATCTATATATACATGCACATATATATATATATGTATGGCATTAGCATAGTAAGTTAATATGTAGATATTTGTGTGTGTCTGTGTATATATATAATAGGTGCAAAGGATCTCTTTTAAACTTGTAAAATCCATAAAAATCTCTCCCTTGCTCCTGAAAACACACTTAAAAGTTGCATGTAGCCTTGCAATGATAGAAATATGACTCAATTACAGCATACATGATTATAGATATTATCATACAATAAATGAGTAAATACATACTTAACAGCATCATATAAATATACTTTTGGACTCTGAACTAATTTGTCTGGATTATCCTTAGTTTAAAGTAGCTCATTTATTAGAACTTCTGGTTTTAAAGCCTTTATACTTCTGTTCATCTCCTTTTTTTTCCTGAATGTATTTTTAATAAAAACCTTTGAAGAACATGATAAAATTTACTGAGACCTTTTTTATCCCAAGAAAACAGCACATGGTGCATCTTAGCTATTTTAGAACAACACATAAAAATTCAAGGTAAAATCTTACAAAGCATCAAGTAAGGCAGTAAGACTTTTTATCCTCTTTATCACAGCAATAAAACTAAAGATATGTGGATTACTTTACTAAATTGTTTACATATTAGCATTAACATTACTTTTGGTGTTATTGAGAAACAAGAGCTTTTTTAGGCCTCTCCCCCATTTTTATTATGTTTATGAAAGCAAGAAAAAAAATTATTTTTTTCTTTTGATTGGGCCATATTACGTTCACTGAATATTTAAAATTAAAAACAAATAACAAGTACACAGGAAACATCACATACTTAACTGATTAATTAATACATGTTGCTATTTTATAATTACAATAGAATTACATATGTAAAGTGTTTTTTCAAATCTGTCAATGAAAGCTCAGCGACACAACCAGTAGATGGCCTCAGACTGACACCTCTCTAACACCGAGATACTCTGGTCTGCTGGATGTTGTGTGGGTGAAACAGCTTTATAACACAGTAGAATGAAAAAATTCATGCTAGAATATTTGATTCACTGATATATCAAAATTTTAGAGGTCAGAATGATTGATAAAGTCTTTATTCGTAGCTGCCCAAAGTACAGGGCACCCATCAATAAAGCTGGGAACCAACTGAAGGTTTAAGAGGAT
Source organism: Oxyruncus cristatus (assembly GCA_013399855.1). Lineage (NCBI taxonomy): Eukaryota > Metazoa > Chordata > Aves > Passeriformes > Cotingidae > Oxyruncus > Oxyruncus cristatus. Next base: position 956,363 of record VXAY01001554.1, on the reverse strand, counting down.
TTGACTTTGCACTGAAACAAGCCCTCCAATGAAAACAAGTACATGAAGAAAGTGGCTTTTCTTACAGGCGATGACGTACACAGAATGAAATTTACACCTTTTAAAATGCTGTAGGAAAAAAAGTCCATACAAGTGAGAGAGCAGTGAATACAGCAGAGCTGGAGACTGGATCCTGCTGCTGAAAGCGAGGCAGGAATCAATGTTTAATTTCGCTCAATAGCGCTATTGGAAAAACATTTCTCTTGCTATTTAAATTGAAAAATCATGAGATTCATTGTAATTTTATAGGAGCAATATTTTAAGAACTGAACTGTAAAAGGAAGGAAGGATTTTACTGTGACCAAAACACTCACCAGTGATCTGTAAATGCAGGCGTGGCATGTGCCACATATTTTCAACTGAGCTTGATCAAGTAATTTATTTAAACCCATATTTTAATATGTAAATAAAAACTGGAAGTCATAAGGGAAAAACAAGTATATGTGACAATAATATTGTGTTGTAGACCAGATGGTTAGGAAAAGCATGCATGAGGAGGAAGTTGCTCAAATGGATGTGTTATTTCTATGTAATTCTTGTCAGTGTATCTACACTTCGATTCCATAATGAGTCAGGTACCTAGTGATCACATATGTCAGGGTATGTTTGGGTAACTGGAGCGTGTATCTGTTAATAATACAAACTGAATGTAGACCTTTAGCAGTTTCAAGAAATTAGGGAACTCAAAAGTCCCACTGAAATGTAATATGAAATAAATTGCATCTATATATCTTTCTGTAATGTGAAGTAGTTTTTCTTTTAACAAAAATATAGGAAATGGCACATAAACAGGCATATACATGGTTATTGCCAAAGGATCAGTGAAAATGAGATTATTTAGAACAGGCCAGAATTAAAAATGTCCATGAAAGCTTAAGCCCCTCTGTGAAGGCACCTTTTGATGGCCCTGAATTATCAGACCATAAACTATTCTTTTTATATACCCTTACCTCATTTATTGGATGGAATGGATGATGCCCCGATAATTCACTATCAGTTTCGTCCCATTTAAATATGTGTCCTTGCACCTTGTTTATCACTCTCTGCTCAGATGCTGATCTTGACAAACATTGTTAACTTCTTACAGACTTTTCTATGGTGTTCCTCATGGCAGCACCTGACCACCTCACAAACAACTACTCATTTGTCTTTACCCTCACGGGCTGAGACATCTTTGCTTGCCAAAAGTGAGTTAAGCTGATGTGTAGGTTGCACAACAAGTGCCTTTTGTGATGTTCCCTGAAATCCTTCAATTCATGTCAAACACCTGGATGGAGAACCGTTGATGGAGATCCAGGTCCAAATATGGATGTTTCTTTACCTTAGGAAGCAGGGCAAAGAGCCAGGGAATCGGTGAACATACATCTTGTACGGCTATTTACATGCTATATACAGATTTCGGTTTCATTCATTCCATCTTTTGGATGTAATAAAGGAAGTATGGCCAGAATTGCTCGCTAACTTTGGATACCTATGATGGGGTACCGTAGACCTGATTTTTCGCAGTAATTATTAAGTTCAGATTTCCTATAGTCCCTTGGAATTAAGTTCCAAGAACAGTGAAAAAGGAAAGAAGGACAAATTATCACAGTCACTTTGGTTTAGATTAACAGCAGGTATCCTATAGCTCAGCTTCTGACTAACTGGGGGCAACTGCAAATCCTTTAAGACCTACAGTCTACTAAATGTTAAATTAAAACAATGAGATTTTAAAATTCCACAAATCAAGCTGTGAGGATTTAAAATTTGGTACAGAAAATAAGGAAAACAGAATTAATGACAATTTTTAAAAATTATGGTTTAGATTATTCCAGTATGGCCTTGGAATTTTATAGAGAAAGAGAAGTTTTAATTCTTCTGGGCAATACTCAAATTCCTAAATCCAGCAACCATTCTGCAAGTGCTACCTCATTCACTACATCAAATTCCTCTTCTACAGCAAATGAGGGATTGGCTAGCTCACATTTACCATCTTCTTCAACACAAATTGTTGAATTATTCCCAGATCTGAGTGCTCTTATTAAATGATCCACTGTTTGGAAAGGGACTTACCCAGCTGAGCTGAATTAGCATTATAAAAACAATCTCAGATACGGTATTGCTGATCTCCTGAATATGAGTCACTGATGTTCTCTTAATGTAGCCTTTCTTTTGCCTGTTTTAGAATGCTAAATCACAAAGAAGGAAATACACTATTAAATTTATAAGGATTTCTTATTGCTGCTGGATCATTCCACATTTCCAAGCAGTAAGCTCATAAAGGAACAGAATTCAAATTTATAACTCGTATTAGCTACTCTGGCCAACAGCAATTCAATATTTTAACATTATAGCTTCTTTCCCTTGCTTTCCTACTTGAATATGTCTCAGAAAATGCTACATAGAAGTGTCACTGTTTTAGTATTAGACTATTACATGCTTCAGAAGTTCAACCTTACAACAAATAAAGATAGAATATGTATATATTTGATAAATAGAAATAGAATGTGGATAAGTTTTTTCAATACTATACTGGCCCATTTTGATATGTAACCTCCCTAGCTGTTTTTATAGGTTTCTAACACAATATTTTTATGTATGTCTGCATCACCTGAGTTTTTTTTGTTCTTTATCTACTTAAAAAGACAACATAAAATACCAAATGATAATCAGTCTTATTTTAAAAATTACTTGTAGTTATACATTATGCTAAGTCCATGTGTGCTGAACTGCTTTACAAAAAAAAAAATTTCACTCTGAGGAAAAAGCCAGCAATTGTACAGAAGCAATAAAAAACCCCCAACACAGTTAGTGTTAACTGTGATTCCAATAAAAAGATAATCAACTAATAATGAACAATTGTACATATTGTATGTGCTTTGATGTGGTGATTTTTGGTTGGAACCTCTGGGTTACGCAGGGGAGGGTATGTGAGAAGCTGCCTATAGCTGCTAGGCCTGGAGGAGCTCAGACCTTCTGACTCTCACATTTGATATATGCACTGTGGGTGTTGCTAAGGTTCTCCACAACTCAGTTTCCACATCTGCTAAAACAGAAACAATTGTGTTTTACAACAGGTCCAAGAGTATTTGCTTGTGACCTCTTCTGGATCATAGTTAGAAATTATTCTTGTCATTGTCCTCTATGTCTTATTCCAAGTGACTGGGCATTCCCAGTTTTTGCTGGCTTGATTTGGAAGGGTAAGAGCTACGTGTGCCTCAGGAACTTGGAAGCTGTTGTTATTCTGCTTTGGAACAGGAAATGAACATATTTAAATTAGGAAGTTGGATAACCTGTATCCTACAGGTATAAACACACTGTTGAGGAGTTTGACTTTCAATATTGATTTTCAATAGCTCTTGCTACACAGGGGAAATTTCAGGAGTGCAAAAGAAAGGTAACATGGCAATATTTAAAAAGAATAAAAGAAATGACCCAAGAAATTATAGACCTGTCAGTGTCACATAAATCCTTGGGAAAATATTGGAACAGATAATATGAAACTGAATTAATAAAGAATTAAAAGCGAGTAGCAGAATTAATGCCAGTTCATTTGTGTTTATGGAAAATAATCCTGTCAGGCCAGTTTCATATTGTATTTTCTGTAATATAGGTTGATTAAAGGATGAAGAAAATGGGATTTGGAGGTCCACCAAACTTGCAGACTTGGAAAAAGCAGTTACACCACTATAAATCAATCCGTTTTGTTTGGCAAACTTTTAAGATAGTAGGATTTTTCATCATCTTGCAAAGCTACTAAAATGAACCTTATTAGCAAGCCTATTTACATAATATTGTCTAGATACTTTCTAATTCTTTTGACAACAATTGTTTTTCTCGGCAGCAAGACCTAAGTGTATTCACAGTGGTTAGGCTGAGACTTCCCTATGTCCCACCATACATACAACAGGTCTCTGTTGTAAAGGTGGGGAGGGTCTGGAACAGGTTGCCTGGAGAAGTTGTGGATATCCCATCCCTACAAGTATTTAAGGCCAGGTTGAATAGGTGTTTGAGCAATCTGGTCTAGTGAAAGGTGTCCCTGCCCATGGCAGGGGAGTTGGAATCAGGTGATGTTTAAAGGTCCGTTGCAACACGAATCATTCCATGATTCTGTGATTCCATGAAGTGCTGGGCTGCAAGTGCCCTCCACAGTAGAGTCCCACCAGGGTTGGATGTGGTCAAGCCTGGAACTTTGGTGAGGAGATGTTGCCAAGCAACCGCACAGAATCTCTGTGAACACTCCACTGCAGTTGGTAACACAGTATCCCTTCCTGTCATTCTGCCTGCATGGGTACGTCCTCTAATCACTATTAATGTTTTGGTTTATGTAAAGTGAGAGCCTTTGCACTTCACAACCAAGCTCTTGAACGTGAGGATTTTTTTTGAAACAGGTGCTTGTGGCTGTTTAAGACTTCCAGGTCGGAATGTGTGCCAAGGGGTGGATTTGGGAAGTGCTTCACCTGCAAAGAATTTAGGCACACCCAGCACTTTAGTTGGCCACTGGTATCTTCATTCTGGGTTTGCCAGTTGCAGAGAGATCTTCATATGGGAGCATATTTTATGTGTGGGCTGCTTCTTGTGAACCAAATAACTTTATGCTGTGACTTTAAATACATTTAACTTGTCCTCAAAGTGCCTTCATGTTTAATCAACTTTTCTCTCATGCTTACAAATGGTTTTCTAATACCTGGTCAAGTTAAGATACAGCGGAAAGTTGGATACAGGCAAAGTGAAACAGCCCTAGTGTTTTTGTCTTTGTCTCCATGACTTAATTCTCTTTTTGAAGCCCAAATTGTTTTCTGAAATGTTTGCAAAGTGTAACAGCAGTGAGATGAATTTTCTAGCATATGTAGTCATAGAAATTCAGCATGAGACCATATTTCCAGTTAAGAGAAGAATAAGCAACCTATTGTCTAAAGAAGCCTGTGAACTAAAAATGACTTAATGCAATCATGCAGATAAGTTCTCTGAAAAACTTCCATAATTTCTTTCTGTTTTCTTCTTATGGTCTTCAGAATTAATTTTTTTCCTGCTACATGAGTTGTGCTTTTTTTTAACTGTATTTAGCAAGAGGGAAAAATAAACCTGAAAACAGTGCATGTTTGTAAATGCTCAAACACTTGTTCTTAAATCTCTCTATAAAAAAGTAAACATTTGACCTAATTTTTAAGTAGGGTTGAAAAACTTTGCTAAGGGTCAATGATTCTTGTTTTGTGCGCACTATATTGAAATGTTGTACTGATTATGTTTTCTAGTTTCAATGTGTTTTTTTGTACTTGCCTATCTTTGCTCTTATCTATCTGCTTTGTATCTTAGTATTGCAGACTCAGTATTGCAAAAAATGGATGACAGGGAGAAGATGAGCAGGGTATTTCACATAGAGTTGTATTTAGTTGTAATTTTAATTTAGCTGAACAAACTTCTTCTAAAGCATAGTGTAGTTTAGAAAGCTATTTTTGCTCTCCAATTATAATTTAACTTCTTACAGTCATGCCACAGCTACACTCTAGGGGTGGAAGAAATGCTTTCTTCAGAAGCTATTCATTGATATGCTGCAATACATCTTACACTATGCTTTCTGAATTGCCTTATGACTTTTGAATGAGCTCTGCTTACAAACAATTGTTTCAGGGCCTGGGTTTTCATTTCAAATCTTACTAAAAACTGAATTCACTGATACTTGATTATTCATGTTTGATCTTTTGCCAGTCTTGCCTGTGAGCTCAAGTGGTCCTTTGTCCCAAGTGGAACTCCTGTTAAAATGATAGACAGCAAACATATTCCCTCTGTCTTAGTTTTGGTCTATTAAATTAAATTAGTCCACTGCCCTTTTGAATCACAGGTGCTTTATTTTTTAAACATCTTCATAACCTTTTTTGATAGGGTTTTTTTGGTTGTTTGGTTTTTGGCTTTTTTTTTTTTTTTTAAATTTGTTCTTTTGCTTTTGTTTTGTTTTGTTTTTTTTTTTTGATCTGAATTCTTTCATGTTTTGGTTTTTGTTTTGGGTGGTTTTTGTTTTTGTTTTTCTTATGAAACCAGAATTATCCACAGTACTTTGTATATCCTCTCCGAAATCCCAAGATGATTTTTTTTGTCTGCGAGAAATTGCTTTGTCCTGTGTTCTACTAAACTCTTGGATTATTTACCTGATATTAATTAATACACTTTGTTTTGTATCTGGCTAGGTGCAACTATCACATTTACTACACTTTATTTTAGAGGAGAAATACTTGTTATTAATCTTGGTGCCAGAATGATGTTCCTATTTTCTCCTCCCGTGCCTTAATTTCATCTCTTGTCTACATGGAGTGCCTTGGTAATACTACTATAAAAGCACCAAATATGCCCACAGGTTTTTTGCATAATTGTGACTGATCTTTCTTGTTTCTTTTAATTAGGAAAGCCTCAATATGGGAAGAACTAACACAGGAAAAGCTGACGATCCAGGTATCACTGTATGCTAGTTCAAGTTTAAATTTTCCAGACTGTATTCTAGCCAAAAGCCTTGTCTTAAACACCTGAGATGGGCTGAACTACTGGTTATTTTTCATCTATTATAAAAATCTATGTTGCTGTTGACATTACAAGCCATAAGTTCTAGGGCTGTACTGTAGAAAACTCAGAACAGTTATTCAGAGAAAAAAAAAAAATCCAGGTTTTTCCAAAATACTTACAAGGTAAAAGGTTGTGGACAGGTGGAACTGCATGTTGTGTAGTGTGTTTGAATATATCATCATTTGCAACAGTACTAACATTATGTTGATGTGCAGTGGTTTCATCAGGACATGAAGCAAAAGAAGGTGATGGTCAACGTCGCTCCATTCGACAGAGGAAAGCTGTTGAGCGCTATCAAGCTCCATTGGAAAGTAGGTGTGGGTGTGCTGGCTTGGCACTAAGGTAGATGCCACTTCTCAGCTGGAAAGGGGAGAGAAAATAAGATGGAAGAGAACTTGTAGGTTGAGAGAAGGCTGTTTACTACAGCAAACGTGCAGAAACAAAGAGGGAAAAAAGATTTTGTTTTCCACATCCCATCAGCAAGCAATGTCTGGCCTCTTGCCGCAAGGCAGTTGCTCTGGAAGGCAAACACTGTACATAGCAAATGCCCCACCTTCCTCCTCCTTTTCTTTGGTTTTATATCTGAGCTGATGCCATATGGTATGGGGTACCCATCTGGCTAATTTGGGTCAGCTGACCTAGCTGTGTCCCCTCCCAAGATTTTGCCCACCCCCAGCCTACTGATGAAGGGCCAGAATGTTGGAGAGACAGTGCTGACGCTGTGGGAGGACTGCTCAGCAGTAGCCAAAACACTGGTGTGTCCTCAACACCTTTCCAGCTACCAATGAAAACCACAGCACCATGAGGGCTGCTATTGGGAAAATTAACTCCATCCTAGCCAGACCCAATGCAATACGTTACAGACACAGTTTCTCTTGAGAGCTAATTTCTTGCATGGAAGTGAGATTATTTTTTTTTTAGTGAAAATACATGCACACAACTTTTCTTTACATTTCTTGCATTTATTCTGCCAATAAATTTTATTAAATGTATGCATCCTGTGCACATTAAATTTTCTTTTGCCATTTGGCACCCTTATTGTTGTATTTCAGTAAAAAAAATTACCTACGTATCTTTTAAAGAATAGCAATTAAGGAAACTTGATAATCTTACTCTTGTGGTTTTCAGTTCTCCTTAAAAATCAGGTGTGCCTTTTTTCACTTTGATCAAACCACCCAACCTTCCCCTCCTTGAAACTTCCCCTGAACTTAGAGAAGGGTGATACATGTTCCCATTTTTGCCTCTTTGACTATCCTGCTTCCTCTCAAACTTGTTTGTAACACTATTTTAAACCCTTTGCTTTCAACAGATCTAAGAAAACATAAGATAACTTTTTCCAACCATACTTCACCTGTCAGAGAGAGAGAGTCGTGTAAAAGAACTAAAAGGTTGGTGTATGGTTAGTGATAGTTCTTTCTCAAGTGCTGTCAGTCACATGACTGAATAATGCTTTCAAGAGTTTTTGGTCTGGTGGTAATTAGAGATTGATATAATTACAGATTATTGGGGTGATAGTCTGAAATTATAAAGAAAACAAACACTGTGGGAGAAGCCATCCTTTTTACTAACCATTAGATTTTATTTGAAAATACAGTATTTGTGGTCACTGATAAAGTGTTGATGAGAGTTGTGGCTGAGACTGAGTAACTGAAATTAATTTGTTCTGGAATGGAAGCCCCAATCTCCCTCTGAAAATCTTAGAATACTTAATCTTGAAAGGTGCAAATTATTCTCTTAAAACTGAAGATAATTTAATTAGAGGGAGAGCCTGTATGGAAGTTTCAATTATTTATTTTTTTTTAATCACTCAAATCAAGATTCTAGTTTCTCTTTGGAATTAGTTCATGTTTCTGTATGAAACTATCCTTAAACAAGAAAAATGCTGAATGAAACTCTAAATTATAAATTGCAGTAGTAATATTCGTAAGTACTAAGAGTTGTAAAAAATAATTCACCCAGTTTAATGTCTGGAGTGACCATTTTCCTTTTTTTTTTATTTGTGGCCATTAAATGCAAAACAGTTGGAATGAATATTTAACTATTTAGATAGTTTATGCTCACTTATAAGGTCTTTTGCATTCACTTGCTATCATTAGAAAATAAAAAAATCTTCCACATGCATTGTAATTTAGAAAGCACCTTTTTCTTTCTCCTTAATCCAAATTAGATCTCTTTCGGTCAACTCTCGGAAAGACGACTTGAAGGAAGTTCGCAAGGATCACACGAAAATCGAAGTGACTCGGAAAGACAACTTAAATGAAGGTCACAGAACTTCACATGAAAATCAAATGAAAATTGGAACAAGTCTGGCTGGTGTTGAGAGAGTGCAAATAGGTAGTTCGGTAAGTATTTTTACTTCATTGTGTCAGTGAGACATTTCCAGTATTTATGAAAGATTCCAGTAATGGAATTCCCTTGGTTTACAGTTTTCTCTCAAGCAATTTGAAAATTGCCATGAACGTTTCCTTGGTTCTGACATCTGATTTCGGATAGGAAAGACTGCAGCTTTCTTTAACATATAAAATTTGTTCTGTTGGCTTCATCTTTAGGTACAATTTGATGGTGTTGGTGGTCTTTCTGACCACATTTCAGCTTTAAAAGAGATGATCATTTTGCCGTTGCTTTATCCTGACGTCTTTGAGATACTGAAATTTAAACCTCCCAGGTAACAGGCACCATTTAAAACTATAAATTAGAAGTGATCTATTTTCAGGAGAATCTTCAGCTGAGGTATCAATATGTTTCCATGCTTCAAAATTTGCAGCAGTGCTGATGTGGATTTTTAGCACTAGTAAAAAGTAACTTCTTAAAAAACTGATAGAATACAGCATATATTTAGGTTCAGAGATTTGTTATATGGCCAGACTATTCTTTAAAAGTGTCTGGTCTTTAAAAGGTGGGGTTGGAGATTTTTTCTTTAGAGTCCTATGTACAAGTGGACTTGATTAATTTGTAAGCATAAAAGAATTATCTACTGGTAGCCAACTGTAGTTTGTTTTTTGGAAGTCCAGTTCTCTCTCCCACCAACTCTTTTTTTTTCAAGTGCTCACGTATCAGTTTTAGAATTGATAGGACTTGCAATTAGAACCTTGCAGTGTTTGTTGTGCTTGGGCTAAAATAAGCGTCTGTCCACTTCTTACACAGCTAAGTGAGTTATGTGTTCAAAAATGAAATTAATAGAGACTTGTTAACTTTATATACTCTTGGTCAGCAGAATTCAGTCATGGTATATTGAAATAGGACTTTAAATTCTTTGCTTTCAGTAACTTTAAAAGTATTACAAACATTGAAAAGAAAATATGTGTTTTGCTTCTTTATTTGTTGAAATTCTTTTTGAATCAGCAGTGCGCTGGCTTTTCTAGTTGACAGGAATGCAGAAATACAGAATACCTGCTCCTCTTCCTGTATCACCAGCAAAGGGAGACCAAATCCAGTAACCTAACGCTTTCTAAGTCAGAAGTAAATGCTTTACTCTCAAATCTTACCTTTTGTGAAAACAAGAATAACTATGCAGTGTACCATGGAAAAATGAACTCGTGATTCTTAAGTTAGGCCAGTCTCAGATTTTGTGTTGGAAGTTTGTTCTTGTTTGGCTCCACTGTGCTGTAACCACCTCTGCTGGTTTGTCAGAAATTTTGGAAGCATCCTTCTGGAATGCTACTTACTATGTTTTCTCAAGGTTTTGTACGTCTGCATTATCCTCTTTATTAATTTTGTTTACTGCCTTGTGGAATTGTGTAGGAACTGACTTTTGACCTTTTTTCATACACTTCAGCTGTTATTGCTCTCTTATCCATTAAATGTTTAGTTCAGGAGAGCAGTGTGTTTTAGGAATGGTGGTCGTAATACGTACTTTTCCATGATGTTTTTTTCTTACATGATTTTTTTTTTTTAATTTTTTTTTTCTTATTGCAGAGGCTGTCTATTCTATGGTCCACCAGGGACTGGAAAGACACTGGTTGCTCGTGCACTTGCTAATGAATGTAGCAGAGGTGACAGGAAAGTAACCTTTTTTATGAGAAGTGCTGCCGACTGCATGAGTAAATGGGTAGGAGAATCTGAACGACAGCTTCGTTTAGTATTTGAGCAGGTAAGGTTGAAATGTGCCATGTATTCTGTTAGAGTTGTAATTAGTTTTCTGTGGTTGAGAAGAACTCATTCTTTTTCATGTTTTTTTCAGCTCCTTCCACTGAAGGTCCACTGGTATTGTCAGTGTTTCCTTTTTCAGTGGGGTTTTTAGGGGCTTGAAATCTTGAGATATATTGAGAAAGATTAGTAAAGCAAGTAAGAAAATCACTCCCATCACCACCCTCAAAAAACCCCCCACCATACTTCACAACCCAAACGGTCACAAAAAAGATTTTAAGAAGCAAGAGATGGTTGCTTTAGATCAGAGGGAAACAGATGCAGGCTGAAAGCATGTTCATTTAAATTGGTAATGGAAGGTTGCTTCCAGAACCTGTAACTGAGTTCAGTCCTGTGTCTGTTTTTGGTGGTTGCCAAATAGCTGTAAAAACTACCGGTACGATTCGTTTCCTGACATAGGCTGCTGTCTTCTGTTACTGGTGCCACTTTACTCCATAAGCTCAATTAGTAGGGATCCCTGATGTCAGTCTGAAAAATCTAGTTCCAGTGCCTTTCCAATCACAATTTTTTTTCATGCATTTTGTCTTTCAAATAGTGCTGTTTTCCTGAGGTCAATATTCCTGCGTTTTCATTGCAGGCCTACCAGATGCGACCTTCAATTATTTTCTTTGATGAGATCGATGCTCTTGCTCCCATACGGTCCAGTAAACAAGACCAAGTTCATAGGTAAGACATGTTTTGTATCTGCATAGAAAGCTGCTTGATCTTTGTGAAAGGAAGACCGCAACCTATTTAACTTGATGTGGCACATTAATTTATCCTGAAAACTAGTGCTACTGAATTTCAGATGATTTTTAAACAACAATAAGCAAAAATGATTTGCTAAGATCAATATGAACTCAAGTTCTGTGTTATGTCTTAAAACAAATCTTTTGCTGATCAGCATCTCACCAATAATGGGTTGTCCTTTTGGAGAGATCAATGAAGAAAGTTATGTGGAACTGAAGAAAATTTACTAAACTGGTAAATAAAAATTGTATTTTCCTGTTAGCTCTGTTGTGGGGACACTTCTGACACTTATGGATGGCTTAGCCAGCAGAGGAGAGGTTGTGGTAATTGGAGCCACCAACAGACTGGATTCTATAGATCCTGCTTTACGAAGACCCGGACGCTTTGAACGAGAATTCCGTTTCAATTTACCAAACAAAGAGGTCAGGATTTGGACTCAATCGTAATGCTTATGTGTCAAACTCCAAACCCCTGTAACAAGGCAGCATCATGGAGCAGTGCAAGTCTCCATCAGTAGTGTACAGCTTGCACAAGAGAGGGCTGTCTGGAGAGACTGCATTGCACTGTGGAGGGCAGACCTGGTACTGAATATATATGAATAACATGATTTCAATAAGTAGTTTTGGTTTCACTGTGACCAACAAAGAAAATGGCATGCTGCGAGTCATTAAAATGTTTAAGAAAGAATGAATGTATGAATTAGTTTTAAAGTGCTGCTGTAGCATCTTGAAGGTGAGTGACAGTGGTTTGAGTCATTCTTTTTGTTCTTGGTAGTAACTGTAGCAATTTGAAATGGAGTGCTAGGACTGTTCTTCTTGAATGAACTAGCAGAAAAGCAAATTTGGTGAACTAATGAAATCATCACCATGAAATTTTGCTCAATTTGAGAGAATTTTCTTTGATGCAAAATCTCCATTTGCAGATAGGGCTTTTACTATATTTTTTTCTTTATTATGTCTCACACTTGTGAAAACTCACTTTTTATGGAAGACGTACATGCCTTTTAACTCACTGCAACCCCCGGCAAGAGTTTAATGTAACAGTTTGAGAATTATTAAATTTCCTGCTTGAAGAAGCAATGAGAGCATTAATAACTGACCTTTAAAATACATGGAGGTTTAACAGATAAGAAAAGTTTATGTATTAGTCTGAGGGTTTGGGAGTTTTGTGTTGTGGTTGTTTTTTAAGAGAAAACTTAGGGCAAACTAAAATGCAATCACTTTATTACCAGGCGAGACAAGAGATTTTCAAAATTCACACACGAGACTGGACCCTGAAGCCATCAGACAACTTACTTGAAGAGCTGGCTGAGAAATGTGTTGGTGAGTTTGAAAACAGTGCTGGTCCTTTTCTGTTGGGCAGCTTTCCAGCCTCTCTTCTCCCAGCCTGTAGGTCTACATGGGGTTGTTGTGACCGAAGTGCAGGACCCAACACTTTGCCTTTTTGAACCTCTTCAAATTGGCCTCAGCCCATCAATCCAGCCTGTTCAAATCTGTCTACAGAGCCTTTCTACCCTCCAGCTGATCAACATTCCCACCCAATGTAGTGTTCTTACTGAGGGTGCATTCAATCCCCTCATCCAGATCATTGGTAAAGATATTAAAAAGTACTGGCCTCAATATTGAGCATTGGGGAACATCACTAGCAACTGTCTGACAACTGGATGTAGCATCATTCACCAGCACACTTGGCCTGGCCACACAGACAGTTTTTAACCTACATATATATATATCGACATAATATTTGATTTTTGCTTTGTTTCTTAGGATACTGTGGTGCTGATATTAATGCCTTATGTGTTGAAGCTGGCCTCTGTGCTTTGCGCCGCCGCTATCCTCAGATACATGAAAGTGACAAGAGACTGAAGATCGATGCCACTTCGATTAAAGTAACAGCAAAGGATTTTGCCATGGCCATGCAGAAGATTGTTCCAGCTTCACAGAGAGCTGGGGCTTCACCTGGACGAGCACTACCACCTGTTTCAAAGCCACTGTTAGAAAACACTCTGGAAAGAATTTTACAAGCCTTGCAGAGAGCATTTCCCCATGCAGAGCTTGCACTGAAGAAGGACCAAGGTATAACAATAACGTCTACTTGTTCAAAATTCTCCCAAGGCACATACACAAACCTCTCAGTCATAATGACAGTACAATTTTATACTTTGCGTGTGCACAGTGCAGGAAGGGAGCTGTGAGTGACTCTCAACGTGCTGTAGATGACTATGCATTCGCCAGCTGGAGCCCCCTGTTTCTGACAATACCTAACATCACATTTACCATTTCAGAGATGGATCTAAGGTTTCACGTATGAGGCACCTCTTTCCAAATCATAGAAGTCATAGAATGGTCTGTGTTGGAAGGGAACTTAAAGATCATCTAGTTCCAACCCCTACGGCCATGGGCAGGGACACCTTTCAGACCAGGCTGCTCAGAGCTCCATTCAGCCTGGCCTTGAACACTTACAGAGATGGGGATCCATTCTGCGCAACCTGTTCCATTACCTCTCCACCCTTACAGTAGAGAATTTTTCCTAATATCTAATCTAAACCTAATTCCTTTCAGTTTGAAGCCATTCCCCTTGTCCTGTCATTACATGCTCTTGTAAGAAGTCCCTCTCCATCTTTCTTGTTGTCTCCCTTCAGGTACTGGAAAGCTGAAATTAGGTCACCCCTAAGCTTTTTCTTTTCCAGGCTGAACAAACCCAATTCTCCCAGCCTTTCCTCGTAGGAGAGGTACTCCATCCCTCTAATCACCTTGGTGGCCCTCCTCCAGTCTTGCTTCAACAGGTCAATGTCCTTCCTGTGCTGGGGAGCCCAAAGATCGATGCAGCACTCCAGGTGGGGTCTCACCAGAGAAAAGTAGAGGAGCAGAATCACCTCCCTTGACCTGCTGGCTGTGCTGCTTTTGATGCAGCCCAGAACACATTTGGATTTCTGGGCTGCAAGCACACATTGCTGGCTCATGTGCAGCCTCTCATCCACCATCACCCCCAAGTTCTTGGCAGGGCTGCTCATGATCAGTTCATCCCTCCAGCCTATATCGACACCTGACATCACCCAACCCAGGTGCAGCACCTTGCATTTGTCCTATTAAACCTCATGAGGTTCTCACAGGCCCACTTCTAAAGCTTGTCCAGAACACTCTGGATGGCATCCCATCCTTCAGGTGTGTCAACAGCACCACTCAGCTTGGTGTCATCTGCAAATTTACTGAGGCTGCACTTGATCCCTTCATATATGTTAATTATGAAGATACTAAAGAGCACTGGTTCCAATACGGATCCCTGAGGGACACCACTTGTCACTGATGTCCATCGGGACTCTGAGCCATTGACCACTACCCTCTGGATGTGACTGTCCAACCACTTTTTTTATCTGTCTAACAGTCCATTCATCAAATCCATCTGTCTCCAATATAGAGAGAAGGAGGTTTTGTGGGATCATGTCAAAAGCTTTGCAGAAGTCCAGATAAATGATATCTGATGTCATTGACCTCATTCACTGATGTAGTCAATAATTATTACTAATGCAGTAAATAAATGCTTAAATGAAGGGAGAAGGGTTTTTCTGGTGTCTAAGAACTACAGACGTTGTTGCTGATTATCTTCATTCTAAGGAAAAAAATCTCCCAAGTTTTTACCAACAGAGAGATAATACCTGATGCAAATTATGGAACATAGGACAGCTTTGTATAGATTTATGCAATCTCCTTTGACCTGTGGTATAATGAAATCTTCAGAAAATGTGACAAAATACAAGAGAAGTGGTTTCCAGCACTGATTTCGAAGTTGCATTAATGCAAGAGCGAGATATGAACTATTCAGGAAAATTAATAAACTTCTCCTGTCTTTAAATGCTATTTTAGGAAATGATGTGATTGACAATGAAGAATCACCATCAGTCTCTGGAAAAATGCCAACTCATAAAATTTCTGGTAGCAAAAAGGCAGAATTCCACACTTTTAGCAGGTACATGTCCCCTTTAGCATGCACAAATGTCCCCTTTATGGTTACATTTTTGAGATGGCTGGGTCTGTAAACTCTTCTGGTGTGAGGGGTGCTAGATGGAGCTAAGCATGTGTGTGTGGCTAATCTATTTGCAGAAGTAAGAGTGAAGATCCAAGTGGGTACTAAGGTTCTAATTGAGTACAGTGCCCTAACTCATCAAACTGAATGGCCCAGACCTCTTTCCCTAAGTTAAAGGGGTCCACAGATTATAAGAACATGTTGGTTTAATCCACAGTATTCCTTGAAAGACTCCAGACCCCAAAAATGTGCAGTCTGTCCCTTTAGCTTAAAAAAACCCTATGGACTTGTGTAGCCATCTAATGCCCTTCCACCTTCCAAGACTGTTGAACCAGTAGCAAATTATGTATCGAAACAAAACTGAGAAATCGTTTGTTAAACCATTGTGAGAAAAATTTAAACAAAATCTGCATTTTGTACCTTTACCCTACTGAGTTTTTTTAATTCTTTTGATGTTTTAATTGTGGAAGTCATGTAAGCCGACAGTTGAAAAAAATAGTTTATTGTCAGTTATTTTCTCCCTTTCTATTGTTATGATGTCCAGAAAATGTGATTTGCTGGATCTGGTTAGATCTCTAGGATCTGTGGCTTCTACAAGTAAAGGTACAACAGTATTGTAGTGGAAAAACACAAAAACCTCTTTATAAGTGTGTTTCTTGCTTGCAAGGCCAGATTACTAGGAAATTAATATACAAATCAAAGATGAAACCATTAGAATGACTAAATAAAATAAACATAAATTTTATATTTAGTGTAGTGCTGTTATTTAACCAATCCAATCATGTACTTGGTTCAGATACACCTAGCCTGTTTCAGTGCCTACATCAATTTTTTTTCTTAGAAATGTTGTTTTGCTCCTTCCTTCCAACCATCTCCAGGAACTATGGCAAAATTTAGCTAAACTTGATAGATGTAGAGATCTCACAGTTACTTACAATCAAAACGTGCTTAAAATGATTGTGCATGGGCAGTGAAGAGAGCCAGACTGGTTTGTGCTGAGAGAGTTATTCTGCCCTGTATCAGGTTCCTGACCAGTTGTTGTGTTTGTATTTGGTTGGACAGCCCCCCTGTGGGATTTATGAGCTGTTACTTAACCCAGCCAAAGGGAGAGCAGACATGCTAGGGACTGGCAGGATTTCTTAGCTGAGGAATGGTACCAGTTATTGAGAAAACAGGCTCTGATAGTCTTCCTTATCACAGACCAGCTTATGGTGGAACATGGAGAGTATTTGCAGAAAACAAAGTGTGTGGGAAAAAACCTTGTGCCTCATCACCACTCATTTTTAAACTTGTTTTCTCTTATTGTTGTAGCAATCCTCCTTACCAGCCAACATCTTTCAGGCCACGGTTCTTATTAGTTGAAGAGCCAGGATCTGGGCAAGCTTTTGATTTGGCACCTGCAGTAATGCATGCCCTGGAAAAGTTTCCAGCTTATACACTGGACCTACCAACTTTGTTTGTTAGCAGCACATCACAAGAAGAAACATGTTCACAGGTATCTTTTTACTCATTATACTCATAGGACTTGTGAACTGTATATATCTAGGGAAGTGAGCAACATTCGCTGTTAATGGAGGTGGCTTGATTTGAATGCGCTGTTATGTTTACTTCTGTCTGAAAAATCTGCTTTTCTTGTAGATGGAATGATACTGAATAAGGATGTTTATACATAGCCATGTTTTCCATTTGAAATGAAACAGGGAAGATGTTGTTAGCAGCTTGGGAAGATGGGAGATACTGCTAACAAACCCCTCTTTGTGGCAAGAAATCCTGCTGGTCTTGGTGGGATCCAGAAAGTTGTTTTCTTTGTTTCTTAAGACTCTGTGCTCCCTGTAGATAGTTCTGCTTCAGCCTGATGGTGTGTCATGCACTTTTTGTAGCCTTCTTTTTTATTATATTTGTAGGCAGCTAAGGTTTTGGGGAAAAGAAAGGCTTGGTTTTTTACATATATAGCTTGTACTGCTGTGATACGAGCAATAAACGCGTTAAAATTCATGACACACCTAAATTTGTAAACTGGTGTGTTTTCCTTAACTAAAAAAAAAAAATAAAAAAAATAAAAAAAAAATAAGCTTTTTAGTGCTGTTTTAATTTTTTTACCTTTAGGCAGGAAATTGATTTCATTGTTTGGCGTTACTGTATTCAAATATTTTGACCTTCAGTAGTAACATTTGAGTTCTGTACACGTCAGGACAAACACATTACACGACATGATTCTCATTTGTCACATAGGAGGAGCAATTCCTTTGTTGTCATGGTTGCATCTTTGGTCATATGTAGTGTAGTCACTGCCTGGATATGCCAAGTGCACTTCCCATTTTGTGACGGGAACACCCTGATTATTGTTAATCTGAAAGGGTACCTGGAGAAATTTGCCATGTAAAAGGACTGTTACCACTTCCCTCATGCAGTAGATGCAGGTCCTCTTCTGTGGTTGAGGTGCCATCTCTAGTCAGTGGCTTGTGATCTTCCAGGGCATGTCATCTGGTCTGGTGGACCCTTTAGTAATGAGAGGCTGTGAGTGATTCATCTCTTCAGGCAGACTGAGGACTGGTCAGTTCTTGTAAAATATGCTTGAAATTATGAATCGTAACCAGGCTTCATTTATCTTGTCAGCCCGCATCTTTTCACATAGATATTTGTTTTTTTCAGACTATGCTCCAGTCTGACTTGGGTATGTGCCCACTCTGAACTGAAAATGGTGCAGTTAGAGTTGCATAGCAATTTATCCAGGCCAATACATCTAGCTGAAGGGTTAGTCTTGTTTTTTCAGGCACACCACCACATCAACTGAGTTCCGAGGCTTGTTAGGAATTATCTTACACCTAAGAATTTTGAAATCAGGCAGAGAGTTAGGTCTGTTTCTGTCTCTGTAGCAATGACTATATTTTAGTCAAAGTGAAAATTTACCTTATTGTTAAGGAGTTGTTCTTTTACTGGTTTCTCTTGATGTCTTGGCTTATGCATTCTTATTTCATAAGACAGTTCAACTGATATGTAGTTATTTAGTTATTTAGTGGCCTGCTTTACATGATGTAGTTTTCTTATTCAAGCTTTCATTTTACCAGTTGATACGAGAAGCTCAAAGAACAGCACCAAGTATCATTTATATCCCACAAATCCCTTTGTGGTGGGAGGCTATTGGACCTACACTGAAAGCTGGTTTTACAGGACTACTGAATAACATTCCATACTTTGCTCCAGTTTTGCTTCTTGCAACGTCTGATGTGCAACATGAAGATCTGCCAGAAGAGGTATTTCTGTCAATACTTTTCTTACTTTATTACTCAGTTTCTTGTTGATTTATAATGCTGTGAAACATTGGAGTACTGTGCTGCTCTTAAGCAAATTCATACGGTTACTACTGAGGCACCAGAACCTGGTCTCTTAAAATTGGCTTAGACAAAATAATACTGAAAACATTTGTCTAAAGTGTTTTCTGAGTAAAGAGATTGACTTTGACGCAACTTCTTCTTGCTTCTCACCCACTCATGCTTATCTGACAGATGTATACACTTACTCCAGACAATCATTTCAGTGGCTTCAAGATGGTTAGGTGTGTCCTTAGTGTGCATGAAAGGTAGCTAGGAAAAAGATTTTTTCTTCTGATAACATTTTTACCAAAAAAGTGAAAGGTACTTTTACGGAAAAAGGACGGTGGTCACACTGTTACTGATGAAATGTAATTTCAAATTTAAATTAGTTAATAAAAAATTCAATTTCTTCTTCATCTAGATGAAAACGACAAATTAAAAAGTTAAGGTCCAACTTCCATTTAAGTAATTTGGAAATCAATTTTTAGTTGTATTCCTTAAGAAAATCCATTAAGAGGATGTGCTGAGCTTTCTAAACACCTAAGAGTGTGCATTAAAGGAAGATGTTCAAAATGTGAATATACTGCTCTGATTACTTTGTCTCAGTAACAGAAGTTTTTATAATGCTAATAAATACCTTCTAAATTAAAAAAAAAAACAAATAAATTTCCAACTTACCAAAAAGCTGGCACTTGTCTGCTGAACCTTGCCTCTGTTTCTGCTGTAAGGATTCAAGTTAAAGGACAGCAAAGTAAGTAAATATAAAATAAGCAACCTTAGGGGTGGTGAATGTCACCCCTTTCTCATTGGCTTATCATACATTTTTTCACGAAGCTTAAACTCTAGAGGGTTCCGTAAAGAAGGTATTGTAATTTGTGCTGCTATGAAAATTTAGTTTTTTAAGGCCAAGAAGTTAACTTTTCATAGCTTGTCTTATCCAAATGAGTACTCATCTTTTTAGATAGAGAAAAAATATTTGTGTGGCCTTACATCTGAAATGTCTTTTCCTCTCATGCTCTAGATAAAAGCATTGTTTAATAATAATCGTGAAGAAGTTTTCAAAATCCCACGGCCTACCTGTGCTGAAAGAAGAGGGTTTTTTGAGGATTTGATCATGAAGCAAGCTGCTGAACCTCCTGCATCAAAGACCAGTGCAGGTGAGGATATTCTACATATAAAACTTTGCTACTGTAAGCTAACAGCTATTACAGTATTTGCTTTGGCTAACTTCCCATTAATCATTTTTCGTGTGTTTGTGTTTGAGTACCATCAATTGATTAAAATTTTTCTCTGTTATTGCAGAGTGGTACTCTGTATACAGTACTCTGTATATACAGTATCCTCACTGATACTGTATTCTAGATAAAGAGTAATCCCAACTTAAGAAATCTGTGTCATTCCAGATTCACAGGTACACCGTGTGACTCATGCGAGATGTTCTCAGGTGGATGAGCAACCGCGAGTATGCGACAGGAAAGCAATGAAAATTCAGGCACGGGGAGTGTTTGTGGATTACTCTGAGCTCAGAGTAAGTCTAATTTCAATTTTGTTAATACTGATGCAGGACAGTGTCAGTTTTCTTGTTACCTGTATAGTTGTAAATTAAGTTGTTTGTTAACCAGTGCCATTTTAAACAATTTATGGGAGGGATATACAGCTTGTGAAATAATTCAACCTGCAGTGGACTATGACTGTTGTTTCCACAGCTGTTCTAGACTGCTGCTCCTGCTTTTGGTGAATTGTATTTTAGGACACTGGGCTCTCTTCCTAGTTTTTAATGTAAAAGAGCATGTTAAATTTTTAGATAGCCCACTGACAACTTGCTTGTGCTATTGGCTATTAATGTCTTAGCAGTGTTTATGATATATTGGGGGGAGGTTGTTTTGTTTTGCCATTTGCATGCTTTCATTAATCAGGAAATAGAAAAGGACCCTGATTTTTAGCAGTCATGGTTTTAAACCTGAAGTTAGGAGGTTGACCTACAGCTCATCTGGATAAAATATTAATATCTGCTTTTCCCACATTCTTTCAAAATCCACTGTTAGAATTTTCCATTCACAAAGTTATAGTGTCATAAGTTATTCCAGTCCCCCATGGGAGAGAAGTTGCTGTCCTAGGTTAGAGTTGGGGAAAGGGTCAAAATTGGGCCTAGATGCAGGGGGTAAAAGAGGTTCCTTTGCATGAACTGGAGAGAGCAGAAGAAGAACCTGACCTTCAGGGGATATTGCTGTGACAAAAATTCAGAAAATTGCTAGGTTGGAGTCCTGGATGCTGGTCAAAGCAGATGCTGCTGCTGTTCACCTGCCTGAGAAAGGGAGTATTATTTAGATGTTTTTTCTGCATGAAGAGAATGTGACCAGAGTGGAATCCCCTTTGGTGAAGAGGCTTGTCCACACAATTTCTGTCACATTTTTAAGCTGTGACCTAATCTGTACAGGTGAAATGATCTTTTTAAGGCTGGTGTCCTAAAGAAGAAAATTTCAGGGGTTTTCTTGTTCATGCCTGCCTGTGCATGGAGAAAAGCCATATATGTTTCTCTAAAGTCAGGCTGCTAACAGTGTGTGCTCTGAAGTTATTGCCCACTGGGGAAATCATGTGGTGGAGCCCTTATAGATGTTTCAGCTTATATTTATTTTTCATCTGTGAGGAGAGAGCTACAATCATAAAACGTGTCTTTTTAGAAAACTTTTTACTTAACATGGGTGCCACTGGAACTTGCTGCTTGTACCAGAGAAGCTCTTTGAAACTCACCCGCAGTTAATAAGCTGGATGAACCTCCAAAATATAGCTGCTTGGTTTTGTATGGGGTAGGGGTTTTTATTATTTGGTTGGTTGCTTGCTTTGGTTGCTGGGGTTTTTGTTTGTTTATTTGCTTGGTAATGGGTGTAGAACTTGATGAAACAGAAGAGC
The DNA here is from genome assembly GCA_013399855.1 of Oxyruncus cristatus. Classification (NCBI taxonomy): domain Eukaryota; kingdom Metazoa; phylum Chordata; class Aves; order Passeriformes; family Cotingidae; genus Oxyruncus; species Oxyruncus cristatus. The sequence goes on along the minus strand of VXAY01001554.1, from coordinate 934,668 downwards.
ATAAAGTTATCTATGAGGCAGCAATCAGAAATGGTATCACATGCAATGCTGGCCATGCACCTCTGTCATGCCCTACCCTTTGTGTCTGCAGCAGCTGAAAGCATGCTGCGTGGTTTTTGTGTGCCTTCTCTGCACATTGTATAGAATGACATGAGGGGAATGCTCAAATCTTGTGCTAGCTGACCTGAGGGAGGCTGAGTTAGTGGTAAGTGGTGTGAGGCAGTAATATTTTCATCTTTTGAGGCTTCTCTCTTAAGCTACATCTTCACAGCCTCACACAAAACACAGCTACTGTACAGCCCCAGCAGTGCTGCTGCTAGTGCGTTAGTGTTGCTTTCTCATACATTATCACATTCACATCTTTGGTAACAGGAAGGATTGTGNACAGCTACTGTACAGCCCCAGCAGGGGGTAACAGGAAGGATTGTGGGAGAGATTGGTAATTTGCTACAGGGAGTCACTCTGCTAGTCTCTTGAGTTGAAACGTAGGAGCTAATTGATGTTAGGCACAGTACACATTCAGCTAATGGGTAAAGGTGAGCACCTAAGGATGCTTCCATTTCCGTCTGGCACAGCTGTATCTGGGAGGTCTGTATCCTGGCTTCTAAAGATACATTTTCCAGGGCCCTCTATGGCATTTCTAACGAAAGGCAATCCTGGCTTTGCTGTGGGAGCTACTATATGACAATGTGTATTGTGTTGTTCCCTGGTGTTCTGGAGGCAGTTAATTGGCAATTATGATTGTTGACATCATACAATGCTGAGTAAAAAAATATTGCCTCAACTTTAAGCCTTCCTTTTCTCTAAAGTGTGAAAAATTAACCCATTTTCTCAAGTTAAATCTTGTCAGATATTTAATCAGTTCTCTGAAGTGCCTCTTTTCATTAACAATGTAAGAAAGTAGGATGCATCTTGTGCTATTCTAAACTGTAATTTCCACTTTTTTTTCTTCAGCAAGTGTTGGATTCTATTGTTGCAGCAACTGAAAGCGTCAGTATATCGAGCATGGCAAAACTATATTCTGTGCTTAGCCTGTGCATTTACCAACATCGAGATGATGCCGACAAAACCGAATTAGTGACGGTAAATTTTTTTGTCTTATAGCACTTTTTGTTGTGTGTGTGCGAGTATTATGCCTATGTCTGTGTGCACTGTGAACATAGCACTTATTTAGCATTACTCTTTACTGCTTAGTTGCCTGTGTTACAGGACTTTTTCATTTCAATCTGGAAGGCTTTTATCCATATTGCAAAACCATTGTTGTATTTGGCATAAATCACAGAATATGCTGAGTTGGAAGAGATCCAGAGGGATCATCAAATCTAACTCCTGACCCTGCACAGAACCATTCCCAAGAGCCACACAATGGGCCTGATAGCGTTGTCCAAATACTCCTTGAACTCAGATAGGCTTAGTACTGTGACCACTTTCCTGGGGAGCCTGTTCCAGTGCCCAACCAGCCTCTGTATGAAGAACCTTTTTCTAATATCCACGCTAAACCCTCCCTGACACAACTTCGAGCCATTCCCTTGGGCTCTATCACTGCTTATCGCAGAGAAGAGAGCGGTTGTATGCCCCTCCTCTCCTTCTCACAAGGAAGTTGTACAGTGTGATAAGGTCTCCTCTAAGTCTCCTCTTCTCCAGGCTGAGCAGACCAAGTGACCTCAGCTGCTCCTCATACGGCTTCCCCTCAAGGCCCTTCACCATCTTTGTTGCCCTCCTTTGGACACTCTCTGATAGCTTAATACTGTTGGCAGTTTCAGCAGGAATAGGCTTGAAGACAATTGGACCACCCACACAGGCCTCTCAAAGCAGTTAACCTCATTCTGCCTTCTCCAGAACATTTTCAGGGATGGGGGCCTGAGAAAGGAGGGTTCTTTTCTCAGTCTAACACTTCCTCTTTCTCCCCTTGCAGGCAGTCACACACGGTAACACTTGTGTAGTAGTCATCCCAGGATTTGATTATGTTGTATCAGGGCTTGTCAGCTTTTGTGACTGGACCTGATTTCTTTGTTTGATTTCTTCCTTTACCTTAAGCTTAAACCAAAAAATATCTTCTATTCAGAGTGACTGTGCAAGTCAGTCAGGAGCAATCTCTACTGTATGAACAGAGAGACTTTAACAAGTACTTATTCAGAGTGCAGAACAGAACAGTTCCAGCTGTCAGTTGTGGCTCTTCAGGAACTGGCTTCTTTCTCATTGTTCAACGCACCCTTGATACAGATCCCTGCAGTGTCTCTAGCCTACTCTCTATTTTGGGTGCCTAAGGATGAGTTTGAAGCAAATGGGTCTAGAAAGAGATGGTGGTAGCACATGTATTGGCTAAATATTACTAACAATTGTATGTATGTACAGATTCTTGATTCTTTGATGAAGAAGTAAACAGGGTTCTCAAGCTTACATTTAAACTGACTCCTAATTTGTCTTTTTTTTAATTAGGAAATGAAGAAAGAAATTGCAGCCCTCAGTTGGCTGTGATACTTGACTTCAGCATACTTGACATACTCTAATGTTCATATATGGCTCCCAAATAGATAAGTTGTGTTTATCATGTCTCAGTAATTGTAGCAAGTATAGAAAAAAGAATAGAAGAAAGAAACTTCTTTAAGCACATAACTGAAACCAGACATAACAGAACCGACGACACTTGGCAAAATGACTAAGATAATACCAGATTATAAGGAACAAAACAAGGACATCTTGCCAAACTAGGTAAGGGTAATTCTGGCAGTAGGAGATAGTGCCCACTGGCTCAAGAAAGGAAGACACCATCTGAAGAAAGAAGGGCACTAGCTCAAAAGAAGATTGAGCATGTGGGCCAATTAGCATGTGTATGCCAATAGAAGACTAATTAATAAGAGGACTGTGGAATTTGGAGCCAATGAACATTAGTGTCTTTGCTAAGAATAGTGAAATGTTGTGATAGTCAGTATGCTGGCTTTGTGGATTTACCACACACCAGGCCTTTCTGCAAATAAATCAAATACCTCAACTCTGTGTGTGGATCGGCTTCTTGCACACTGGGTGAAAGAGCTCGTTTCGTGACAACAATATTTTCTTTTCATGAAAACACCGTGAAATTCTTCTAAAGGTATTGATTCTGTAAGAATCTGTCACTGAAAGACACGGAAACTGCTTATTTTTTTCCTCCAACTTCATTTCTAATGAAGAGAAGCGAGCTGAGAGGCCAGGAGTAAGACACAGCGCTTGCGACTCCGGCTGCCCGTCGCCTCCCGGGGGTGGGTGGGGGGCACTCGCCTGCCCCGTTCCCGTCGCCCCTTCCCAGCGGCGGCCGGTGCGGGCGCGGGCAGGGTGCGCGGCACCCCAACTCCAGGGATCCAGCTCCGAGTCCGTGCCCTTGGAGCACCCCCCTCGCTCAGTAGCCGCCACATCTGGACGTGCTCCGGGTGCGCCCCGGCCGCCGCCAGAGCCGCGGGATCAGGGGAGCCTGGAGAGCCGACGGGGCCGTGAGTACCGGGGCGGGGGGCGGGAGGCGGTGCGTGTCAGCGCGGGGAGGCGGCGGGAATTCGTTCCTCTGCCGGCCGGGAGCCTTCGGGAGCTGTTGGGAGGAGCTGGGAAAGCTGAGTCCCCGCGTGAAAGCACCGGAGATCGGTGTCCCGGGGAGGGAGAACAAGGCAGAAACGCGTGTTCAGGTGAGCGCCCGCGGCTGCCCTCGGGGGCGCTGCCGCAGCCGGACGAGCCTCCCCAGCGACACCCCCGTTCCTGGCCCTCCCTCGGCTGAAGGGGGGGTTTCGGCACAAGCCCTGCTCTCGGGAGCTGTGGCAGCGTGCGAGAGTCAGTCCCTGGGGCACCTGCAGCCCTGGGAATATAAACCTTCTGCACCGCCTTGTGTTTGCTGTATTTGTCTTTCCCTTTCCCGTTTATTTTGATTCAGTTTCTTATCTGAAAAGTTATCTTATGAAGATTAGCTTAGAGACTGGTTTGCTTTAGTTGTGATAATGGTCACAGAGAGAGCACTCGCCATTTTGATGACAAAAATTCTTAAGAACCAGTGCTCAGCACAAAATATACGTGACCTCTCAGTGCATTCTAGCTGGCCTGAAGTGCCTGTGAAATACTCCTTAGTTAAGTGTTTATAAGTACTACTTTGAATGCTTTAAAACCAAAACTGTTTAAAAATCAGGACTCATTTGTACTTAATTAAAGCGGATAACCTAACCTGGTGAAAATGTTACTTAAACTTTTTATAATCTTGATCTACCCTAGTAAAGAAGAGACAACTTACATGACTGTAAAGGATGTCAAGTAGCTTGTGCTTTCTGCATCTCAGTGTTGCTAATTGAATAACTGATTAATTTCACTTTGAGGAGTTCTGTGTTTTTAACATAGCCTTCAAGAGCTAAAACTTTGCTGTTTCCAAGTCAGGATCATCTCTTCAGGCTGTTCTTAATTTCTGTGGAAAATAAAGACAAAGCAGATCCAACTCAGAAGTGGTCTGCTCTTCAGCAGAGCCGTGCCTTGGAGTGAGGCTTGTCATGACATCCTGTTCAGACTCTAGCTTTGACAGAAGCCTGGAAATACCAAGGGAAAATGTCAGTCGACACTTTATGAGGTATTGTATTTCTGGATGTTCAATCCCTGTTCAATTTATACCATGAAAAGAGAAACATGCACAGTGAGTCATGTCATGGTAAATCTACAGCTACAAGTCTGCAGGGGAATATGAGTATGTTAATGTCACTGCCAGTACCTTAGAACTAGACTCACTCTTCTTTGTAAAAGTCGTCTTCTTGCATTAAAAAACATATATATCTTCACAGTTTCTTTGAGATCCCTCTTCCTCTTTGGTTACTGGGATGTTAGTTGCCCTGTTGAGACATGAAGATTAGCATCTTGAAGAACATCTGTTCTTCAAGAAATATGTGCATATGGTCTGCAGCAGACTTGGGGTCTGAATACTCCTTGGGGTCCACAGGCTTTTCTTTGCATGATGTGGAGCATCAGATTATGAACCTGGTGAAGTTCCCTGAGGGAGTCTCCCTGAAGTCTCAAGGGGGAACTATACAATGTAATGCAATATAACATTTCTTTACAATACTTCTAATTCAGCAATCTTTTTCTCCTTTCCTCTGTCCTCTTTCTTAATGTAGGCAGTTGGCAAAGCCAAAATCAAGTCCAAAAAAAAAAGACCATAAAGAAGGTAAGTAGTAGTAATTCCTTAGGATTCCTTTTTAGCCTGGTTTCTGAGGACGATTGCATTCGGTCACTCTATTTAACTTGGCCCCAAAACCTTCTGAGTTCATCAGTCAAAGTCAGCTGAAGTTGTGAGAATAGGTATCACTAAGATAGTGAATTTCCTCTGAGTTTTACAAAAAGAGGTACATGCAAATAGGAGGGAATGCTATTGACTTCTTCAAGGCTTGAAAAGAGTGCAGTGTGAATTCTTGCCTAATCTTAGACACTAGAGTAGGAACTCATTGTTTCCTTAGCTCAGATTTCTTTATGACATGGATTTTCTGGAGTCTGCAGAGCACAGATTAATTGTGCTTTCTTGAAGTAGGAAGGAATTTTGTAGCATTGTAATGATGCCTCAGAATTTTTAGGATTTTTAGCTTTTTGTAGATTTTAAAGTAGCTGTGTAGTAAATACAGATTTTTAATATAGTTGTATAGTCAGTCACTTTAGAATAGTAGTTATCACTTAACAAACCCTATTTCCTCCATTTCATATTGAATTTTCTAAATTCTTTAGGCTTGTTTAGGCTCCTTTCAAGGCAGGACTATAGTAAACACATTCTGTTTAAGAATATATGTACCCCAGGCCTGAAAAACAAGATACCTTCACAGTCAAAGCAACCTTCAAGCCCGGAACCTTGGAGTAACTCCAGAGGCAGTACGTGTCGTGAAGATGAAGATGAGGAAGAAAAGGGTCTTGGGACCTCCATCTCAATTTCCAGGGAGGCATACCTGGGGGGGGCAGATTTGGGGAGGATCTGGGGGCGGATAGTTCTCATATTAGACCATAAATTGTAGAACCGCTGGATGGGTGCATGCCTTTATACTCCTTGTGCCAGAAGGCCTTCATTAAAGACCTGCTTTATGTCTTATCTATACTAATAATTGCCTGGTGAGTCTTTTTCTCCCAATTTTAGGCAACAGTAACACACGAGTTAAAAAGTAATTTGGCCACAAGACTCACAAACCTACTGACTTTGGGAAGTTGATCATATTACCTTGGAACTGGTCTTCTGTGCTGAGTACACAAGTGGGCTTTCTGCCCCGAGGCTGCTTGGTGGCAGCTGGAAAAATCCATTAGCTCCAGGCAGCATCCTGCCATCCATGGGCTGAGCACAGAAAGGGGCCCAAAATGCCCTTGTGTGTAGAAAAAGTAGAACTCAAGTTCTACTTGTTACTTACTGAGCTCAAACTTAGTTTCATAGATATCAAAACCTATCTTTGTTTAAATTACGCCTCTATTACTTTGTTGTTTCCACTTTCCCAGAGAGAAGTAACTGAAATAAAGTTGCCTCCTGCATGCCCCCTTCGTGGGTGCTTGTAGTCATCAGATTGGCTTTCCAGTCTATTAAAAAGGTGCTGTCCAAGTCAGGCTTTTAAACAGGTAGTTTAGGCTTAAGTACTTTAATTTGAATACTGTGGTCATCACAATGACTTTCAATTCAGTACTTAAAGAAGAAAATCCACTGCAGATTTTTTTGTTTGTTTTACTAGAGAAACAGTCAAATAAAGGGAATAACTTGCTTACTTTCTCAAAGTGTCTTATATAACATTGCATTTCAGTCAACAGAACACTGAAGACCAGAACTAACACAAAAGCTACAGGAAAAAAATATTTCAGAAAACAGGGCAATAACATATTTTTCCCATTATCTTTAATCCTTTTTTGCAACAACTAAGTTGGAGCCTTTAGCATACTTTCCAGCAGAAATTTCTGTTGAAGACATTCCTATTGATGTTTCGACCTTTCCCTTGTGCAGCACACTTTGACAGTTCTATTTTTTTTTTCTTCTTAGAATTGTTGAATTATTTCACTTTGTGGTCTTGAGCTCATTCTAAGCCAAAAATGTTATGGCATTGTTTTGAATGTACTTTCAAAAGCTGCTGAGAATAAACACAACATCTGCCAAAACACGTCAGTTGAGTTTTATCCTATTTATTTCGGTCTTTGTAAAAGATGCCTTTCTCATTTGCAGTCTACCCTTGTTGCAGTCAGTGGTTGGACTAGTTCAGCAGAATTGCTGCAGCAAGTACATGTGAAATATCAAAAAGTCACCCAAATGTGAAATATCAGAACATTGAATTGTGGTCTTCAGCTTTCTCACCAGCATAAAAAGTTTTCAGATTTGCTGTTGGAAATGGCATGTCCTCTGTCCATTCATTGCCATGCCTACTATATAAAGGTTGCTGTTCCACTAATAGTCCAGCCTGGGTATGTGTTCTGATGTCTAAATATGCATTGCTAAGAGTAGTTCCTTTCTGAATTTGTTTCCCTTCACTTTCTGGCTTGATTTTAGCTCTTTCTTTGTTTTCTGTTACTGAATTTCTGTTCAGCATATATATTTTACTAGACCAACCTAGACATTACAAAACTTGCCTAAGTCACAAGGGGAAATCTTTGCTAAAATTAAGGGGTTTTTTTAAGTGTGTTTAATGAGAGTGATTATGGGATTCTTTTTTCATTTTCTCTTAAATGAGCTCTGTCAGCATTCTCTGAGGACACTAAAACTGGGCTTGATATCTGAGAAGCAGTCACATGAACATGTAATGTAGAGTTCTTGTATGAGGAAACAGGGAATTTTTACTTGGACTGCATAAATTATGTTCCAAGTCTGGCCGCAGTGTCACTCTAAGGAGTGATCCTTAGCTACTTAGTTGCCAACACTTCTAGCATCTGCTTCAATGCAGTAATCCCCAGGAGAGACTCCTATGTCCTCGAAACAGGACTTGTATTTCTTATTTTGGATGGGTGATACAGAAATTCATATTTAATTGTTTGAGTCTGGATTATTCAGTGTGCCTTGTAGCAGCTGCTGTCAGGTTCCTAACCTTAACTGGGACCTTGTTGAAGCACATGCAGTCCTCGATCATGTCAAAGTATTTCTTCCGAAAGTCTTGATAACCATAACACAGACATGGGAGTGAGTTTCTGGTTAGACATGCTGAGATCTCAGCACCATGTGGTGATGTCTGGAAAAGTTTTAAATGACCTGAAACCATGATTTTGAATGGTCAGTGGTGCCATTTAGCCACCTCTGACTGAGAACTGCACAAACCCGCACCTTCAGGTAGGGGGTGTCAGCCAGAACCCTCAAAGGCAAGGATATGTCTCACATCACACTTCTTTTTATGTCTTGTCTAGTGGAAACATATCCCTTTACCCGGGCTTAGTATAATAGTCTTCAACTAAATGCTGAAAGTCTCATCAAAGGAGTCAATCAACAACTAGGAGAGCGTAGAAAAGAAAGTCACTTCCTTTTAAGCAGTACTGGATAGTGAGAAGCCTCTATCCCTCTCTGATACCTTACTTAACCACCTGGAAAGCCCATGGATTTATGTATTAGCCCTGCAGCCTTTGGCTGTGCTTTCTAAGTGCTCCTAGCTGTCATCCAGAAAAACATGTATATAACCTTAAAGCCAATGAATTTAATTAATATATTGTCTAATTAATTTAATTAAATGTTGTAAAAGACAGAGCTACTACTTCTACAACCTCCCCATACCTTTCCAACCGCTTCAGCTAAAGGCTGGGTTGGTGCTGGTAGTTGCATCTTCCTTGTCTGTCCTTTGTATGAGGGCCAGGCAACCTCCATCTGCTCCAAGATGGTAGTGGAGCTCTGTCACTGTCAGGACGGCCGAAAGAAACAACAACAACGAAGTGGTGCCATAACAGGATAGAAAAAGGTCCTTTATTCCCAAGCAGGTAGAATATTAATACAGAATGCACAGCAGCTGTGTCACTTGCTGATTGGATATTTATTACATATGGCATACTAACACTTGCTTCATTGGTGCCTTCTGTCTAACAAAGTTTTGCTTTTCATGACAGTTCAACAGATAGTAACATAGGAACTATTGCAGCCTACATCCTGAGCTAGCATAAAGACGATTAATTTTGCAAAAGCATATATCTTTGTGATAACTAACTACATGCCTTCTCTGTTCTCATGGATACAATCTTGAATCTTCAAGGACAATACAATCCCTTGCTGTATGCCTTGCCTGTTCTCATGGACAAAGCCTAAGGCCTTCAATCTCCCCAGTTACGGGCTCTGCAGATCTGCTGCTTGAGCCCACAGAGCCCTCTGAGAGGAGTTTTCCTGGGGCCAGTGTAGGGGTCAGGAACTAGGTAAATCACCACAGCCTCAGTGGCCAGCCCCATGCCCTGTGCATTTACTATAAGAAATGTAATTTCCCTGTTTGTGCTGTAACACTAGCTGAGGTGATCTAACCAGCTGACAATTGAAAGGGTAATTTCCTTGGAGTCAGAAGGCTTTTCTGCTCCAGACCCAACCTGGAGTAAGGTGGATTTGGTGTAAGTTAGCGTTACAAAACAGAGATCAGTGATCTGTCGGAGGAACAGGCACAAGTAAACCTGCAGGTCGCCGCTGATCAGTGAGCAGCTGGCTGTGAGCTGATCTGAAGTGTGTAAAAAGTGAGAAACTGGGAGACAGACAGGAAAGCAGCATTCATCTTTGTCTGTTGGGTTTCAATATAGCTTAAGAAATCTTCCTCAACTTGCTCAAAGTACAAATTTGAGTTTGCAAATCCAACTTTAAATTAAAGTAGTACTACATTGAGGCTTGCTGGAGTGAATCACATTGAAACCAGCGGGTAGGCTCCCATTAACACAGCAGGGTTCTATTTCTTTATTGGCTTGAATCATGTATAAGATGGTAGGGTCTTATCTGAACTTTCATTCCACATATATGTTAATGCATTTTAGAACACCCTGCCTACATTTTAATTCCTTGAAGATCCTTTGAGGGTGTTTTTCTAAAGTTTCTAAAACATTCTCATTAAATTTATAAAAATGCATCTCCTAGAATATTTTCATTTATGAAAAAGGTTTTATCGCTTTACAGTGTAGTAACCCAAATAACTTAGTTTAAAATTAATCTATTGCATTAGTCTCTTTTGATACCAGAATTTGTCTGTCAAAAGTTTTCCTAAATGTATTTTTTGAGACTTTTCAGCTTTTTTTTTGTCTTAATGTAATTGCACATAACATCTCTTATTTCCAGTCTTTTTCTTTGCACACTGAAGTCTCCCAGTAACCACTGCAGTATTTAGGACTCCTCCACTGTTCTTGCACAGCTTCATATCATCAGTAGCTGCTGTAATCTGCTTTTCTCGATAAAAATAATGGGAGTTTTCAAGTACGTGTTCCCAAAGCAAGGGAACTACAGGACAGCGTAGGAGTCTCAGGACAAACTGAAAGCCTGTGGCACTAGCACACAAATCAATACAGCTAGGAAGCAAGAATGAGCACTTTTTTCTCTCATAGCTTCTCTTACTGTTTCAGCAGTCTGAGGAGGAAGTGGGCAGCAGCTTTATCTGAGCTTTCCTTTCTCCTGGCATTTGGTGTCCCTTTAGTCCCTCAAGTGTCTGTTGCAGGTGCATCACACTGTCTCATTTCTCTAAAGCAGATGGAAATCTGCTGCTAAGGGAGCTGCAACTTCTACTGCCATACAGGGCACAGCCTCTGATGAAAAAGCTGACTCCACTAGTTTTGCATCAACCAATCCTTTTCTCTGTCTACAGGGTATTTGGGAGAAGAGAATGGAACAGAAAGATTTGATGTGGCTCTGATGGCCCTATACATGCTTGTAGGTCAGTCGTAAGGCTGCTACCCGGGGAGTGCCTGACATTGGAACTCTCCCTTTACAGTACCTCAGCCTCCAGCCTGCACCTGCTTCTCTGTTCTGTGATTTGCAGAAACACTTGCCAAGCTGGTTCCTAGCCTTTGTTCTCATCTCCATCATCAGTGTCACCCTTGAAGATGTGATGCTGTCCTGTAAAAGGGGTCGGGCTTCATTTTATGTTGCTGGCAACTGATGCCTCCTACAAGAACGATTTTTTTAAGGAGTGCAGGATGTGGAGAAAGGATCCCTCCAAAACACTGGGAAAAATGCTTACCTTTAGATCTCCACATTTTTGGCTTTTCAACTTAATAAGAGACAAAGCAGGGAGTCACTGTTCTCTTTCAATGTGTTTAGTGATAGGTGTTTCCCCCTCCTTGGTCAAATCATTGTCCACCAAGGTATGGCAGCATGGGCTTCAACATCATCTCACTGCTGTCTGAGATAACAGAGTAAAGCTTAAACTAGTGAAAATTGTGTTGAGGGCCTGTCACAACCCAGAAGCAGGAATGATGTTCCTTATAAACTCTTGTTGTCTGAACAAAGACACCAGTCCACATGCCAGGGAACTTGTATGCTTTATTGTACCATTGTCTTAATTCTGGCAACTAGCCCACTATTTAGTCTTGGAAGTGTTGGTTCACCTGTGGCTCCGTTATGGGCTTCCATTTGGGTTAGTCCAGACACCACCTTCACTCCTACCAAAATGTATTGCTTCCCCTTGGGTTTATTGAAAGGACCAATATAATCAATTTGCCATGTTTCCAAAAGTCTTCCCTTATTCTTCAGGTTAAGGGGTGGATCCTTCAAGGGGTTGGCGGTCCAGGTGCGCGTGGCACTGACTGCACACTGAAAGGGTTGGAGTACTGGGGTCACTGGCCAACCCCTCCTGTGGGCTTCCCTGAACAAATATTTTGTTCTGAAGTGGCCTTGCTTCACATGGAATCATTTCAGTAGTGTCTCTGACTTATCTCCTGACTCGATTGACAAGGGGAGACCATCCTTTTCCTCCTTGTCTGGCGTAATTGCTGCTGCAAGACAAGTAAGAGAGTCAACTTGATTATTAAGGAGTAAGCTGTGTTATTCCCCTTTTGATGTGCAACAATCCACCCTGCCTGTGTGGTCTTTTTTTCATCAACCTGCAAGAATTCTTCCCATTTATCCTTTTGCTGCACTAGTAGCCGATTCACTTCCCATTCATTGTGCTTACAGAAAGGGAGTCATTCTCTACATCCCTTAAAGACTACATATAAATCAGTACAGATATACTAGGTGTCAATGTTCTTGGCTTCATTCTTTATAGCACTCCAAACTGCTATAAGTTCACCCACCTGGGTAGTCCTTTCCCACTCTGTGGTTATCCTATCCCTGGAGTCAACATGCAGAGCAACTGCTCAGTATTTCCGTATCTTACCTTATCTTTTGAAGGAGTCATCAGTAAACTATATGTTTTTCATCTGGGAGTTAAGTAGGGGAGCTATGGGGGAACTTACAGGGAGTCCATCAGGGTCAGTGTTTAGTGCTCGCTGTACTGGAAGGTCTTTTGGTGGGCCTTTTTTAACATCATGTGTGTGACACTCGTGTTCCATCTCTGCATACTGCTTTCTGACAGTTTCATGTTGGGCCACCCCTGGAGGGGCTGGAATACCTCCTGTCACTGCTTTTAGCACCTTAAGGGGGCCTCTTAACACAATGGATTGGCAGAGAATTATTTTATCCACCTCCTGCAAAGACTACAAGTAGCCCCTTTTCCCAAGCTAAATGTAATTTTTCTCCATTTTTGAAGCTTCAGAAATAGAATTGAATAGGTTGTGTAGGCCCTCTGTGTCCCTCTTGCTACATATGAATTGATAACCCATTGATGGCAAAACCCCATTCCATATGCAAGGGGTCTGTGGGATGTATGGGCCCTAGAGCTTGGTATACCCAAGCTTCAAAGATTAGCAGTTTCAAAGCCTCCTCATGGACTTGTGTCCAATCCCAAACAGTCCTTTTCCTTGTCAGATCATATAGAGAATGGGCAATTGTAGAAAAGTTGGGAACATGTTTTCTCTGAAACGGTAATGTTGCAATTCCTTTTTATTTCCTGGTATCCCAATCTTATTCAGAGTGGTTAATGTCTCTGAGAGAATACCTGTTGTCCCACTTTTCCACCAAATGCCTAAGAATTTTACCTAGGAGGAAGAGAGATGAACCTTCTCTGTTGGGATTTGGAGTCTCAAACTCTCCAAATGAGCAATTTTCTTTGTCTGAGTCTGCTCTACCACCTCCACATCTGGGCAACCAATTAACATCATCAATATACTGGTAAATCTTGAAGTCCTCTTCTGGGCCAGTTTGGACTAGTTCTTGAGCTAGAGCATAATGGGCAAGAGTGACTGAATACCAGTGTCCCTGGGGAAGTTGAGTAAACGTATACTGCACTCCTTCCCACATAAATACAAACCATTCCTTGTCTGATTCTTGCAGGAGGACTATACAAAATATATCTTTCATCTAGATAGTTGCCAGAACAGGGTGATCTTGTTCCTGGATAGCCATGATCAATTCAGCCATCAAAACTGCACCAGTTAAAGGGCCTGTATTTGCATTCAGATGCCGGTAGCCAATGGTCAACCACCACTTCCTGTCAGGTTTATGCACTGGCCAACAGGAGACTGAGCAGGGGTAATTATCCCCTGGTCCCTTGAGTCACTAGTTACAGGGTTAATCCCTTCCTTTGCTCCTAAGGGTAGCGTATAAGGTTTCACATTTGTTATCTTAGAGGGAAGCAAGAGAGGTGCTGCTTGTAGTAGTGGAACTGTGGCATGGGCAGGTCTGAACACCTGTCTCCCCCTTGCATCATTCCATGCCCGCCCCTTAAGTAGACACAATCCCAAAATATTCATAGGTATATCCCCTACTGCCATAAGTGTTTCTGTGGGAAAATTTTCTGCTGGAAGTCAGCACTTTACCCTAGCTGTTCATTGCACTCTTGAGTTTCCAAAAACATCAATCACTTGAATTCATTTAGGGCTGGGTTTAATGCCACATCTTGTGGCTTCCTTATTGCGCAGAGCAGACACCAGTCCACATGTCAGGGAACTCTTACACTTTTGTTTTAAAAGTGTCGCCTTATCTCTTGCAACTGTTAAGTCTCCGAAGTGTTGCCTGACAAGATTTTACAGCTAACTCTAACAAGCTCCCAACTCCCCACAACAAGGTGTGGAGTAAGGGGTCGAATATGATAACAATATGATATAATATATGATACAATATCCCGGCACTTGCTGGGATAAAATTAGAGAGGAGAGAAATAAAGGAGGAAAAGAGAGAAAGAGAAGAGAAAAGAACTTTAGATCCAGCCTTTAGATCCTGCATTGATCCTGACTCTGTGGGTAGTCCGGATGTGGGGTCAACAAGGAGAGAGAGAGGAGAGCGAGAGGGACTGATCCACTTCCTTTTATAGTTTACCTGGTGTGTGCCACTTATGTAAAATAGATTTTTTGTGCCATTTGTGCCATAGTGTTTGTGCACGTGCAGTCAGCCCTTTGGGGCCCTCCAGGAAATGATTTGAGGAGCACGTGCTCCACTCATTAAATGTTCCTTACACACTTAAATGTAATTATTTTCAAATGTATACTTTGTACTGTTTTCTGTAAAATTCTGTAAAATTTTCTTTCTTTAAACCAATGTTTACAGCAGTTATTTTTCACTAATGTAAACCAGAACAAGGATTGTTTGCATTCAGACTTGAATTTATGCTAGAAATGCTTTTCTAGTCACTTCTTCACTGAATTGGGAAATTGAATCAGATTGGATTGTGATTCAGTGTGCTAGTCACCGTGGGATTAGGATGAAAGTAGTAAGCAGAAGACAGAAAAATAAATTTTATATTGTGAATAAGACAATATAAAACCAATTATGAAGTCTAATTACTGGAAATAAACCTGATATATTACAGTCTCTTTTCTTTAGTACTGAGAGAAAACAGTTCTTTTTAAATCATGAGTCCATGGACCTTATTAAATGCAATATAAACTCTTGGGAAAGAGTTAATGGAAAAATATTCTAATATTTAAAGCATTTGAGACCTTCTTACTCCTGTTTCATCTCTCTCTGAAGGTTTTCAGCATTTCCTGTCTTGCAGCACACTGAATCAGCCAATGAAGGGTATTGGGATTCCTTGGTCTGCCTGGCTGGTTGCCTGAATCACACTGTGTGAGTTACACTGATCAATTCTAGGGATTAAGTGCTAGAGACACAGTTTCTTTTAAGACACTCTCTTCTTTTTGAAGATGCAAAGACACAAATGTTCGTAGATGAATATTTTTAAAAGATGTAAAATCTTACGGATTAATCATCGTCAATTCAAACAAATTTGTACAGCAATTATGCGAGCTCTATGTCATAGATCAGGGATTTGTCTTTTTAAAGCCAGGATCATAACTACAGACATCTAATTAAGCTGAATACTCATTAAGGTAGTCAGAGAGTTTTTCTGCACCATTAACTCAAGAAAAAGATCAGCAAGTATCATACCCAATGTGAAAATGAAGTCAGTCATTCACAGACTCACAGCAATGTTGGCTGGAAAAGCCTCTGGCAGTCATCAAGTCCCATCTGCTGCTCAAAGTGGGACCGTCACCAACACCAGACCAAGTCAACTCTGTCAATGTCTTGGCATAAATCTTGGAAGCTTCCAAGGGTGCCGTTTTCACGGGCTTTCTGGGAAACCTGTGCTACATTCCCTGTGAAAATGTTTTCCCAAATGTACAACCTCAGTCTCCCTTGCTGCAGGAAGTGGCCTCTTTTTGTATCATTTGCCACTGCTGAGGAGCTGTTGGCTTTGTCACCTTCGCCATTACCCTTCAAGTAAGTGCTGGTTGCACTTGCAGTGTCTCCTCTTTGTCCAGCTCCTGCAGCCCCTTCTCATGGTGCTTTTGGTCCCTTGGCAGCCCTCTGCTGCCTTGCTTAAACTGGGGAGCCCCAAGCTAGACCCCAACTAGAGCATAGCAACTTTCCTTGATGTTCTGGCCACAGACTCCATATAGAAGTCCAGTATGCAGTTTGCTTTATATATGAGAACAATAGCAAAATGGAAAAAAATTATCCTTATTTTAAAATATTGGGAAACAATGGGGTATTAGCAGGCTTCAGAAAGTGACTTCAGGGTTAAAGAAAGTCGTTTTGATGAAAAGACCAGCTCTGAGACCAGTAGCAGTAATGTAATGAAGCAAATACCATGCCAGGGGAATGATCAAAAAAAGAGCAGAGAACAAGAGAGCCCAGCACCCTGCCCTTTTGCAAGTAAAAACAACTATGTTCCATTTCAGTCCTGTTGCAGAAGGACTTGCTAAAGCAGAAAAGATAAAAGAGTTGCAAAGGCAAAGACTGACTCCTTACTGGTCATAGACACTAAGTAGTTTAGAATTCATCAGCCTGGAAAAGTGACAACTGAGTAAAAAGGCAAAAAAAGGTTTGTAAAATTGTGAATGGTATAGATGAAGTGGACAGGGAAGTTTTTTCCTCTGTATTTCTCAAGACAGTAACTAATAGATATCATATTTACAGTTATCAGAAAAAGCAAAAATGAAGGTGTTTTTAACAAAATCAGTAGTTAATCTGGAATTTCTTTCTTACCACTGATGATGTGAATGCTGGAAATCTACCACGAATCAAAACCAAAACCTGGACAAGTAAAGGAAAATCCATTGTGGATTATTAGTTGCATCTCTAATTTAGTAAGTGCTAGTGATACAGATTACTAGAGGATGAGAAAGTATCCTGGGAAAATATTCACCACATACTTGCTGTCTTATTTATATTTTTATTAAGCATTTGCCACTGGCCAGTGTTGGAGGTAAGGCACTAGGAACTAGAATATTGCTTGGTGATCCCGTACAGTTGTTTGATGTATATGTTTTGTGTAGTTATGAAAATCATGTTTATGATATCCATTTTTTCTCCTGAATTTAGATTAAATGAAAAAGACCATGATATGTAGACTTCTAAATCCTCTACAGAAGCAGCACTTCTGTCCTGTTAACACCAGTCCACCTCCAAACTCCAGTGATGTGAATGATATGAGCTGACTTTATTATATATAATAAAGTCCAGTGGGGATATGCTAAGTGAGAAACAGGCAATTTGGAAAGTGAATTCACTGTCCAACATTTGTCATATCTTAATCCCTGTGAAACCTCTCCTGAAGGGAAGTAAAATAATAAGAAAGCTTGGTAGCCTTTCTGCTATTTTATGTGTGTTGTTGTTCCCAATTAGCAAAAATTTCCCCTTCCATGTATAGATGTTTAGCTTATGAGCTCTATTAACTTAGAGGCAAGGCTTCAAAATACCTGGTGGCAGCTTTTCTGGGGCTGGAAAAGGTTTTGTTGGGACACTGTGTTTCTGATAATGAAAATGAAAGGGTTCTTCCTAAGGTCAGTACATTCTTCAGTTTTGCACATCAGCTACAGTCCTCTTCAATAGTATGTCAGGGATTTCTGTTCTGCTGTCAATACAACTGTGAGACATTTTTTCCCTCACTTTTCAGTGTAAACTGCTCAATAAAACATTTTGCAAACACTATGCTTTAAATTAACTTCAGCACATGAAGCCATACCCTTAGAGCATACTAAACAAAAGCTGAATCAGTATCTAGAGAGTCACACAGTTTTTTCCTCTCTGCATCCAGGATCAAAAGCCACTGAAGTTCTTGAGGAACTTTCTATTTGACGTCAAAGGGCTTTGCATCCAAACTAACTGTGGGATGTGATTAATCCCTGTAGCAACTCTGATACGGACTTTTACCCCATTTTGCAGCTTCAGTCACGTGTGTGGGTGTTCAGGGCTCTTGCGCTTCCATGGGCATACTTGTCTTGAATATGGTTTAACCTTTTTTTGCTAATGTGCGTGAGCACCTTAATTTCATGTATTTGGCTTCCAAGGCAGGCAGAAACTCCCATGAGTTTCTGCCATCCTTGGCTGGCCAGACCCATCTGTTAGATTCCAGCCCTGGGAGCTGCTGGCTCACAGACTCTGCTATGAGTTTTACTTTAAAATATAGAATTCTTTAATACCTTGAGATAGTGTCAAGAGAATAAGCCATGGGCTTGTTCCCAAGAGGTTTCTTTATTAATTTCAGGGAGAAAAAAAGGGAACTTGGCCAAGGTTCAAAAAGGACACTGCACAAACTAGTTCCATAAATGTTCCACCACAATACCAACTCAGCACATATACTATTCATCCACAACACTTAAGATCCAATCCCTCCAGCTCCAAGCCACCCAAAGCATCAAGAAAGGAGTAAAGAAAGAGAAGCAGAGAGAGGAAAAAGAGAGAAGGAGAAAGAGGGAGAGACGGATTATATGCCTACCACTAGAACCTTGTAGAAGACCAGCTGTCTCACGTGTCCAAGTGGCAGGGCCACGACACGAGGTGAACACATGCCTGTGGTTTGATCTGCTTTGGTTCCTGTGGCCAACCCCTCTAGGTGGGATCTCTGACCCAACAACCACTCGGGGGGTTCCAGGCCAGGGTGAAGAGCAGTGTCCTCGCTGTCCTTGCCAATCTGAGGCTGGCTTTGGGTCTGCAGGAGGTGTGATGTGTTGTGGTTTTCCCAGGCTGTTTGTGATGGACAGCACACACTGCTCTGGGGCTTTCCCATGTGGGCTCCAGGGGCCTGCCATGAGGGATGTGATGCCACCTCATCTCCTTGAGATTCGACCCATCCCTTCTCCCTCCACATAGACACAAATACGCACACACACACACACACACACACACGCCCCACAAGGTAGTTCTGACCCATTAATCACTGATTGGAGATCTAACACCATCTTAAATGCAGCAGTTAGCATGCCTGGAACAACCTGTACTGAGCATCATAGTTGGGCCTTTCCAGCTCTTGGGCTGCTGGGTTGTGGGTTGAAATCCAGCCTGCCTACTCTGATGCTGGCTGCTGGTATGGAGCACCACATCACAGCTGACAGTGCCTCCGTGTGGGGGTGTCTGTCCAGAGAGTGGTGTGGCTCTGCTTTTGCTCCTGTCCTTCCCATGACAGGCTGTAATTACAGCCATCACTTAGGTCTTTAAGTATGGATGGGCCAGTTATCCTTGTGCTGCTTTTAGCCCTCTTATCCGCAAGCAGTCCAGGTCATGCCCTCCCCACCCAACATACCTGCACGTGTGCCTGCTCAGTGCTGTTACTGTGCAACACAGGCTTTGGAATAGTGATAGAATTTAAAGAAAATAATAGGTAGCAACCTATCCATAACTCCTTCAGGAATAGACCCGTTTTTAAAAATGAAATCCTGGGCTCTTATAGCTATCATTTAAAAATAAAAAAATACCAATGAAGGGCAAAGCTGAACCTGTCATATAGAAGGTCTGTAGTGTAGTAATAGTATTATATATTATTATTATAGTGTAAATTGCTGTCAGTGCTTAAATATTTTTTACATCCACACATTCAATATCACTTTTTAAAGCTCTCCTCTAATACAGAAAGCAAATTAATTCCAGCTTTTTACACCTCTCTGGCAAAGGCTATAAATCACTTTCTCTTTGGGGACAAATATGTAATCTCCTACGTAATCTCTGACCTTAATAAGAAGACAAAATAATGAAAAGCAATTTCTCTTGTTATAAAACTGTGCATACATAACCAGTTTTAGAGAACCTGGTGACTCTTGATAGGAGTATCTGAAGAAAAGCAGAATTCTCAGGAAGACAATGAATTTCTATTACTAGGCACAAGAGAAAACTGCTTTGAATGTTTTCAGAGATAAATTAGCAGGTTGTGGAATTAGTATATTTAGAGTCCTGCGCATTTCCCTGCCAATTACTGATTTCCTAAGAAGAAAAAGTGTTTCCGTACTATACCGATGGCTGAGTCGTGGTAATCCATACCTTACTTCTGTCTCGGAAGCCTCCTTCAAATAAGAAATGGAAGAGGACAAATCTGGTCATACATTAAAAGATCTGAGGAATGGAAGGATCATAGTCAGTGCAGATCCCTGTGTTCAAAGTACGCACAAAGACTCTCAGTATACCATACCTACTGCGCTCCTCTGAAATGTGCATTAGTAAACTGTGTTGCACAACTGTGTTGCACTGTTTGCCAGTGATGACAAAGAAGGAAATAACTGTATTGTTGGTAATGCCTTTTTTGTTTCATGCAAATGAAGGAATCAAAGCTATTGCATTGATCACATCAATCTAATTCCAAAAATTCACCTATGTATATGTACATATTCTTTAAACCTCTTTAAGTAAGGGCTAAATCCCTTCCCATGTTGAATTTGAAAGATGATAAAGCAATGGTCATAATTAAAAAACCCAATGTATGTTTACATTTCATTATTCGTAACAACATTTCATTATTCATAACAGATAAATTCAGTTTTGCATCACATATCTATTTCTAAGGAACTCATTCATAATATTAAATGGAGATATCAGTTTAAAGCTAACAAATATTTTAAAGCAGTTAGTGTCGAAGGAAGAAAATGTTTACATATTTATTAGACATATTCCACTCTGAAAAATCACTGAATTTATCAAAGCAACAGTGACAAGGGAAAAAAGGGTGTGTTTATTCTAATTTTTTTTAGATAGCCAAAGGTATCTGTGGTGCCTCTCTTTTAACAGCAGTCAGCATGAAATGGATGTAAAACATTAGTATAGGTGAACACGACTCAGATCCTCCAGAGAGGCTGGTGGCTGGTATCTTAGACACACCCTTATATTTGATCTTGATTTCAAGTCTTATGCTGCAGTGCAAAAATATCCTATCTCTTTTGTGAAAATATTTGTTGTTAGAGATGCCAGTCTGTCATGTCTAGAAAGCTGCTGGCTTGTTCTTGTCTGATTTGGCTCTCCAAAAGAAAATGAGTGTGTCAGAGACAAAAAGTGGTTCTTGGTCTGTGCAACAGTGTAGGTTGCCTTTAGTGTTTAAAGACATTATTATAATGTTTTTGGCTTTTCATGAAGGCTCACATGATCCAGATAGATGCTGAGCTGTCACAATGGAAAGATATATTTGTAATTAAAAATGGAATTAGGTATTAAAAATTGAATGTACTCTTCTCAACGTGTCAACTTCTTTAATAAGAGCAATTTTGTTTGCATGGTTGGCAAGACTGATAGTGTTCTTTTAGCTACTACCCACTTTCTCAATATGTAGCAAATCTATTTAAGTCTTTCTGCCATTTGATGTAAATCCAGAATACTTTATTTCCCAACCTCTACTGCTGTTTTGTTGCTGTGCTCAAAGGTTGATGCTATGATCGATCAAAGCACTAGATGTATTTCACTAGAAAATAATGTGACCAAACATGAGTATACATAGAATTTGTAAAAGCAGTTGGGGATCTTTCATGATGAAAGTGGTATGCTGCAGGAAATATTTGCTGACCTGGATAAACCCAACTTATTGATTTGATAAGCTCAAAGGTACAGCTAAGTTGACTAGAGCTTGTACATAGCAGAATACATCTCTGGAGATTACACAAACTGATATGAGACCAGCTACTTTAATTTTAGTTTTTTTCTCACCTTAAATTAAAAAAGGAAGGAGGGTATTTAAAATCCCTATCTGGATACACACATAGAAGCTCATATTCATCTTACTATTCAGTTTATTCAATTTCCTTCTGACTAATGGGGCCTTTTCAGTATTCTTTCAGAAAAAACGGAAAAGATAGAAAGTTCATATTTTATTGCTTTTAGCTTGAATTCCCATGTTTGAAAAGATTGATAACATAAGGCAAACAACCAGTGCTACACTGCAATATAGAATGGCCTTTTCCTTTGCCAAAATGCCGATTAAATGAGTTCTGACCTATATTGCTTTTTACAAAGTGACCTTTCACATACACGCAAAAAAAAAATGAAAGTACTGATAATTAACCTCAATGAAATGTGACTTAAACAAGGAACCAGATTTTTATAGATTCCTATGTGAAATATTCTTTTCTACTTAAAATTTCTGTGGCTGATTCTGTGTGCGGTGCCTGTAATCCCAAAGGTTCAGGCTGTAAATCAGATTTAAAGAGATGCATTTTTCAGAAACAAAGCAGGTGACTATAAATATTTTACCGAGTAGCAAGTAACAGATTTATGTTTAAAAACCAAGTGCTTCAAGTCACTTCCAAAAGAAGTATTCTATGATTTTATGATTCGAAGTCTTTGAGGTTAACCTTTCTTGCATCATTAGTCTGTAAGTGTTCTGACTACAGAAATGCTCAGATTAAGTCCCTATAATCAACTACTTACGGGTCTGGGAGAGCCTGAAATTTGACCCAAGAACCCAATTTGCAAATCGTCCTTTATTATTTTAAGAAAAAAAATACTTTGCATCTGAACCCCACAAAATTTGTCTTGGGGCATTAAAATTTGAAGCCTAATTTTGTGGTCTGGGTCTGACATCCAACATTTATACCAGGTGATGAAAACAACAGCTGTGAACAACCAAATCCAAACAATAAATACCTGTTTTCTCTCTTATGTTTCTGGGGGAGAAGCAGTTTAGTGTGGTTGCTTTTGCAGCTGGTCTTCTGTCAGTCTATTTTAAATGAGATGGTTGTGAGAAATGAATTAGTCAATAAGTTTGTAAAGTTGGCTCTCACAGGAAAATGATGCCCACTAAAAAATATATTACTATAAAAAATTTTGTCAATTTTTCATTTGTTGAATAAAATGGAAAAATTTCTAAAATTAACTGGGAGATGAATTGTTGATTTTGGATATATCAAAGTGACAGATGAGATTAGGACCATTAATATTGTAACCAGTATCACAGTCGCGACCATGTTGAAGTTTGTGATTCAACAAAGGATCAACATTTTTAGCTAGATAAGAGTACATGCCCATCATTTGGGAAAAAAATAATCTAATCCAGGGAGAATTCCTACCTAATTAAAAATCAAGTGTAAACAGTTTGCTAAGTTTTATTTCTTTGTATATTGCAAACAGAAAATTAAAATACTATCAGGAGGTTCTGGGTGAAGTTTATAAAGATTACAGAGAGGATGACAATTTTTTTTTTAATTACATTTTTCCAGCAGCAGTTCTTTTCCACTTGCAAGAACAGATTGGAAAGTTTTCTTGCGTCACATGGAGATCCCACAAACAACTTCAACAAAATAACTGAGCTACCCCAGATGAGAGAGAAGCAAGTGCAACCAGGCAGGTACAGGCCAGTGCTCTTTTTCTTTTTCTACTATTTTTTGATTTCCTTTTACAGTCAGAACAACTTGGAGATCCTTTTTCTGTGGATCTCCATAGTGAACACATTTTACTGACGCTGAATTCAGATTGCGCTGATTTCAGAGTCTCTGCAAAGTGTATTAATTTTTACGTATTGCTTGTATGTTTATTAATTAAAACCAGATGCTGTTTCTCAGCAAGTCTAAAAAAAAATATTTCATAACACATAACGTTATTCCAGTCATTGCCTATGAAGTTTGTAGAGTACCTACAGCTTGTTGTAGCTGAAGGAATTTTTCACTTGAAGCCACCAGTTCCTCTCTCTGGTCCTAGCTGCTGACATCTATTTTTACTGAAGTTGAACAAGATTAAATTATGGTAAATTGTATGCCTATATCTCTTGGCCCCTGTGCACAGCAATCTCCATAGGTATGACAGTTATGCACGAGTGACAAAAGCGTCTCATACACATCATGTGGAGTAACACATTTCCCTTTGTAGAAAGAGATCTCGTACCCTCTAGTGCATGGTTTTAAAACCCAGGTAGGCCAAAGGGGCTTCAGCTCTGATCAGCATGCCACCACAACTCCCATTGCTCTGTACATCACCACTCTCTTCTGCTCAAGGTGACTTTTCTGAGGTGTACTCATTTGGATGCTACTGCGGTGTCAAAAACAAAGTCAAGCAATTCTGCTCCTTTTGCCCTCTCACAGTTTTGTTTTAAAGAGGAGTTGATGGTGTTACTTCTACAAATCTGAGGCCTCCTGAACAACATTCAGAAGCAGATACATATATTCAACAATGAAAGTACCTTGAGTCTCTTTTCCTGACGTCCCTGGAAAAGTCTGAGTTGTGCTTTGTATGTCTGAATATAAAAAAAAAAAAAGTAGTGTGGGAACATAATGTGGATTCACCTCCTCCAAGGAAAGTATCCCACTCTACTCTGCTTATTACTGAAAGTGAGCTCTGAGCTCACTAAGCAGAGTTTACCTTAAGCAGATTTGGGATAGACAATCTGGTCTGTATCCAACATTTCATGGTCACATTATTAAGACATTGTTTGTTTCACATCTGCTATTGCAGATGCTGATGCTAAAGACAGAAGATTCTTATTGTTGCCTGCAAGGTTTTTTTGACTTCTCTTTAATTCAACACTCGATTTTACCCAGTCCCTATACACCATGACATGTATTGCATAGCTACATCTTTCAAATCACTCTTAGTATGCAGTAAAGTTTGAAAATCAAGCAATTTCTCTAAACATAGTGACATTAACAACCAGTAGATCATGCATTAAACAGCCTCTTGACAAATACTGAGTATTAGTATGTTTCATGGGTTTAAATAGACACAAACTGTTAAGTCAGAAAAACACAGCTGTGTTCATCTAATCTTGCTTGGATAACGGGAATTACAATGTAGACAATTATCTGGAATAGTTCATGCAAAGCACAAATTCATACAATGTGAATTAGTGTTGAAATGAGGGAAATTATTATGTTGCTGTTATAAAAACTGCTCCTCAGGAATCAGTTTTCCACTGTGTTTTCCCACTTATGTAGCCAGAAATTCTTTCGTGTCTCATTCCAACATAATTAGCAAAGTGTGGTGACAGAAGCAGCGTAGGACAATGACCAAGCCTGTTAGCCACTTTCTGGATTAAGCTGAACAATGGGACAGGGCAAAATTAGCAGAGTCTGAACAGTGAAGCCAGGTGAAGCAAAGCAGCTCAGGGGTGGACAAGGTTTTACAAGGTGGTTTGTTTTTTTTTTTTTTTTTTTTGATGCATAAAGCAAAATGAAACACCTAAATTAAAAGGAAGCTACAACTAAAGAAGAAAAAATGTATTTAAAAAAAGATTGCAGATGGAGCAGGAGAAGTCTGTGGAAAGGGATAAACCTGTATCATAGGCAGGAGAAGGAAATTTTTGAAATTCTGTGAACAAAAATGTAGGTCTAGAAGTGTGTTGCTGCATTGATGTTGTATTGGCAGGTAGAGATATCTTGTAGGGTTCTTAAGAGGATACCAATGCATGGATAAAGTAAAGTTATATCAACATCATAACTTTTTGAACCAAATTTGAAAGGTCATTAAACTTCAGAGATTGGTTACACCAGATTTACTGTCTATGAAGCAGAAAAACAGTTGACACAGAAACAAAGCTTAAGAATCAAAATAAATTTTTATCAGGTTCCCTGATTTCCCTAAATCTAGACCAATATGTTCCTAAGTAAATTCAATTTGATTTAACTATTTAATTTTAAATTACAGAAAGAACTGTGTTCTTATGATCCACAGAATCCATTCAACTCCAAACTGCAAATTTCTTCCCTTGCTGTCCAGTTAAAATACCAATTAAACACTTAACTTTTTTAATCTTTAATGAAGAAAATTAAACTCTTATTGAAATCTCATAACATAGCATATCAGCATCAGTTCCTCTTGCTTATCGTTGCATCCAACTGCGCTGCTAATGTAACAACTGTGCAGTACTGCCTGGTTATTTGCATTCTTTTTTATGCAATTTATATAGTAGTAGAGATGAATGAAATACCTTGCCTAAAGTATTAAAATAATTTTATAAATTTCATCACTTATTTGAGATAACCACTTAGTATTTTCCATCACTTTTCTTTGCTAAAATTTATTTTGCTGTGTGTATGTCAAGCTTTTCTTGCTAATGGATCCTCATAGGATTTTTGTTTGTTAGTTAGTCTCTTTTTTCTTTTCTTTTTTTCAGTCTGTGCACAGTGAATCACTCAAATCAGACAACCTGCTGCCAAGATTCCCCAGGTCACATGTACGTACCATACGCCCCTGTCTATGGTGGTGTTTGTTTCACCTAACTTTTACATGGCACATACCACTGGGCCAGTATAAAATATGTTGAGAGGCTCTTTCTGAGATGGAGGTAAGGGATAAGCAGCTCTAGAAATCTGGGGATGAAGAGCTTCAGGATAAATCAAGGTCCCCCTCAGAGACAGACTAGGTGTTGAACTTAGACCAGACATCTGCCTTGGCTGTTTATGTTTGACTGTAAGTGTTTGATGTGTAGAAGGAGGCACAAGGTGATAACCATATAGGGATTGACTCTTGAGAATTTGCCAAAACCATGTCTCTGTTATAAGACTCAAACCTGTAAGTTTCCACTAAGTTGTACATACAGCAGTGTCACATTAACTTCAAGCCTCTTCTCAATCTCACTGTTCACACCCCGCCACAAAAAGTTTTAGCTTTGAGGCCATGATTTAAAGGGCCTGGGGACAGTTTGCATCAACAGACTAGTAGCACAGTAGTGTCTGTGGGCAAAATAGACTAAAAAATAATTAGATTTTTTTTCTAGTAGAAATAATTTACAGATAGAAAAATCCATTTAAGCTATGCTCTACACTAAAAAGCAAATCCAGCCATTTATCCAGGCAGAGAGTTTTCTTCTACAACTAAATGTCACAGCTGTCAGTTATAATGTTACACTGGAAAAGTGGTTTTCCAGATGTGTGGTGTATTCTTAGTGATCAAGTTCTTGCTACCACGGTATTCTGAACGTGTAAATAATGAAGGATCTGAAGTGAGGAATAATTCCTTTTATCATGCCAATAAAATGGCAATCATGCTTTTGGACACAGAAGCCATCTTTCAGGTATATGTTTTGCCTTTGTCTTTTAGGAGGATAGCTTTCTGGTAAAAGTACAAAATTGTATCTTTCTGCTGACAGGTGAATGAGGCATTTTCATTAAGAGCTGAATTTAATTTGGTAAAATAAAATGCATGTTCTCTTTTAAAATTTGCTTCTAAGATAATTGTTTCTTTGTCATTATTATTTCCAGATCTCTCAGTGAAGTAAGAAACAGGAAACAGCTGGCAGGAAATCATATCACTGACAGCCTTAATAAGTTGGGGTTGTGAATTTTTTTAAAGTGTTCCTCCTTTAAATTATTTCTTTTATTGTAACTCAATAGTTCTTCCCTCATATCCGGTCTCCTGAAACCTTCATTACAAATCCTGTGTTTCTTGACACCCTCTTGCTCTTTTAAATTGAAAATGCATTGTTCTCCACCATTGCCATAAGCTACAAAAGATGTCTGCCAAAAAAATTTATCAGCTAAATAATTACCTCTTGTTTTGCATTATATAAATAGCTGTGTAGAATATTTTCCATAAATTCATGAAACATTCACTGAAGTGCCTGCCTGACATGGATTAACAAATATGGAATGAAAATATGCCTTGGTATTTTTTATGTCAGTTTTCTTTTCTTGATACCAAAAGTGCTCTGGAATTTTACAAGAGATGCTGCATTTTAAGGTAATTTTCTTCATCTGATTTATATTTCCATCTCTATCTCTGAAAAAGCCAGCACTATTCTTATTCCCCATGTTATTAATGAACACAGAAAATTTCTGTTTATGGTCTCTGACTAATGGTATTTTACAGCTTTTGAAGATCCTCAACATCCTGTAATATTGGTACATGTAAAAAAATGGTGTGGTGGTTTTTTTTTTTTTTGGTTTTTTTTTGTTGTTTGTTGGTTTGGTTTTTTGTGTTTGTTTGTTTGTTTGTTTGTTTGTTTAAGCATTATCAGGCTTTGCTCCTATCTAGCCAGGCTTTCATGACTGAGAAGTATGCCATATTAATTGGTAAAGAAAAGATAATGAAATGTAATCAGCTTTTGCAATAAATGGGAAACCTCAGAAAAAATGACAGGGTCTGTGTTTAGTACTGTTATATTTTTTCATGAGCTCAGTTTGCAAAAGCCTCATGCAGTTTTTGCTTCCAATCCTGCTCTCTGTGCAGTATTCTTGCAGGGCAAGTTCAGCCCTCTGGGCATGGCTGCTTTCAGCCTTAGCTGTCCTCTTCAGTATTTAACTTCAGTTATTCCTTAGTAAAAAAAACCTTCATCTCCACTTTCCAGTACTTTTGTTTGTCTCTTTTCTCATGAAGCTTGATCTTTGCCATTCAAGGACTCCTTTTGCCAAGAACTGACTTGTTCTTTCAAGAGTGCTCAAAAAAGCCAGAACATTTGGCTTTAAAAAGAAGAGGGAACTCTTCATAAGAAAAATAATGGGATTTTTCAAACTGTCTGGAAGAAACTGTAAATTTTCCTCTCCCGTGTTTTATCTCTAGTGAACTCCCTTTTATTGATTTAGGTAAGATACCTGTGCCTGCAGCCAGAACTGTCAGGAAAAGCTGATCCTAGAGGTGATGGCCCAGGAAACAGTCTGCCAGGCACAAAGCTTGTTGCTGTGCAGCTCATCAGTGTGTGCAGTAAGAACTTTGTCACAAGTACACCAAGTCCCTGAAATCTCCTTAGCTCTTCAGACAGTGACTC
Source organism: Oxyruncus cristatus (assembly GCA_013399855.1). Lineage (NCBI taxonomy): Eukaryota > Metazoa > Chordata > Aves > Passeriformes > Cotingidae > Oxyruncus > Oxyruncus cristatus. The sequence goes on along the minus strand of VXAY01001554.1, from coordinate 906,313 downwards.
TGGCTTGTCAGCTGCTGGCATCTCCGATGGCTGGCAGTGGTTTCCCGTGGGTTCCCAAGCTTTTTGGTGCTGTCAAGTTCATCACTGATGCCCTCACAGTTTTGCTGCCTATGAGGCAACTAGGAATCAAGTGCAGTGTCAGAGACCCTAGGACTACTGCCATGGTCAGGGTGGCTATGCAGAGTCCCAGCATGCTTCAAATGCAGACAAAATGCTGTGCCCCAGTTTTCTACGTGTTTGTTTGATTCTATGTCAGCCTTTATAAACCCCCTGTATGCTGTATCACTGGCATCCGAGGGACATTCTTCCCATTCCTGGTCTTCAATAGGGGAGTTACAACTCCCTCAGTCCTCCTTCTAGGTGGATAGAATCCCCCTTGAGATTCCCTACCCTTTCTGACTTCTCTTCAGGCATCCTCATCAAGTCACGGAGCCCACATTTTCCCCCTTGCAGCAATATGGGGCATTCATTGCTAACAGCATATGGTCCTGTGATTCAAATCTCTCTGAGAGGCCACCATGGGGAAAGACCAGAAAAATGGAATCTGAAGTCATGAAACAAACATGCCCAGCATGACCTCCTCAATACTTAGTGGCAAAGGATTACTGATTGGAAGGTTCTAGCTGTTATAACCTGGTCAAGTTTGGGCAACTTTGGTCACAATAGGCTAAATGAATTACAGTAGCTATGGAAAGTAGAAATTAATAACAACTGAAATGTGTACACTGTTCCAAAAGACTTGTGCCATAGAACAGTTATAAAGGAAAGAAAAATTAAATATTTGCACTATAAGTTATCTCTAAAAGAAATTTAGAAAAGAAATATGCTAAAAGGTTCTCAAAATTCTAAGACCATTATAGCACATGTAGTCTTTAGTCTATTCAGTTTTCAAGCCAATGCTTGCTTGCTTAATTAAAGAAAGATTCAAGTAGCAAGTGGCTACTTTTAGGGGTTTAGTTTAAAGAGAATCATCGAGAGTGGTGATTCTCTTTTGGCTCTGATTTCCAAATAATTTCACAACTCTAAAAAAATCCACATCAAGTTTTACTATCCTCTGTGTAGCGAATGAAAAAGAATTATGATTGGCAGTAACATTATGGTCCCATGATGTGAGTTTATATAAAAATTTGATGCTCAAGAAAATGACTACACAATGCTTTTACAAATCTTTTACAATGGATGCAAATATTTTTAATACCAGGTATGAAATCATCAATATTAAATCATCAGTTCATGCTATTAATCATCAATAGTCTTTTCCATCAAAAGTTGAAAATAAAGTACTTAATCTTCCTTCCACTTACATAAAAGGTGTATTTCTTTCATTCAAAGATTTATTCACCCTTCCAACCTTCCTAAACTTGGTGTCATACTCCCTAAACATTAAACAACGTCTTTTATGGTGGACATGAAAAATTTAAGGCCCAGGTATATCATTAGTATTGTCTCCTCAAGCATTGCTCATTGCCAACTCTGCACTAGCTTTAGCTTTCAGCTGGAGGCATTTTGCTGGCATTATAAGGACCAGATTTTTTTCTTTCCGGTATAAGCAGCTGGTCACCTGTTTCTTCCTGGATCTGAACAGAGTTAGCATGAATTCAAGGTGAAGATATCCTCTTTCACACATCTTTCTACCGTGTTTCCTAACAGACCAGACAACATATAGACGTGTGTGTGAATTCATATTCCACTCTATGAATGTCACAGGAATTTAAAAGCCAAGCAGAAGACACAAAGCAGAGAGTTTCCTTATTCACAGTGGACTTAGAGAGATGGCTAAGACACCCTTCCTTGCTCTTGGCACTCAGTTTGGGGGATTACCTATCCCCCATCTCCAAAGGCTGGTTGAGCATTTGCGAGGAATTTCAGAGTCTCTGCTCCTTATTATCCCACACTGCAAGGAGTCAGAAACACCACACTCTGTCCTATTTCCACCACTCTCTCAGAGGAAAGAATGCAGATTTTATGCTTAAACTGTTCTCTTCCACCAGCCTGCCTGACATGAAAATATTTGTGAAACCATGTTGATTTTGATCAGGGGCCAGATGGTGACATATTTCTATCATCTTTCTCCATGATTATGTGTTGACTTCAGTACTTATTCCTCATGCAGTAAGGTGCTGCTCAGTTAAAACAACCATATCACAAATTAATCAGTTACTATCCTCAGAGACCTTTGGGAATCTTGGGAGTAGTAGCCACTGATAAAGTACATCATTTAAAAAATGGTGTTGGAGGGAAGGCTCTGTTTTTCTTTGGAGTAGAAGAAGCAGAGCATTTTGTTAGCCATTTCCTCCCTGGCATTCTTCAGCTATGTCCCAGCAGGCAGTTCACAGGGTAATTTGGACAGCCTATATCGAAGTGGTCCAATCCTGACTCAGAATCAAGGTCAGACCCTGGGTGAGAATCAGGCCCTGTGCTTGTGCTGTTCCATGCCAGAGATCAGAAGCCTCAGTTCCAAGGACAAACAGAACATGTGCAGTAGCTGCTACTGTATGGCTCAAAACCTGGCTAGGCATTGGGATGTACTGCACTATTTTAGGATACTTGATAAGAGTCCTTAGAGTTAGGACTTGTAAAATTATCTAATTACAAGAACTCTTTTGCCATTCAAATTTTGATAAGGCCATTCATCAAGATTCAGCTTTAACTTTTGGTACATTTTCTGCTTTATTGCCTTGGATGCGGGAGGATTCTTCATTTGGATAAATGTCCTTTCACGTACAGAGAAAATATACAGTACATAATTTACTGTGGTAGAAAGAGTTTTATCAACTTTTGGTTTCTTTTAGAAGCCTACAAACCACTAAATAACTTCTGAACTCACTTAGCTGTAAGTAGCCAATATGACTAAAGCAAAAGGATCAACTTGCATTCTCCTTATTTCCTAGATACTTTTACTGAGATTTCTATTGTTTAATTTTTAAAAGCACTGATAATCTGATTTCATTAGTTAGGCATATGGTAAACTATGTGATAACGACTGGTGACTATTTTATCATAAAGCAGGGTATAGATATTTAATATTTAATAAAAGGGTCACATTTGTAATGAAGAATTGCAGGTTTGTAAATGCCACTAAATAATAAGGCAACACTGTCTTATACGTGTCCAGGATTTTGCCCCACATATGCCTCATGTTTTATTGCATTTCTCAAATAAGCATAGATTAAATATTTTTGTGAATAAGCCAGACTAGAATCTAGGCCTGAGGCACTATATTCCTAGCTTTCAACAAAAAAAGACTTTTACAGAAAGCTTTAGCTACTTATGAGTGGAAGAAGAATACAGAAATATCAGTGTTTCTTTTTAAAGAGGACATCTTAGGGCAAAATATTTGTCTCACTAGCTTGTGTGCATTTTATACATTTCTTTTATTATATTCTGTTACAAATAACACAAGTGTGGGCTTGAAAAAGTTTCAAATTTTTTCATTAAAATACTTCTGACAAATACTGCTTTTTCCAGAACTAGACTATAAGAAAGAGAATTGAAATTAAACAGAATAACTTAACAGCTGATAACAGACACTAAGTACTAAAATGAACTTCTGTTAAACAGAAAGGCTTGTAAGTACTGCTAAGCAAATGTCACTCTGATTTTCACAAAGAAAACCAGTTCATACTTTTTGAGATTGTTCTTGTAGAGTCTCCATCCAACAAAACTTTAATAATTATGGCTCCAAATGAATGTTTCAGTGTCTGTAATATCAAATACTGAAACAAGACTTTAGTCAGTTTAATGCAACTGTTTTTATGTTATTGCTTTCACTCATAAAATGGTATGAAAAGAAGGTTTTATTGAAGCTATTAATGTTTGATGGAAAGCCCGTGTCCAGAGAAAAGGAATCTTGCCTCTCACCTCTTTGTCATCTCTCTCCTCCTCTTTTAGCCCTTGCTCACTTTTCCTTCCCTTTTTTAAATCCTCTGTCAAGGTTATGGGGCAGCACTTGAAATTTGTCACCAGAGTACACATCAAAAAATGTCCGAACAACACCAAACAGAAAACAAATGTGGTGTCCACATGCATTTATTTTTTTATGAGTGTTAAGCAGGAACCTTGCTTCTGAATATTTCAGGTTCACCTCTTCTTGCATCCTATACTACCTTTCTTCTCTTCACGTGTCCATTAAAATGTGGACTATTTTATTTTTGACTATTCAAAGCAATACATTTCTCAGCTCTCTGCTCTTGTGTCTTACTCCCTCTCATGCCATCTGTGCAACATACACAGCTAACCAGGACAATGAATACTCCACTGTCTGCCTGCCACCGTGCACCTCTTCAGCTTGGAGATCTCGTAGAATCACAGAATCGTAGGATGGTTTGGGTTGTAAAGGACCTTAACGATCATTTAGTTCCAATCTCCCTGCCATGGGCAGGGACACCTTCCACTAGACCAGGCTGCTCAAAGCCTCATCCAATCTGGCCTTGAACACTTCCAGGAATGGGGCATCCACAATTTCTTCAGGCTACCTGCCCCAAGTGCCTCACCACACACATAGAATTTCTTCTGTTTATCTAACCTAGATTTCCCCTCTTTCAGTTTGAACCCATTACTCTTTGTCCTATCACTACAGTTCCTGACAGAGAGAGCAGCTGTGCAGGGAGAACTGCTTGAAGCCAAAGCTCACAGCCAGCATCCTGGCTGATTGCCTGCGCTGGCAGGAGCTGGGGGTGGTTGCTTACAGTCTCCACATCCCCGGGACCATGCTTGTGTCAGAAACAGCAGGCAACTGGATGCCCAAGGCAACTGGAACAAAACCAACTCAGAACAGGCTTTACAGGTCAGCAAAAAGAATGAAGATTTTTGAAAAAAATAGTTGTCTAGCAGTGGAATTATTTTGTGGAGCTCAAAGACCTCTGCTTAAGGCCAAGAGGCTGCTGCCCGTCAGCCTTCAGGTTTTAGAAGAAGTCAGCCACTTCTCATGCCAGCTAGGAGCATTTGCTCGTTCAGAACTGTGAATCCATGAGAACATGACACAGAATAAGGCTTCTATGACAATGTATGAGCAAACTGCAGAGTCATTTTTCAAAGTCAACTTCAAAGTTAAAGCAAGGATATTTGAGTCAATAAAATAATCATTTTGTCTTTAAAGGTGGATGACAACTTCTACTTGGACTTTTCTGCTCTAGGCTTTTTGGCCGCTTTCAAGAATTCTATCCGGGAATCCCTTTTTTTTTCTGGTACAAAGAAGAACTTGCTTTGCCCTTGGTAGGTGAAGACTTCATGTATATTTGTGTAATTTGAGTTGTCCATATTTTTATCACTTTATGGATCACTAAGATGTGGTGATAAAATTGAATATAGTCAGAGCTGATCGTTTAAAATGGATTCAAGTGGACTAAGATTTCTTACTGACCCTCTGTGCTAACTCATCTTTGAAGGCTACCCACAGATGTGATAACTTAGAGAAACAAAGCAATAAGCTAAAAGCCATGACAGTTTAACTATATTTAGTCTCAATAATGCAGTACACTCATCTTGAGGGGAAAATGAATCTGACAAATTGCAAGTCCTTCATCTATGTTCAGAAATTGAAAACATTTTACAACTTATTTTTAGATTGTATTTCAAAATAATGCTTCCACTATCTTAAAAGAGGAAACAGCCTTGGCAGAAATGTAAGAGAAACTTCTAGCAATGACAGATTAAATTATTTCAGTGAAGGCTGGGGACGTTACAGTCTTGGGCCAGTTTTATAGTGAAACTGTAGAGAAACTGTTTTGCATCATTGCCAACTATGAGTTGGTTCGTTGACCTGAACCAGTTGTGTAATTTATTTAAATTGGACATGGATTATTAATGAAGTATCAAACCAAAATACCACAAGTATTTTTTGTGGTATAGTTTAAACATTTCTGTAAGGAAAATTGCATTTGATGATATAATGATGTGTACAGCCAGTGCCTTTTGCCCCGTGTGCCTTGAAACACTCAAACCACAAGTGTTCCTAGCAGTTGTGAGACATAGTGAGGAAATTTGTAACTGATAATAATTTTAAAAAAGAACTCTCTATAGAGTTTGCTTTTATTTTTATTTTTATTATTTGCTTTTTAGAAAGTAAATCATTATACTTAGCAACTTTGACATGCAGAAGTTTGCTATCTGAAATTCAAAAGAGATATTGATAAATTCTGTCATATTTGCTACCTCATTGAACTTAATTTATTGTTATTTAAAATTTAATGGTAGGATTCTGCACTGAATAAGACAATGTGAGAAGTGCTGTGAGAAATGGGGACAGAAATAAAATTCCAAAAGGAATTTTTTTTTTTTTATGCAGAATATATGCTCCATTTGAAAAGGTACTACATAGTCAAGAGCAAGAATTAGCTGGTTTTGTTATTGAGATAAAAAATTTCTCAAAGTGGGAAATATATATAATGTAGTCTGTCTTATATGATCATTCATAGGCATACAGAACAAATAAATACCCACAAACACCTCTAATACGAACACAGAAATCAAGATCTTTTTATGACTGACATGAGCAGGCAAGAAAGTTTGCCAGTGTATTAATAATTAGACCTTTTGTACTCTATAGTTACTTATTCTACAATTTCTTATAAACTGCAGTCAAGTGTAACACACAATTTGCTGAATATACTGCTGACCATTGGATCTTGGAAGAACATGTCACCTAGCCTAATGAAGCATAAAATAACTTTCTTTTCTATTGTTGCATAGAGAAAACCATTATCTAGAAAGATTAGAAAAAAACCCCCATGAATATCCAAACCTGAAGCAACAACTTTTTATTCTATTGTTGTGCAGGGAAAAGAATTTAAAAGAACCATAAGAACCCAAACGCTAACAATCTTATGAACACAGTTATTAAAACTATTATAAAAACTGGAGGCAAGCTTTAGGAAAAGTCAAAAAAGCTTTTGACAATATATAAAGTACAAGAGAACAAAGACATTTGAGTGAGCACGTCCTTCCATTAAGCCTAAGTATACATATAGTTCTAAATGAATAAATGCATTATTCATATTTTTTTATGGAAATCATGGCATGGCTGTGTTCCTTCAGTATATCCCAATCTCCTTCAGCTTTTTTGTAATGAGCAGAAAAAAATGTTCAGTACATTATAGATGCAGAACCTCAAACAAAGTTTAGATTGTACCAAAGTATTGAATAAAGGAGGAACCCCTGTGACATTTTTTCCAGATAAATTGCAGCATGACTGTGAATACTTGTTTATTCAACAGCTACATTCCCTAATTCACAGTTATGCAACACACCATTAGTTTTCTTTTATCAATTACATCAAAGACCATGTAAGTAGTTTTATCTAGTGAGAACAGAATTGTTTAGCACACACAGTGTGAGGTGATGTTGTGCAAAACATCAGAAAGCCCCACAGATTCAGTGAAGTTGGCAAATAGGCTTAGGCAGTATTCAGTTAAAATTTCAGACAGTTTCCCACCCTTAATCTATTCATTCATCTTCTTTGTCCTAATGAATCCTGTTGCATTGTATTGAAAATACTCCACAGAAATTAAACTGTCAACTTCAAGTCTATAAATGCAGGAAGAAATGTTTTCTCCAATTCTTCTGTTCCTATAAACGTGTGCCTTGTGAACATACTTAGGGGAATAAAGCATGTCTTAATAAATATTCAGTAGTAGTTGTAAGCATTGTGATAAAATACATTTGTCATCAAAGGTGAGAACTGACATTCTCATTTGAACGAAGAATATTATCTTTATAAATATGAATGTGCTTATTTCTTACTGTATTTGAAATAGTCTCTAAATAAGTTTACTTTCTAGTTTTCCTGCTATGAAATCAGCAGGAAAATTGTTCACCGGCTATGAAGTGAAATTCATATTAATTTTATTATGGTTTGAAAACTGCCACTTATCACCATCTTTCTGGTACTGTAGTTTGAAAAGATTAAGACATCAATATATGTGGTTTCTTGTTTTTTCTTATCATGTCTGATCACTTTTTGCTCCAACTCCTGACTTACTAAAGACTTTACTTGAGAAACTATGTGTTTCAAATTAAAGAAGCGTGCTTACAGTAATCTGTATGTAAATGTATTAAGCATTAATGTATAAGCAGCACAAGCATCTTAGGGCAAACAAAGGTTTTAATGACTTTGTAAGGAGGCAAAGGGTGCCTAGAGGTCAACTTATGTCTGAACACTCTGAAAAAAACCCCACCCCATGTAAAAACATTCCCTGAATTACGAAGGCTACTTCAGAGACGGACAGGGAGAAAAATGTTTACAATATGTGACATGGGCTCTTGGCAGTTGTGGTGGGTTGACCTTGGCTGGATGCCAGGTGCCCACCAGGCCGCTCTATCACTCCCCTTCCCAGCCATAAAGGGGAGAGAGAGTAAGATGGAAAACAACTCAAGGGTTGGGATAAGGCAGTTTATTTAAAGCAAAAGCAAAGCAAAACCTTGCGCAGGCAAAAGCAAAGAGAAAAAGTAACACGGTTTATTTTCTAATTCCCATCAGCAGCAATGGTCGGCCACTTCCGAGAAGCAGGGCTTCAGCACGCGTAATGGTTCGTCAGCAGGCAGCCACTGGAACAATGAATACCCTTCCTGCTCCTTTCCTTAACTTTTATATCTGAGCTGACATCATATGGTATGAGATATCCCTTTGGTTAGTTTGGGCCAGCAGGCCAACTTGTGTCCCTGCCAGAAGGAATGTTATAGTGCTGATGCTCAGCAGTAGCCAAAATACCAGTGTGTTATCAACACTCTTCTCTCTACCAATGCAAAGCACAGCACTGTGAGGGCTGCTGTGGGGGAAATGAACTCCATCTCAGCCAGACCCAATGTTGTGTGGAGCAGTTGTGTGGACTCTGTGTACTGACCCTGTGCTAATTTTAAGAACTTTGTCTATAATCTATAGAGAAGACAATGAAGCATAAAGCAGAGCCTTACAGATGGACATGTCTGTAAGGTGTTGAGGACGATCCAACTAGAAAGTCAAGGTACTATTAGTAAAAAGTAATAAAGACAATTGGGATTGCAGACTTAATGCATTAGTAAGCACAGTGTCATAAATGCAAGCTTTAGATTTTTCTTTGATATTTGTCACAAAATGTCTATTTCATGGGCTTAATTTTTTCAAAGACTCAAACATGAAGAAATGGAACACAGGAAAAATAACATCACTCTCAAATACCTACTGGTCTGTTGGCTATGGCACTCATTGCGGGTGTAGGAGATACAGATTAAACTTACTGCTTTATTGGGTACTTCTTAGAGAAAAGCTCTAAAACCTGAGGCTGAGAAAAATACATCTCCAATACTGGTGAAAAGGGCACTGGTCTACTCAATAAGAGAAGACACCAACCAAGGACAGCAGTTCTCTTGCCTACTTTCAGTCAACTAGAATTTGAGAATGAAGTATAAAATCTTCTTTTAGATAGATACTTCACTAAACAGACAAAAATATTTTCTGGTAACTGTCTTGGTGAATCATCTCCAGGATGCACCTATTTGTCTCTACTGGCTACAGGAGAAGTCTGGACAGATCTTTTGTAATGGGTTATATGTTTTGAAAAAGGAACCAGTGCTGAAGTTCAGGTCCCTTTTTCAGGACAGGGTAGGGGAACAAGGTAGCAGTCATGTCAAACCTTAATGCCCAGTCAGCCCAGTAATTTCTACTCTGAATGCCGTGAAGATTTGCTTATTCTCAGGGAAAGCAGAGATGGAGGTGTCTGCTACTCTCACAGTCTTCTGCAAAAAGCTTTTCTTGATTGCATTAGAATGTGGAACGAAAACTCTTTTAATCCCCACAATGCTTCTGTTTTGTTTACACCACTAAATATTCATGAAACTTGAAATGCAGTGTAAAGGGAAGGACAAGACACAACACCTAATGATTGGACAGTTTACATAACACAAAATGCTGCAGAGGGCTGTGAGCTGCCAGCATAGAATTTAGCCAAAAGATTCTGTTCACTTCTAATATAATTTCCTGAAGGTTACTTTTAATAGTCTGCTCAAACTTTTTGAATTTTCTCTACTTTTACTACTTTACATACACTACTTTAGGTATGTGCCATATATGATCCAATTCAGTATTCAGTCACCACAGCATCCTTAAGTGAGTACAAAGTTTAAGTGAAGCTGTATAACTATCCACTCAAAAGTTTCTCAAATAATTCAATATCTTCCTCAGAAATAAATATACTGTAGTCTAGAGCTGGCTGAATAATGCAAGAAGTTATTAACGGGTAATTATTCTATGAGAAATGGTCAAATTTGCAATAGGTTTTATTCACAAAAGATTATCTGACCAGTTTCACTGCTGTGAATCAAATTTTCTAAGCAGTCAGGCTATCTCCTATATGAAATGCACTTCCAAATGCTATTAAACAAAATTAAGTATTTCTGCAATATTATTCATGGTTCACTGTAGCCAAAGAAATACCTTATACTCTGCAGAGACTTTTATGGTGATATAAAATACTTCAAATACCTTTAAAACTATCAAAGTATTGTCTTGAGATTTGTCTGCAGTTAAATACCTTCTTTTCTGCATCACCATTTCTGTATCCTTTCAATATTTGTATTTTACAATGTCTGCATGATGGCAGTCAATACACTGGCTTCATGAATAAATCATTTATTTGCAGAGTGCTCTCTGATTAAATACCTGTGAGATCCAAGGGGTTTATTGTACTTCAGTTGTGTATAGTATATTTTATTATTATTTACTTATATCTTCTAACATCTTACAGTAGTAAGAGTAGTGTGATGAGGGGCAACAGAGATTGCAGCTGATAAAACACACGATTTGTTTTCAAGAGCAAATAAATGACCTGAAAAGTGGCAGGGCTTGCCTGAACTTCAAAAAGCCACCCTGTGGCCCCAATGAGCTCATGAAGAAACCAGAGGAAAGGTGTGATTAGAGTTGTAAGCAGAGCCAGAAACAGCATATTTTTTTAAAAAAAAATAATTTGGTTTCTTCTTCCAATGTGAAATGGTTCATTGAACTGCAGTCAGTGACACTACACACAGAAAAAGCTGTCTGTCAGTCTTACCAAGTGCGAGTATCCTACCTGAAGATATCCTGTCCTTAGAAGGTATGATTCAAGTGCACACATCTAAGAAGAGTGACATCACAGGTTCAACATCAAAGTAGTCAGTGTAGATTTCTATTCCTTTAAGACCAAAGTGGAAAGATTACCCTCCAAACTGATTATTACAGTTTTAAAGCCAATGTAAATCATTACATAATCTATCCCAGCTTGCAGGAAAATATATGATACTATGATTGCACAGCTTTTTTACCTGATACCTAAAGGAAAAAAATACATTCAAAATATTAATCGCGAAAAACTCCTACATATCAACCAAGAGGAAAGTTACTGTTATCCTAAGTAGGAAAGAGTTTATGTCAAATAAAACTAAAATGCTCAAAACCCAAGTCTCTGTACCTTATTTTTTAATGGTCTTTCATTTCCAGTTTCATAATCATAGTCTTTGTCTAAGTGAGAACATTTACTTCATTTCTCCAATTGACTATATTTTGATTTTTAGTCTTAGACTTTGTCATAAAACAGTCTTTAGTTAGCCCTTATTGGTGCCCTATTTTACTTTGGAGTTAATATGTTTCCAATGTGCTTAAAAAAATAATTTCTTATTTTATTTTCTGTCTTTGAAAAGGCCAAGGTAGTAAAATTTCCCAGTTAGGTGCTTCTTAACTTGTCCTTTTTCTTCCATAATTGGCACAATTTCTTGCAGCATCAGAAAGTATAAAATACAAAAATATTATATATATACACCTTTCCTTTTTGGCAATGAAAGAAATACACGATCTATTTAATATGAATGTAAGATAGACAATTTCTACATGCAGCATCTTAAAAGAGATGCATGGCAATATATTTTTTTTTTTTTATGAACAATTTTTGCTGGGTCACTGCACTTACTAGGACTGTGGTTCAGCAGAAGCTCTGCAGAGCGCTACACTGAAGCCGTCATCCTTTATAGCACAAAAATTAATACCCTTCTTGCGGGCTGTGGGAAAATAATGCACCAAGAGCCTCCAGCTGGTGCCTTGCAAATTTGTTCTCTGTCCTCTGCATCCAGGGCAACCTGAGTTGTAACCCTGTCTCCTAAAATCCTAGAGCTTGGGAATTTAGGTACTCTCCTGAATGTCAAGAGGTTTGGTCCATGTCCTCAAGGAAAAGAGCAGGTTTCCTTCTGCGAATGTTTAGAGCACAAAGTTGCTTTGCTTTTGTGTGTGCTGGCTGGAACCCACTTGCCCCCAAAATCTCTTTTTCTTTCTGTATCTAAATTACTTTCTTAAAAGCCTGGAATGGAACCTGCAGAGATCATGTCATGACTACAAAAATATAAGAATTATCTTGATTAGGCAAAAGTATTGTCCAAATGTTGCTTCATATTTACCATAGTTTTGAAGTGTTTTCTTGGATCTGCTGGAAAGTAAAAAAGAAACTACCTTACTACTTTCACAAATTTACCAAGGATTAAATCGTCTAATTCTATCTCATGGCAAAAATAAACAGGTTGAAATCCAGCATCTTATTCCTCTCAACTTGTGAAGGAAAATTTACTGCTGAATGCAGCAGTGATTTTGAGGATATCCACTAATGAGAAAAATAGATGCTAAAATGTAGCTTAATCCAATTCAATTTCTGGCTGTTTTCAAAGATGGTTATCAGTCCAACTTCAGGGAAGAAGAAAAAAACCCCACTTGCTGTTGTAGGAAATTAAAAGCCATTGTTATATGGGCTGTTATTTTCTAATTTTAGACATTTATATATGTTTAGTTCATTTGACTGAATTACATCAGTGCTGGTTAAAAAGATTCAAAAATAAAATGGAGAAGGAATTAACTAGAGTGTAATAGGAAACTAAATAATTGCTTTTATTTGCCAAAATTCACTGGAGAGGGAAAGGTATCATAAAAGGAAACTGAATCAAATGCATCTGGAAGTGGATTAGTACCGTCCCACAAGGTGTCTTGTGATAATTAAGATAACAAGTGGGCAGCAAACTAGAACAACTGGGTGTTATCATTTCATCAGTGACCAGCATAGATCAATTTATAGTGAAGGTTAATTGTTTCTCTTGTATCTCATTCTTAATGCAATCTAGAGTCGCTCCAGGGAAAATATGGATATAAAAGATCTAGAGGAACTTGAGAGTGCTGCTTGTAGGGGTCTTCACAGGAAGCTCTGGCATTTTAAAACTTTTCTTATGGGGCCATTCAGTGGAAGTAGGAAGTTCACTGTGAGTGGTGTCATGCATAGAAAGGCACTACAGTTCTCTTCTATAAACCTGGTCTTAGCTCTTACCTATATAATTTATGAACAAAAAGAAAGACTCAGAAACCTCAAAGGACCTCTCAAGGTCATGGAAATGAGGTTATTTGGTTATGTGACTTGTAACAGCTGAGCAGCCAATAAGACATAACAGCCAATTCACAGAAAGGCACATAGGCTTACATTTGTATTTTAAGCCATTCACTGAAGAACTGTGTCAAACAGCATGTTGAAAAGCCAAAATAAACAAGCAGCCTAGTTATGAATGTTTGACTGAAGAGTATAAGTTGTAGTTGGGTTTCATTTGCTCCCTCCCTGGAGTGTTGGCAAAAGTGAGTGAGTGTTATGCATCAGACAACTCCTTTGGATGCAACTGGACACCTTTGCTACCAGGCTAATCATGATTTCAAATAAACTGTTGTTTAACCCATACTCTGAGAAGCTAAAGGAGGTAACTCAAAAAAATATCTTTTTTTCTGATTCATAACAAACTAGAGGGAAAGAGATCAAGGGATGGCAGAGGTATGAAGGTTTTAAACCATGGCCATGATCTGCAAGGGAGTAAAAAAGCAGATGGAGTCATTCTCCTCTGTACCAGACTGCATTTTTGAAAGCAGTATTTTGGCCTGCAATATCTGACTTCACTCTTTCCTGTGTGTGCTGGCTAAAGAGAGATGGTTCTTGGATTTGCTATATGTTTAACAATTTCCTGCCGAGAGGGAAATGTAGGTAAGCTGAACAGTTTATTTTGTAACCTCATGTAATTATCTACCTTTTTAGAGCATTTTCTAGAGAAATTATGATTCTATGAGTCAAACTACTTGTAGATGAGTCAAATTATTCAACATCTTGCTGCAGTAGCATCTCCATGCCTCTTGCTTGGAAGCTAGCTAGTGTTTTTATTAATATCGATTAATTAGGAAAATGGTACCACACCCAGTATTCACATACAAACTGTGTTCTAAAATTAAACTCTTGGATCTTTTATGTGGAAATGCATGCAGTCCTGGTAAATCATGGGACAGATCTCTGGAAATAAATTCTTCTGAATTAGGCATGCACACACTATGTTGAAAATGTCATTTCAACATTTTCATAATGCATATAATTTCAACAAAATTATAGCTAATCATAGTGAAGTGCTGGGGATTTTTTTGTTCACTTTCTTCAGTAAATGGAATAATTGCCAGAGGTTTCAGTTGTCAGCATTATGTCTGGGGTGTTTCATATTATTCATGCCATGATCCATGAGTTGGAAATGAAATTTCTTTACAAAACTAGTGACGCTGAGATAAAAGAAAGAGGTAGCAGTATTGGCACTGAAGGGATCAGGCTTGCTGTCAAAATAGTACTACAGGGAAAGAGAGAAAGACACAAGTATAATTGATTTATTTTGAATGTCAGAGTGAATAAAGAAAAAAATTATATGATTTTGATGTTCTAAAGACAAAAAGAGTCAAAATTTGGGAAGGTTAAATCATAGCATTTGAAATCTGATTTTTTTAGTAACTGTTCCAGTCTGATTTATTCATGGAGGTTTGTGAATGTGCATGAATCTCATCAGAAAGTGTCTTATGAAAGTTCTTATTAATTGCAAGATGAGACACTACATGCAAAAACGGCAAGTCTTGAGTGGTTACTAAACAAGCTCTTAGTTTTACAAAATTCTTGCATATGTGTGCAAGCATATGCATACATATTCTGCCTGATATCTTGATGCCAAAGTGACTACTCAGGATAACGGTGTTGACCTCAGAGTTGGACCCAAGAGAAGCATGTATTGGGTTGGTCTGGGGTACAGCAGCCCAGGGGCATTTCATGCAGCATACACATAATTTGAGAGTAGTAAGCAGAATAGTGTATAACTAGGAATCTTTATTTGACTAATCAAATGTTCCTAATCTATTTTAAATTAACTAAGCTAGTGTAATATATTCTTTCAAAGATGTTACTATTATTTCTAGCTTCATATTATGTTGAAGAAAATGGTATTACTTTATGTTAATAGACATAAAGACATTTTCAGAGCATGTGTTATTACACTTTTCTCTAAAAAGTAGTAGCAGCTTCCAGAGGGCCTTAAATAAATCCTAAAATAAGAGGACACATGGTAAGACAGGTAACATGATAATAATTTATTTATTATCTCTCTTGTAACAATCTGCCTCTTCGAGGAGTGCTAGAGATTTAGCACTGGAAAAAGATAAAATTATAAAAAAGTAACATTTCTCAGAATTATGGAGGCAGTGACACATAGTACAAACCCAGAACATAAATATCTGAGAAAAACAGGTGCATTCATGTCTTTGTCTAAAGTAACTGCCACTACTTTCCTCTCAGCTTTAATGGACTAATGATCCATAAATTTTGCTGCTTCTCCTGGTATTATAAAAATATGAGTATTGCCTTAAAAACTAATTGGAAGTCTTGCTGGGTAAAGTCTGATATAATCCTATTCTAAATCTTTCAGTCATGGTTAAGATTGTGGAGGATTTAGAGAAAGAAGAATTATAATGGAGAGTTTTCTTTATAGTACACTATTCAGGAAGCCTCTCATTGGAGTTAAATGTTGGAGTCAGTGTCACTTGAGAAGGGTACTTTCTGAATTAGGACTTTGGTTTTTTTTGATAAAGCAGACTATTTTATGTCAGGGTATGCAAAAATCCAAGCCATAAGCCACTTGCTTACATACAATTTAAATATTATGGGCTGTAACTTCAACTGATGTAAATTAACATATATCTTGACTCCAGTGGTTTCAGCTCAACCTATACCTGTTGGGGATGGTCTGGTTCCATTCCCTGCCTGTGGGTCTATATACATATATTAAAGAACAAGGGTAAGCTTTACTGATTGACTGTTTGAATCACACCTAAAGCTCCATAAAATTCAAGAGTTTCTATACAGCATGATATTTTTTTTCCTTTATTTCTTAAGTTTTCAGTGTCACAAGTATCTCTAAGATGTAAAATAGACAGGAAAAACTCAACTCAGTGAATGGGCATATGCTACTGATCCTTATTTGTTCCAGAAAAAAATTAAAATGCTTGAGGTATTTAGTCCACATAAGAGACACTAATGAAAGACTTCCATGATTTCACTTATTAACTTCAATAACTCAATTTATTTTGTAATAATTATTAATTTCAATAACTTACATTGTAGGGAAGCTTAGCAGAAGCTTGCCAAAAGATTAGAGAATTACAGCAGAGAAATTAGACCGGTGTTTCAAAGCATGAACCAACCACTATCAGATAAGACTACAGGTGGACTGTCTCCACCAGGAGTTTATTCCAGAGAGGCCTGCTCTGAAGCCTTTTGCACCTGTTTTGAAATACTGAAAGATCAGTTAAGGGTGCCTCTTTTCCTAAAAAATACATGTCTGTTCTTCTGCCCTTGAGGAAGAAGTGCATGAGTTTGTCACCACATGTATTTCTGTTAGAGCAGAAAAAGTATTTCAGAGCAGCAAATATGCACAGTTTAATTTCTCCACTGGAACACATTAAAAATTACACACTGAGAGGTACGATTCACCCCAGAATAGAGAGCAAAATCTCTTCTGCTGTGCGAGTTTCCAGAGATCCCCAGCACAGACTCCCACAGTAGGACACCAGCTCATTAGCTTTTCCTCTCTCTGCAGGCACAGCTGGATGGCATTTCAGCTCCAAAAAGCGGGTTCTACACATTTGATGCTCTCTCTTTCTCTGCAAGGTTAGATTTACACTGCAGAATTTCAACTGCATATCTTCCTACACTCCTTCTTCTTCTGTGTCCCTCAGAGCTGGAATAGCATTCCGCTTCACCAATAATTAAATAGAAGGAGAAATTATTGTAGACCATAGATTTTAGGTACATAGATAACTGTGAAGTCAGCTAGCCTGACTACCCGTCTGCACAACCCAGGCTATTCTATTCACATCGTGTATAGGGGGTCGGAGTCCAAAATGAAAAATGAAATGAGAACACAGAGATCTCTGCTACTGCTTTCCTTCTGTTAATGAAAATAAGCAAAACAATACTAGCCAGGAAATGAACATTCCTTCTATGAAGAATGGCAGATGAGACACTAGTAGAATCTTCAAGAGACTCTGTTGAGGCAGGAGACACCCTGAGGGTGGGAATGCAATGCTGAAGCAGCAAGTGGGCAACCACCCAGCAGGGTGTAAGTCTGGCAGTGAGAGGAGGGCTCCATTTCAACCTGCAGCTGTTGAACTTTAAATCTGGCTTCAGTGCCCTGGCAGCAGAGGAGCAACAAGTCCTGTTAGGGAAGGATCCTGGGTCAGGTATCTCAGCTTTTACAGTTAGGATCAGTGCTACAAAGAGACGAGTGCAAGTGAAAGGTGTGGCATGACAAAATGGAGCATTGTCATGGATGAAATAGGCAGTTCAGCATAGACATGAGGGCAGGAAAAGGAGGGATAATTGCACCCTCTGTTAAGGGACCTTTGAATGTTGAAAAACTTCAGGAAGAAATAAGAGTTCAAAGTGAGATGGGACAAATTTAGATATGTTTTGTTGTGGAGGTCAGTAACAGATCACCTGGGGAAGAGGAGGTGATGGATGGGCCTTAAATAGCTATTTTTTTGACCTCATGGGGGGCCTTTCATAGGTCTGGAGGGAAGGCACCATGGCAATGAGCAAAACAGGCAGCTGAAATACTCAGTGTATTCTTTTTTGTCAGCTCTTACAGGCAAAGCCCTTTTCTGGGACCACTGCTTCTATCAATTTGGATGGGAAAGAGAAAAGTAGATGACAGTTGAGGAACAAAAGCTTTAGGGGACAATTTAGAGCAGCTGAATGTCTTCAGATGGAATACATCTGGATGCCCTGAAGGAGTTTGCCAAAATGATGGTAAGACTAGTCTAAGAAAATTCATGTTGATCAGAGGAGGTTCCTGCTGACTGGAAAAACGCCAGCATTGCATCCTTCTTTGAGACAGGAGGAGGAGGAGGTGGAGAATTACAGCAATCTCACTGTAAATCTGATGAAGTCTAGGCTGGATGAGTAACAAATTTTCACAGACAGCAGTCCAGTGTTTTCTGTTGAAATGGGGTGTTGAGAAACTGGACAAAGACAGAGAGGAATACCACTGAAAAGAGACATACAGCATGTAGAAACATCTATTCCTTGTTGCTTTGAAGACTGAGTTTTGACTACTGGTCAGCTGATGTAGTTGGTATAGTTTTGCCTGGAGCAGAACAGTGGACAAGATGACCTACAGAGGCTTTTCCCTCCAACATTTCTAAGGATCTGTGACCACCACAACAAAAAGACAAAAACTGGTAGTGTAATATCCATGGCCTGGCAGAACAGCTTACACTCTTGTTTTAAAACCTTCTACCATGTAGGTTTGGTATCTGACTTACTACATGGATTCTGGTGTATTTTTTATATAGAGACATAGTATTTTCACCAAGGACACCCGCCTCCAATAAATAGCACTTGAAACTATCTCACTGTGAATGTTTTGGAGTCTGTTGGATGAAACATACAACATGCTTTTCTGTAATATAGTAGAAGATAGCAGGTTCTAGAGAAATGTTCATTTACATAATCAGCTACATTGGAAAGCATTAACTAATATTAGTTGCAAAATAAGTTTTCTGGCTAGGATCCTTCTGCTTGGTTTATGCTGTTTATACACCTGGAAGACTGGTTTTAAATTTATCTTCAGACTGAACAAATATTTTACCTTTTAAATGTTCCTGGGGAACAAAACAACTTTACTTCACAAAACACCTTATTTGATTCTGTAACAATAGCTTTGTATTCTTGCATCTGAGTTATGGGTGTGTCTGTAACCTACAAGAGTAAATTCAGTCACTCCTTACAGGTAATGATGTTGACTACAGAGGAAAACATATAAATACCCCAAATATCCCCTCTATAAAAGGAGGCTCTGCAGTATAATTTGGTCAGTAACAGCAAAATGTTTATTACACTTAATAGAAAAGAAGGAGCAATTGGCCTTCAAAATTATTTGTTGTGAAGTTCCTGGAGTCATATGAACAGTCAAAGGGAATAGACTTCAGGGAAATGAAAGCACTTCTCTAACAGGGAAAACTTTTGTAATTTTGGTATTTATCCACATCTTTAAGTTAAATTTTAGTCAACTGATCAGGAATCAAATGACTGGTTTTGCAACACCAAGCATTACGTTCAACTTGTATTCCTAATTTTGTCTGATTTCTTTTATACTTTATTTAATTTAGAAAAATATAGATATAAGGTTATAGAGCATCAAATGATATCATTGTAGGAAAAGAATTTGGAATGGGGTCAACATTGCACTTCAAATGTACCTTTCTGGGAATGAGCATGTTGCCATGCAGCAGTAAACCAACCACTATATGTGCTATATTCTTTCTTTTCTCAGATGAGTAGTAAGAAATTAAGTTTATATTCTCCAAAGGTGTGTAGATAACAATTTGCTATTCGTGGAGCGCAAACATATATGATTAACCTTGCCAAGGTGATAACAATCCCTCCACCTCACTGTCCCTGGAAATCATAGTTTATCTCTAAAAGATCACAAGTCAAAGAAAAGAAACCCCTTTATTTCAGATTGATGTAAAAATTTTTCATTTTTTGAAAGTATATCTTTAGTGTGATGTGACATCCCACTCAAATCCCTCAAAGACAAAGTAAAATTTCAGTGTTATAGTAGAGGTTTATCTTCAATCACTGTCTCTTCCTGTGAGATCTGTAGGGATAGTGTAAAGCAATAGGGAAACCAATATATCTAAGGGTCTGGCTCAAAGCCAAGACTAAAAATAAGTGCAACAAAAAACTCTCTATGTAGTATCTGAAGCAATGCCATGGATAAAAATGTATTTCTAGAGAAATTTTATTCCTAGTAGAGGGCCAGCTGTGTCATGGGGTACATTTAGCACAGCATTGCCAGCCAGTCAGGGGAGGTGTTTGTCCTGTTCTACTCTGTGCTGGTGCAGCCTCACCTGTGAGTATTTTGTGCAGGTTTGAGCACCACAATATAAAAAAGATATTAAGCCATTAGAGAGTGTTCAAAGTGGGGCCACAAGGATGGTGAAGGGACTGGAGGGGAAGCCTTATGAGAAGTGGCTGAGGTCACTTGGTTTGTTCAGCCTGAAGGAGGCTGAGGGAGACCTCACTGTGGTCTTCAACATCCTCGTGAAGGGAAGCAAAGGGGCAAGTACCAATTTCTTTACTCCTGTGACCAGTGACAAGAGTCAAGTAAATGGCATGAAACTGAATCAGGGCAGGTTTAGGTTAGATACCAGGAAAAGGTTTTTCACACAGAGGGTAGTCGAGCACTGCAACAGGCTCCCTGAGGAAGTGGTCACAGTACCAAGCCTGTCTGAGTTCAAGAAGTGTTTGGACAATGCTCTCAGGCACATGGTGTGATTCTATGATTCTATGATTCTAGTTGTGTGAAATATGTGACACTCCTACCAGCATGCCAAGCAAGATCTGGAAGTATTTTTCTGCACTGCATAATGTGCTTCTGATGCTGATGCAAGTGATTTCTAAAATGGCACGAGATCTTGGCAGGAGATCTGCATACACATATTTCAGACTGAAAACTGCATTGTAGAGCACAGTAGAATGCAAACTGCCCAAGGTTGCACCACCATTGTATTTCAGCAACTGTGTCAATTCTGCAGTGTCTCTGCCAACCCAGCACTTGGTCCTTCTTTCATAGGAAAGATGAACTATCTAGAATTCTGTGGCTGTAAAGTGAGTAAAAAGAAAATGGTGACAATGGTGACAATAAATCAGACTTCATTTCCGAAATTTATCCAAGATCAGTAATTTAGTCTTATCCACCATTCCCACTCCCACTCCTTTTTTTTTTTTTTTTTTTTTTTTTTTTTTTTTTTTATTCTAAAAATTTCNTTTTTTTTTTTTTTTGTCTCGTTCAAGTCAGAAATTGCAGTAAGGCTAAACCATTTTCATTCTATGCTGTATCTGTCACACAGAGAAATTTGGAGTAGATGTGACTTAGGAGAAGTTTCTTTGTGTGATGCATAGTTACCCTGTCTCAGAGAAAACCAACTACTATGAAAAAATAATTCAAAATAAGTCAATCAGTACCTGTACTTCAGTGTGTGCTATATATGCCTCTATTAGACAATTATACATTCCCATTGAGGCAAACATTTTGGTAAGAAAGCTTCATGATCTCGAAAGAAGCAAAATGAAGTACTAAGAAGAAAAGAAAGAAACAAAAAGTGAATTTAGATGAAGGTGAGTGTCTTCTGCAGGTTGAGAGTTGTTATAGGAGTAATTAAGTAGTAATTGTTCAACAAGATAGCTAATTTTAAAATATGACTAAATACCTATCTTTCTTTTAATATTCAAATTCTAGTTTTTATTTTCCTCATGAAATTTTTTGAAAATTGTATATAGAGTAAGAGACTACTTACTACATTGAAGGGACCTGATTACTTTATACTCTTATATGGTGTGGTTTTGCAACAGGTACTCTCTGTATCTGTTCAGAGTTTAAAATGTTTTTCTATTTGCAGCTTCTTAAAGCAATATGAAAATATTCCTAGAAGTATTTCTCAGCAGCACGTGGCATTGTCAGAAGCTGGTAGCTGTGCTGATTTCAGGTATCAGGTATCATTTACTGTCCACCTATTAGTGTCACTATAAAACTTTGCCAAAGTCTAACAATTTATCCTCAGTCATAATGTGTTCAGCAGCTTCTGCACCCCCTGATTTGCTATAGATTCTTAAGAGTAGTTAGTCTTCTGTGTCAAGGGCTATTAAAAAACTCATCACACCTGTAGCAGTAGCTTGCTCACTCGCCACAATGATATGTCCACCTAGGCAAAAGGAGCAGTTGAAGCCAAAAGCAGCTTTTCTGAAATCTCCAGCACTGGCCACTCTTAGATGCTAAATAAACTGCTGGTCTGCCTTAGCACAGTGACTTGTGTTTGCAGATCCATCTTTGCAACAGTCAGTGAGCATTGTCTTTGTTTTGAACCTTTTGCTCCACCTGCATATAGCACACCAGCTGATATAAGACTCTTGGAAATGTTCACTTAAAATGGACTGATCAATAATAAAAGAAAAAAAAAATCACCTTCTCTAACATAAAACCAGCTTCACGCATTTAGTTTATGCAGTTACACTCTAGGAGTGTTTTTCTGTCTTTTCAAGTTTGGTCAAAATCCTGGCAGTAGAGACAACAGTCAGGTATAAATACAAAATGAGTCAGTCAGTCCCAATCTTTTGATTTGTGTGGTTGAAGTTCAGTTTCTACAATTTATATATGTTGTGAAGGAATAACACAGCAGTTGAAAAGAGACTCTGGAGTTTCTGTCTGACTGGCAACTCAAGATCAATTGGTTCACTCGGCCATCTGACTGAGAAGGTCCTTTATTTATGCGTTTTAATCTGAGAAACAACCTGTCATATGGCCTCTGTGGAATGCCTAATGAGTAAAAAAACCCCATTCTTGTTCTGCTGATAACTGAAGCAAGGCCACTGAACTTTAAAGATCTGTACAGGAGCAAAGGAGTTTATGCCGGTACAATAAATTGATCTACATGTCTGATGACTTCTTCACAAGTGAACTGTGTAGCTCACTAAAAACCATTTGTTTTACATTTTAGGTACTGCAACTGCTAATCTCATTTTTTGATAACGGCAACATTTTACAGTGTATGCATTGGTAAAAATATCACAGTGAAACTTCATTAAAACCTCAAAATAAACAATATCAAACTCTAAATATTAAAGGAGCTGCAAATGTCTCTGCCCTGAGAAAACTCTTCACTTTCCAGATGTTCTCATGCACCGATTGATAAGAAATAATCCAACTTTGTGTCACCTGCTAAGGCAACCCTTAAGAAACAAAGATTATTCTTTATTTTCACATGCTGTTTCAGATGGTACAGTTGTAAAGTTGCATAAATTCGATCAGGATCTGTAAAGAAAATCAACCAACAAACCTTCCCTCCCTAATATTTGGCATAACTGGCACAGTCTAATTCAGTTTTCTTACTCTTGAAATCACACAAATGCACTTCAACTCATCTACAGTTCTTGATCTTAGAGATATTTTCCCATTTCACTAAAGCTGAAAAGTTAAAGCTTTTAAAATATCCCTACTGGAATGGTTTTCCTTCCTTTTACTGTGGTGTGAATTTTATCTATCACACATTTGAATTTTTTCTTTCTCTTTTTTGCCTTTTAAATGAGTTGGGAAAGGTCATTTTCACACTTTCTCAGGTCTGAAGAACTAGAACACATATTCACATTACAGAAAAAAAGGCAGGAAAACCCATCCTGGTTATCAGGGCATACGTATTGTTTGTTTAATTTCCATTTGCCAGTAAATGCTATAAGGAAAGAAGAAACAGCAGCAAAGTACCACAGAAGTCCAAAAATTAATTTGTTTAATAAAAAACCATTTTGCAGTGAAAGGAATTGCAAGATTTTCCAAACCATGTTTTTGCATTATCATTCTGGTGATGTTACTCTCTAATCAGCACACTTGTTAGTGGGAGAAGACACAGACTGTCAGGCTGTCTACTTGCTTCCCTAACTTCTCTATCATAGAATCATAGAATCATAGAATCAGACGGGTTGGAAAGGACCTCGGAGATCATCAAGTCCAACCCTTGATCCAACCCCACTGTGGTTACTAGACTATGGCGTTAAGTGCCACGTCCGGCCTCGTCTTGAAAACCTCCAGGGATGGAGAATCCACCACTTCCCTGGGCAGCCCATTCCAATGGCTGATTACTCTCTCTGTAAAGAATTTCTTTCTGATATCTAACCTAAACCTCCCCTGGCACAGCTTAAGGCCATGCCCTCTTGTCTTACTGCTGGTTGCCTGGGAGAAGAGACCAACCCCCACCTGGCTACAACCTCCTTTCAGATAGTTGTAGAGAGCGATGAGGTCTCCCCTGAGCCTTCTCTTCTCCAGGCTAAACAGCCCCAGCTCCCTCAGCCTCTCCTCATAGGACTTGTGCTCAAGTCCCTTCACCAGCCTCGTTGCTCTCCTCTGCACCTGCTCCAGCACCTCAATATCCCTCCTGAACTGAGGGGCCCAGAACTGGACACAGCACTCCAGGTGTGGCCTCACCAGTGCTGAGTACAGGGGCAGAATCACTTCCCTGTTCCGGCTGGCCACACTGTTCCTGATACAGTTCACATTTACCTGCAGAAAGTCCTGTTTAGGCAGCATATCACCTGAGCCCAACTAAAAAATCAGGTTGGCAGAGGTACCTGTGTGGGAATGGGAACCACAGTGGACCCATGTCAGCCAGAACAAGGAAATGAAACCACCCACCATTTTTTTGGAAAGCAAACCCACCACCCTTTGTTTTTCCTTCAAACACTGTTGTATTGGAATGTGAAACACTTCATTATTCATAGTAATGTTGAAAAGAGAAAAGTCAGGTCTACTGAGTACAAACAAAATGATGAAAAAACTTGGCAAAAAAAAGAGGAGGCTTGAAAGATAGTCTGACCAGTGGATCCTTGAAAGCTAAGCAGTTACTTATACTCTGACTTCCCAATCTAGAGAAGGCCTCTGACTTTCTGCAAGGGCTGTAGCAGTACTCACACAATTTCCTCCTTCGCTGTAAGTCTCTTGGCTCTAAAAGCTGGGTGCAGTGATGTGCACTTTTCCTGGTGGTTCCTGGGAAGCAGATCACAGCAATTAGCAGTACCTATCTGGACACCTGCCATCCTTTTGACTTAACTGGCTTTGAGCAAGTGTAGTGTCATGTTCACAGAGAGAGATGAGAAGTTACACAGTCTTACCTGCATGGGCCAATGCAGACAGCTCTGCATCACTATGGCCTTTGCAAACACATGCAGATGCAGTTACTGAAGATTTCTGTGGGAAATCAGTTTGTGCCAGAGTAAGTTCGAAGGAGGATATGCTCCAGAAAACAGATCTGACACACTGTCCAACACTGCAGAACAAGTATAATGATCATAAGATTAATGCCAACCTAGAGTGTCACCCTTGGCTTCTCAAGTATCTTAAGTAGGAAAATATGTAGAACCTAATGGCAAAGCTAAAGGCAGATGTGTTATTCTGTCTGATCCAATCCGTAGGTGTGGATTATTAAACTGAATTAAACTAATGATGCAAAAGAAGTATCTCTGCTGTGGAAGAGAGGTTGTGTGAAGGTGTTCAGACTGCACATACAGGGTGTGAGCGAGCAGTAATCTTACCTTTTTAATAAAACAGCTAATTATACATGTTATTTCACAAATCATGCTTCAAAACAGCATTTCACAAGATGCTAACATGGTTATAATAAGTGAGTAACAATAACATATCCTTCTCTCATTTTTGCAGAATGCAGTATAACACCACATATTTGGTACTGGATAGTGTGTGGGTTGCAAAAAGTTTGGTAATAAATATGCAAGCAAATGTAAATACCGTTTCACTGACTTCAGAGAATGTTGAGATATTTCTAGGTTCGATTCAGGTACATAAACTGAAAGAGAAGATAACAGTGCAGAAAGCAGCACTGTAGTGTACTATTTTGCCTGGAACAATAACTTTTACTTTATGCAACTTTCTCCTTGGGAAACTCATTTCACCCTTCTTTGTGGAACTAGAACTTAAAAGCCCGTGGAAAGAGCAGCTATTTATTATTCCTATAACAACAAGAAGAAACATACAGTAAGGGAAGAGGAAAAACCTATTTACATTGTCCTTGCTTCCCTGTATTTTTCTTACAAGATGAAGAGAGGAATGTTGTCTTCAGTCCCCCCAAATCACATGTGCATGTATTGTACAAGTTACATAATTAAAAGCAGCATTTGTGTTTGTAACCTGTGTTCAGATCCATGTATACAACAACTACACATTCACATTTCCAGCATCTCTTCAGCCTGTCTCC
Source organism: Oxyruncus cristatus (assembly GCA_013399855.1). Taxonomy (NCBI): domain Eukaryota; kingdom Metazoa; phylum Chordata; class Aves; order Passeriformes; family Cotingidae; genus Oxyruncus; species Oxyruncus cristatus. Next base: position 880,179 of record VXAY01001554.1, on the reverse strand, counting down.
TAGACAGTCAGAGCAGGGCAGTAATGCTCGCACACTGCTTCAGTCACCCAAGTTGTGTTACTGAGGTACACAGAAGAAGGGTAACAAATAACTAGAAATCATTTAGGCCCTTCTGATACAGACACTTCAGGTAATGCTTGACTGAAACCAGATGTGATATGGTGCTTTGTGAAGCTTGCAGGTTCTCATACAGCAAACACAAGGTCTGAGATTGCCAGATATCACCAAGAACCTGGACCAGACGAAGGCAAACATGTTAACCACAGATAGTTTTACTGAAGCTGCACACTTGCTTTCTGAGGGCTGTACTTGAACATGCTCGTCTGGGAACAGGAACAGGAAGCAATCTGGGACTGCTCAGTGGTAGAGTGCTTAAAAAGTATATAATACTCAAGCAAAAAATGTTTTTCACGGGATCTCTCTCCCCTACCTCTAACCGTAGAATTATTTAGATTGGAAAAAATCCTCTGAGATCTTTGAGTCCCACTAAACCATGTCCCTAGAGTGCCATGTCTACATGTCTTTTAAATATCTTCAGGGATGGTGACTCAACCACTGTTCCAGTGCTTCACAACCCTTTCCATGAAGAAATTTTTTCATAATATCCAATCTAAACTTTGCCTGGTGCAACATGAGGCCATTTTGTCTCATGCTGTCCCTTGTTACTCAGGAGAAGAGGCTGACTCCCATCTTGCTACAAGCTCCTTTTAGGTAGTTATAGAGAATGATAAGGTCCCCCCTGAGCCTCCTTTTCTCCAGGTAAACATCTTCAGCTCCCTCAGCTGCTCCTTATAAGGCTTGTGCTCCAGACCCTTCACCAGCTGCAATGCCCTTTTCTGGACTCACTCCAGCACCTCAATGCCTTTCTTGAAATGAGGGGCCCAAAACGACATAGGATTGAAGGTGTGGCCTCACCACTCATTACTACCCTAGTCCAACTGCTACACTATTTTTGATACAGTCTGGGATGCCACTGGCCTTCTTGGCCACCTGGGCACACTGCTGGCTCATGATCAGCCACTGTTTACCAGCACTTCCAGGTTCTTTTTTACCAAGGAGCTTTCCAGCCACTCTTCCTCCAGCCTGCATGGGGTTGTTTTGACTGAAGCGTAGGACCTGGAACTTGGCCTTGTTGAACCTCATACTACTGACCTTGGCCCACAGATTCAGCCTGTCAAGATCCATCTGCAGAGCCTTCTTACCCTACAATAGTTCAATACTGCCATCCAGCTTGGTGTTTTTTGTGAACTGACTGAGGGTGCAGTCAATCCCTTCATACAGATCATTGATAAAGAGATTAAACAAGAGTGACCCCAGTAGTGAACCTTGGAGAACACCAGTTGTGACCTACATGTAATATATATATATATATATATATAATCTCTCAGAAAACTTAATAATGCTGTTGCTCTCTCTCTCTATAATTTAAATAATTTAGCAAATATCTTGTAGGATTATTTGGCTTATTTTGTGGGAGCTATCAGACCCTTAAAAGTGGCAGAAGCTAGCAGTGCAGAAAAACTATCAAGAGGTAAAACATGACCTCTGAGTTTTCAAGTATATGCAACACCATGTGGAGGACTGAGGGAGAAAGAATATATTTTCATTTATAGCACCTTTGGGAAGTAGATTTTGCTGCCTGCTTTTTCCAAGTGAAGTCAACACTTCCTAGTAAAACAGCTATCATAACATATAGGAAAGATTTGTTAAGATACTATATATTTACATGATATGACTAAGATAAATTAATTGTACCTTGAGGACTGCATATCAGCAGTAAAATTAGAATAGTTGTAAATATGACTCTACCTGTGATGGAATAAATATTCTTATCAATCCTTCAGTGCAGGGACTTAGGCAATGCTTTTTCCATACTTGTCTAGGTGCACATTCAAGGGTCTCAATCTTTTTTTCCTTCAGTCCACTAGGGGAAAAAGAGTAGTATTCTGCCTGTGCTTTTTGCTATAATTTATACAGCAAAATTATAGCAACCTTCAAAGGCTGCTTCAGATTTCAAAATTGTAAACTGTATATGAAATGGAAAGCATGCTGCACATAGAAAAGTGACTGAGACTGAAAGGAGAAATCCAAATATTTTAGAAAATTACTACACATAACTACTTCTCACTATTTAATACTTCCTGTCAATTAGTTTTACTTTGGTCTAAGCAGACTGTAATTCTCAAAGGCATGATATTGAACTTCCACTTTCTATAAATCTTTGCTTAGATAAAAAAGACTTTTTATGTTGGAAAGAAAGAATTGTTTTGCTTTCCCACGTACAAACTCAACAGATCTTTCCATGATTTCTTCCCACATAAAGTGATGTTTATTAGTTCCATTTAATAGTATCTTTATATCTGGTGTATTCAAAAACGGTCAATTTTACTGTAATGGAAAATATGCAAACATCAAGAAGAATTAAAAAGAGTGAGAGAAAATGAAATTGTGTATTGAAAAATCAAGCTGTTCGTAAACAACATTCAGTTCCAAGAAATCCAGAAACGCCTCGCAGATACCAGAGTCAATATTAAGGCAATCATGATGGTTGCATCAGATAATTATTTTTCGTTTATTAAATAGAGGAGGAGATTGAACTCATTTTAGTGATGAAATAGGTGTCTGAGAGGAAAATTTGACTTTGTGATTTTTGTTTTTTTTTTAAGAGTAGTCCAAAGCTTCCTCAAACCTGATGTTTTTCTTAAGGGAGCTACAAGAATTAGATGCTCATCTGCTCCAATATGTCAGGAAGGATTAAACTTTTCTGGGCTTCTCTGAAAATCCCAGCTTGAAGAGTTGCAGTTGATGGTGGAAGATATTTTCGATTTCCTTCTTTTGAAGTGAATTTTTATTTATGGAAGTATGAGATTCTAGTGTATTAAATTACAAATTAAAAAAAGAAAGGGACCTGGGAAGATTCAAGATTGAAAATGAGGAATATCTCCCTAACTGAAGGGCTTGCAGAGTCTTATAATCAAAAGTCATCCAAAGGTCTTAAATACATTTTTATCTACATTTTTTGAACATTAAAACTTTGTAAACAGTCGGTATTGTGGCAAAACTGCTTCAATATTCAAGTATGGAAATGCAGGCCTATCTACACTAAACAGAAGAGGTGTATATGCAAAGCACGTAATTGAAATTGTAAATAAAGAATCTGAACACAGCTTTTAAAAAATTTGCTTGACTGTTGAAGTACAAGCTCCCTGGTGGCATCATCTTAGCAGTAAGCCCAGGAAAACCTCGTAACTTAACCTCTGGTCCATGCTGTGCTGCACCTCTAATTACTGGGTAGTTTGCATCAGATTGAGGTAACCTATTTGAATTAACCTTGGAAGGAAATTAAAAGCTAGTGACAGATCATCTTCACCTGATGCAAGATCAGACAAATTGCAAAGGAACTTTTTTGCTCTTCTTCCTTTTCCCAGCCTGGCATTCCCACTGCCTTTTTTGCATCATCTGTTGTGACAGCACAGTTGAGCTTGGAGCAGGTGGAAGCCTGACCTTGCAAAAGGTCAAACAATGTCATCCTCATCCTCCCCCCAAATTAAAACTTTTCATTAGCTCAGACAGTTTATTTAATACCCTCCACAATCAAATATGGTGGATGCAGGGCAGTGGACAGCATTGATGCTGCTTGGGATAGTTATCAACAAGGGAGTTTCCCCTCACTTGAAGGTATCAGATTGATCTAGTCTTAACTAAAACTCTTTTATTTTACCCTAAAGAGAAAAGAAATGAAACTTGTAACTAACAGTCCTAACTGCAAGTCAATTCCACTTCTGCTGCTTCCCAAGAGCCTCCAGGAATCTCATAAAGCCAACACAAATTATCCCAGAAGGTGTCTGGCCTGCCCTGGTAGCTCCTTTTATGATGCAGTATGAGGAGTGAAATACAAATGTCAAAGCAGCTGTCGACATTCTGTATCTCTCTCTACTTGTTTGGATCTGCTCTCAAGAGTCTGTGGTTTCTCTTTTTGATTAAAGCCATGAATTATTAATTAGATATACTTCTAATCATTTTAACTCACAAATAAGCTAGGTTTTGTGTTGCTTCTTAGTTTCTTTCTGTCAAAAAAGGCATCTCACCAAAATCTGAATTGTTTACAGCCCTTGACTCTGATCTTACAGCATGACAGACCCATGTAACTTTTCAACACATAAATCACCTCTAAATGAAATCCGTTGTGATGCATGCATCTCTTCTCTGACTGACCTCTGTAATGCCACATGAGATGTGTCATACTTCTCATGAAGCATGACAAATAGTGTAGAGCCTAATCTATAGAAAAATAACAAAGAACTACCATATAATGAAAACTTTTGTGGTCTAGTGAATTATCTTAAGGAAATATAGTTTTAAATTGAACTGATTTGCAACAAGACATTTTAATTCAATAATCTGAAATGAATTTGGCAGATGTGGGAATGTATTTTTTTTTTTTTTTAAACAGGCACTCAACTGAAATGTGCAACATTTTCTAATTTCTCCAGTGTTTCATTCCTTGACAGGTATTGATATTTCCATTTTTGCTTTTAAGATCCAGAAGTATTAAAGCTATTGAGAAAATTCCCTGAGACATTAACATTACACTTAAAAAAAATCTTTCTGTACAAAATAAAGAAATTCTAATTTTTCACTAGTCTCTGTTTAATAGCCAAGTCAAAGAAATTACCCTAATGCCGTCATTCATTAGAGTGTTGACTTCAGCAGCTCTTTTGCAGTAAACCAGTAGACTTACTAGATTCTCTGCCTGAAGGGGTGACTTGGTTTGTGAATGTCAGTGAGCAGCAAGAGCCTGGCTGGTCTACAGAAGAGGATGAGCCAAGAGGTGAGAGTGGGCACAGCCTGGGGAGGGCGATGACCTCCCTGACGAGGGCACATTCCTAATGCATCAGGGCAGGTGGTGAGAGACATGGGGTCCATCAGCAGCCCCAGGCAAATTATGTCCGAGGTGAGTTGAGCCCAGGAATCTCCTCAGGAGAGGCAGGAGGCACTGGTGGAGAAAAGACTACCTAGGGTGCAGGTGCAAGGTCAACCCAAGAAACCTGCAAACCAAGACTGCCTGTCTCCTCCCTTCCTGTCCTCCTCACTAGGTGATGGTCACCAGATTAGTCAGTTTAAAGGATATCATGTAGCCTCAGTGTTAGGGTTCAAGAAATTGTTGCAAGCTTCTCTTAAGGAGAATATAATTTGAAAGACTTCCTTTGAAGAAAAACCTCCAGTTGTATTTAATTAGTGACATGCTGTCCTCAAACCAAACAATAGACAACACAAAGAAGAAATGTAGCTGGAGTTACTCAGGCTCCCTTCCTTTGCCTGAGGTTGTGAATGCAGACTTGCCAATGCACAGATTGCTGGGGAGAGGGCAAAGGTCTGACACATTGCTAAAGTGAAGGTCTCATGATGTCTCAGTTTAATGAGACAGAAGTGTTTTGCTAAGGAGGATGAGTTATGAGGAAGACCAAAACTCCTCCCTCTAAGCAATTGTAAATCTGAAATCAAGAGGCTCCAATTGAGAAAGTGTGGAGAAAGGAAAAAGAACAGCCCTTTATTAAAGGATATATGCGTATTGGCAGAACAACAAAAGAACACAACCACCACCCCCAACCAAACAATAATCCTATACCCAAAAATCCCCTTCAATGAAAAGTAAACAGTTCAGTCTGTGCTTTTTGGTGTAATTCTAACCACAGTCAGCAGGGGGCGCTGTTGGATTTCTGGAGGTCCAGATCCCGCAGGGCTCGGTATTCGTCGGCAGGGGGCGCTGTTGGATCACTGGCGGTCACCACGTGGGTGCCCTTGGCGTGCTGGGAGAGCTGAAATGGAGCCCTTCCTTCCCTCTCACCGGAAAGGGGAAAAAGGAGAAAGAAGGGTTCTTCCCAAAGGGAACTCATGGTGTCTGTGGCTGGCTGTGTGACTTCCTCCTTTGTCAGAATGCACAAACACTGCTACCAAAAACACGGGAGCGGGGGAGGGAAAACAAGGGTGATTCCCTTCCCAAATAGTTCCTCTCCGATGACGTCCAAGCAGGTCCGCGCTGGGGGCAGAAACCAGGGTGCCTGTGAACTGGGACCAGGAAAACAAAAACAAACCAGCCATGTGGCCAGGCTGAGAACAAAGCAACCTCAGAGCTTTCCCAACCCACACCTTGTCTCAGTTCAGGCAACAATGAAGTGTGTTGTTTCCCCGGGAGGGAAAAAAAAAGCAATAAAAGAGTCTCCTGGCCCCTCTCCACAGACTTTCCGGGGCCATCAACCTGGAATGTCAAATCTGCTGGCCAGTTCTTTTGTGTAAGTCAAACACCAAAGGCAAAACCAGTCTGCCCATTCAAACATCCCTCCCACACAGTGGGACAGGGGGAAGGGAAAAATTCCCTGTTTAGTGTTTTTAGAACAAGTGAACCCATGACACATGACTAAATAAATTTAATGCATGAAGTAATTAACACTTTCTCTTGAAAATTCTCAGAAAATAACTTTTAATTCAGAGTAAGTGCAATAACTCCAGTTATGATTTAGTGCGTTCTTTATACACAATAATAGGATGAATCACTGCAAAACTGAGTGCAAAACTATGCAGTTTCAACCAGAAAACTCTCATTTTCATGCTGATAAAAAAAGCTGTATCACATTATGCCTAATCACAGCAGGCCAGAAGCCTCCTGTGTGCCCAGTTTAATAACAATATACAGAACAGCTAGAAATTTTTACTAGATTAATTGTGAGCATAAGAAAACAGACTTCAGTGCTGTGGTATGGGTAACAGTCTTTTAGCTAAGCCTGAGCACATGAGATACTCTTGTGCCCTTGTGTTTTCTACAGAAGCAGGAAATGCTGGATAGATGTGGTGTTACCAGCAGTGAATTCGTATTTATTTGAAGCATGGGAAGTGCAATGTAAGCTGAAACACAATAGTATTCTTTCACCTATGCTGTGAAGGAGTCATCACAGTAAAATTTTGCTCGGTAACACCAGAAATACATAGCTGTAGTGTGTCTGTCTCTCCTTTATGTCTTTTAAGCCTCATCTTGCTCCCATCAAGTCCTATTATACAGTCTCTGATCATGTTGCACTTCAAGGGTGCAGAGAGAGGTACTCAAAATCCCCAGGTAAATAGTAATGGAATAACTTGTTTCCACATTCCCTTTGTGCTGTCAGCTACTGTTTAGTTTATGCACTGGAGAGAAAAGGAAGTTTATGTCCTTCTTAAAAGAAGACCTATTGCTGTTTAAACACTCTTGTGGAAGTTTTCATTATCCACAGGATTCCTTTCTGACTGCTATTCAAACTCTTGTCTTTTGTTATCTAACACACAAAGAAACAAATTGCATAATAATTATAATTCAGGGATGGTGGTTCAGATACCGTTCTATCAAGATCCTCAGTTTTAGCCAAGAAGGACTCCGTGAAAACTGAGAGCCGAGGAATAGTTTTTAAAGAAATGCAAAGGCTCTGTATTTTTTTATTCGTATTTTTACTTTTTGCTCAACTTACAATGCTGGACATGATTGAAAAAATATTATATCCGTCTCAAAACTGGTATTCTAATGTTTTAGCTGATGAGAATCTCAACAGAAACTTTTGTAGTGGATGTGTGAGTATATGAGAATCAATATATAATGCAACAAAAGTTTAAGAGAGCAATATACAAAACAAGAAAATAGAGGTTATTAATTATCAATGTAATACTAATAAAGAATAGGTAGGTCTTTGAGAAAAACAAACACAAAAAGGCCAGTTTCTTGTAAAAAAACTAATACCTTTCTCCTAACTGCTCCTTTTTATGCTCTTCCATGTGGATGTCCCTGTGACAGCCAGAGAAGGGCCCAGGGTACTACTTCAGAGCAGTAAAAATGCACAAGATCTCTATAACAAGACCTCTATATATTAAAATAGAGACTCATTAGATTTCATGCATGACAAGTTTGTATGAGACTGTAGTTTTCCCCTTTACACTATTCTGCTGTTGCTAAGACAGAAAGACAAAGAAAGGTGTTTGTAAAAATCTCCCAGCCCTCATGGTAAGGATTGCCCCTGGGACTCAGCCCTCCTGTCCCTGAAAATGACTGTTGGTGAGGGCTGGTTGCTTTTCAGCCAGGTTTGCGCCTGGTTACAGGGCTGCTTTCTGTAGCTTTACTAAGCAAAGTGTCTCTAACTCTAAACTAGAGGGGAACATGTAATTCAAAGGGAAAAAAAGAAATCTAAAGCACTTTTATGTTCCTTTCACAGTTCATGGTGAGAAATTATTCTTGTGTTTCAAGTTCCTACAGTGCTATGCTGAGAAAATGGGCCTTTAGTAATTTTCTTTTAATTGGGAGCCCAGCATTACAAATTTAGCGCAGGCTGTGGGTTATTTTGAAATAACCTGCTGCAGCTAGCACTGTGGCAATAACTGAGTCTAGGTGTGACTAAAGTATAGTCCATCTAGCGGTAATAATAGGTGCCAAACCCTGGTGTTCTTTCATAAGTGATAAAAGGATAATTTAACACATGTTGTATCTAATTCTTTTTTCAGTGGGTAACACCAGATCAGGGTTTCAGTTCTGACTTAACTTTATAGGACTCATCAATAACTTTGATATTTTGCCTCCAACTTACTTTTTTGTAAGCTTTGTCCAACCTATGTCACAGTTTTCTATGAGTTTCTTTAAGAAATTCTCAGTTATATGAGCAGATTTTTTAAAACTGTTGTTGATGTAAATGTGAATTATACAGCTGCAGATTCTACTTTGAAAGTGTACTCCCTTGGTCAAAAATTTCCCTTGCCTTCCATGGCCCTTTTTACTGGCGTCTTTCCCCAGTTATCCTATCAAAACATCACAGTTAAAATTGGAGGCCTCATTCAGGAACATAAACATCAATAAATCTTGACATGGCTTAAAAACTTACATCTTTATCAAAGCTGAAGTTTTGAGAATTTGAGTAAGTCCTGAGTAACCCAAACACCCTCCTGGAACTGGCAGGTATGGACAGGACTGTGTTAGTCTTATTCCTTTGTGAGAATCTTAAGTGGGGGGGGATGTCTAGAATGACACTGAACACCTGTGTTTAATCATCTAAATTGCTTCCTTGGTGTCTCTGTTTTGCGATCCTAATGAAGGATTCCTGAGGACTTAAGTGCATGGTATTGCCATTGACTCCAGTAGGACTCTGGACTCTCAGTACATCTCCAGGCCATGAGGACTATGACCACTGAAAAACTTGTGTGGTAGATAAATGCCTCAGTTCAATCTTGCACTCCTCAGAGGCTGCCCTCAGTTGTTGTTCTGCCCGTGCTGCTTTGGTTCGGGAAGTAACAAAATGCTCAGTCTGGACTTGGGCTGAGTTGCCTTAGACTTAATAACTCTGTGTGCCCTGTTCATATAACTCATGCCCAAACCCCATCTATGTGCACACAGGAACTCTCCCCACCTTATATTATTGGTATGCCTATATAATGTATTTATTTAGATGTTCTTCTCTGGATCATGGACAAAACATAGATTTTTATGCAGTGATATTTGGGCAATGGAATAAGCTCTTACTCTGCCTTCCAACAGCTCTATAGCCTTTCCTGAGACACTCCTGTATTGTGCTCCTTGGGTCAAACACTGGCTCCTTGGCAACACCTTGCTGGTCTCTCCCTCTCAGTTTTCCCTTAGCTTTTTTTTCTGCAGTGCCCTTTAGTCACTACCATTTGCTGTTTGCTTCCCTGAAGCAGTTGCATGGCCTGTCTTCTTGGGAATCATCTGCCAGTGGTTCCTGTAGGAACAGCTGGTATGAGTGGTTACCCTAATCCCATCCTCCTCGAGGCTCTGCTTTGTCCAGTAGCTCATTACGTAGAACAGACAAGGCAGGACCAACTCCCCTCACTTCCTCACAGACTTTGAGTCTACAACTACAACCTCCCTGAAGCAGGGCTGCAGAGTTTTCTGAGGTAGGACCTTTTGATTATTTGGAGCTGAAACTGTTCCTCTTTCTGTGAGCTAAGTGCTCATTGACTATGAATGAATATTCATCCTGAATAGGATGAGTGAAAGCAAGCTGAGCATGACTTCAGCAACTGCGACTCCACTGGGAAAAGAAGGTTCCTGCTTCAGTAAGTGATAATGATGAGAATATATTTTACTTTGGGTATTCATAAAAGATTCTTATAATGGAGAATATATATAAGATGGGTGTTACATGCTGGTTCTGGCATGCTCCCTATGTATCACTTCAGTATATTTTAATGTAGACTTTATGTATGTAATTTTACTATAACATAGAATCACAACTTCACAGAATAGTTGAGGTAGGAAGGGACCTCTGGAGATCCTCTTGTCTAATCATGTCATCTGTCACTGAAGCACATCTGCACCAGTAGGTGCAGAGAAAGTCTTGGCCCTCCTTTGCACTGTGGATAGGCTGAAAAACCTGAGCTGGCAGCACATGTGCTGATGTAAGGTGACATTATGTTGGGTGGAAGTGTTGATCTGCTTAAGGGGAGGAAGGCTCTACAGAGAGATCTTGGCAGACTGGATTGATGTTCTGAGGACAACAGCATGAGGTTCAACAAGGCAAAAGTGCCAGATCTTGCCCTTGGGTCACAACAGCCCCGTGCAGTGCTACGGGCTGGGGGAAGAGTAGAAGAGTGTCTTGAGAGCTGCTCAGCTGAAAGGTACCTGGGAATGCTGGTCGACAGCCAGCTGAACATGAGCCGGTAGTGTGCCCAGGTGGCCAAGGAGGCCAATGGTATCCTGACCTGTATCAGAAATAGTGTGGCCAGCAGCATCAGGACAGTGATTGTCACGCTGTACTCGGCACTGGTGAGGCCGCACCTCTGGTGCTGTGTTTGGTTTTGGGCCCCTCCCTTCAAAAAGGACATTGAGGTGCTGGAGCGTGTCCAGAGAGGCAATGAAGCTGGTGAAGGGTCCTATGAGGAGCAGCTGAGGGAACTGAGGATATTTAATCTGCAGAAGGGCGGCTCAGGGGCCAGCTCTCTACAACTATCTGAGAGGAGGCTGTAGGGAAGTGAGGGTCAGTCTCCTGCCACATCACAAGTGAAAGGGCAAGTGGAAATGACCTTAAATTGCAGAAGGGGAGGTTCAGTTTAGATATTAGGAAAAAATACCCAAAAACAACACTGAAAGAGTGGTTAGGCATTGGAATAAGTTGTCCACGGAGGTGGTGGAATCACTGTCTCTGGAAGTGTTCAAGAGTCATCAGGATGTGGCCCTTAGGGATATGGTTTAGGGGTAATTATGGTGGTGCTAAGTTGATGGTTGGACTAGATGATCTTGAAGGTCTGTTCCAACCTTGATGATTCTGTGATTTTATAAGCTGCAATTTTATATTTGTTGGCTCAGATCTTTACTGGTTTATGCGTCTCCCTCATTCACTCTGTTACTCTGTGCACATGTGCATAATCTTTCGGCTGTGTGATACGCAGATTTTTATTTATTAAAGCATACAGTGTTGACTAAATTAAAAGAGAAAATATACTAAAATTCATAGTTCAGCAAGTTTTATATTTGTTTGAATCAAAAATATCTGTAAAGAATATGGAAGTAGAAATATTTTTTCAGAGAGACAACGTTACAGTAGCATTATCCTTGCTCGATTACAGTAATTCATGGCAACTAAACCGTATAGTTTTCAATTGCAAATGTGAACTTAATTTTCTCACTATTCCTGAAAACCAAGCCTCAGTGGGATGCATTATTAATACTATGAATTTCTCTATTTGCTGTTGGATACTTTCATGGTTTTATAAATTTTCACCTGCATTGCTATGGAGACCACTAAAATCTGATTATCATTGCTGAAGGAAATATACACCACCTTAGCTTGAAGAGATTAAATAATTTTGCCTTTGCTCACTATTTCCTCCAAAACATGGTTAACAGTCAACTTAGAACCACCCCTACTGGGGCATTTTGCTGGAAAGTAAAATGTGATTTATGATTTAAACTCCATTACTATGCTGACTATTCACAGCAGTAAAAATTTATACCCAGTGTGATGTGAAATACTTAGTTTAAGAACTTTGCCCATAAAGAAACAGAAAGATATGATATACTGTAATACCACTGTCTTTCAATTTTACCAGGCAGAATCCTATATATTCCTCTGAGATTCTTGCTGTTACCAACAGGAAAAGTCTGTGAGACAGCTAAATGGTCTCTCCATGTCCTACAACCCCTGTCTATAACTAATAAATGATTCAGCCTTCTTCTTCTGTGACTACTTGAGGTCTGCAGATGAAAAAGAATCTATAAAAAAACATATTTGAAGAGTAGCTCATAAGTTCCATGACAGTTTTGTCCCCCAAACTCAGTCTCTTGCTCAAACTTCACTCCTCAAGGAGTTTGCTCTGGACAGTGGAGATGAGATGGGATCTCCTCCATTTCCAAGTCAGTGAGCTGTGCATGTGTAGGTGGGCACATATCCACTCACCCATGCTCTTCATTCCTGGGAGACCACTTCACTGCATTTATCCTCTCTTAAAAACCTTGTAGTTTAAGAGATGAGGCAAAGCACACTAAAAAAGGGGGATGAAGGTGATGGGAAAAGAGCCTGAGCTTGTCCCCTATAAAGACATTTTTGAAAAGTGCTGAGGAAGCTGCCAGGAATCCAACATCTGCTAAGGTTCTTCGCTCCCTTGAGTATTCAGGAGCAGCAAATGCTACAAGGAGTAGCTCTGCATTGCATGAGGTTTCCCAGAGCTTCCCTTCTATCTGAGGTCTACATCTGATACAACAGTCAGCAATGTCATTTGTCTACATGGCTGCCTGTATGCAATTTCAAGGGTGCTGGGTTTTGTAATTTTTCTTATTGCCATTATTGATTGTCTGCTTCTATCATGTTATTTTGTGACATGACTTGGATCCTCCAAATTGGTCAGAATGAGCCATATATAAGCTGGTATCACTCCTGGATTACTGTTTTCCCACTGTGTTAGCCTACCACAAAAATAATTCAGAACTTGTAAGTCACTTGCAAATGATCCTCATGTAAATGCAGAAGTATCAAAATTTGAAAGGTCACTCATCCTTGAAATCAGCACAATTGATTTTATACAGCTTGCTGTCAAAAACTGATATTATGTTCTTGAGTCATGACCTGATAGACTTTGTGAAGCCTGCTACCTTAAATAATAGTGCTCAGTGAATAGTAAAATAATGAATTGTAAAACATAATTTGTGATATGTCATCACATATGTCACTGAAAGTTGTCCCGTGTAGAATTAAGAAATGTGTAGATGTTTATTTGGATGATATCATGTATTGTGCACAAATTTGTCCTCCTGTTTAAAGTAGACTACTAATGGAGACCAGAATATAAAAGGTTGTCTGTTGGAAAAACAGAAATAGAAAAAAAAAAAAAAAAATTAGATACTCCTAGGTATTCCTAGCCTTCCTAGATATTAGGAAGAAGTTCTTTAGTATGAGATGCTGAGACACTGGAACAGGTTTCCTAGAAAAGTTGGGGATGTCTCATTCCTGGAAGTGTTCAAGACCAGCTTGGATGAGGCTTTGAGCAAACTAGTCTAGTGGAAAGTCTTCCTGACCAGGGCAGGGGGTTTGGAACTGTGTGATCTTTAAGGTTTCTTCCAACAGATACAATTCTATGATTCTATGATCCTATGATCTATAGTTTTCCTATCAATGGAAGCACAGATTTACAGTTAATGTAAACACTCATGTAAACAAGCATTTATGAAATCCTTCCCTTGTCTTGTGGATTAAACACCAAAGCCAAAATTCTGAACAAAGGGGTTAATGTTTCATGTGATTGACTACATATTGCTAAGTGTTGAATTCTCAGGAAGTTCAACCAAAATCACCTGAAAATTTTGAGGCTTAGCCCTTGAAAGAATAGTCAGAATCATGGCATACAGGGAGGGATGTAAAAATAAATAAATATATGGGGGAGGTTTCTTCAGATTTAAAGTGTGTACATGTGCAGCACATCTCCTTTCAGTAATTTCCTCAATCATCCTGAGGTAAAATCCTTACAATGTTCATTCAGATCTCAGTACTAGATTCAAGCTGCAGCCCTGCCACACTGAATATCCTCTGTTCCTGCACCATGTTCCACTGTGACAGCATCAATATGAATTATCATTTCTTCTTTCTTTAAATAACGTGCCAAATGCTGCTGCAACTCCTCATGGGGTTAGCACTGATCACAGTCTCTGCTTAAAAATCCAGTTGGAGTAGACAGTGAAGGTAATAATTTAGTGACTAATATCAACAGGGATGAATTCCATTCTTATTTTCCAAAACACTAGTTGTCTCTGTTTGAGGAGGAACATTTTGAATTATCTAAAGCACAAAGCAATGGAAGGATAGGTTTTTTAACACATGTTCATAGCTCCATACCATAGATATACTTACAAATGGTAATACAAAACCAGAGTGGTTATGCAAAGATTCTTCTCCATTACCGTAGCCTGTTAAGTGTATGTAGCCAGGGCAGTACCAGAAAGATTTAAATATAAACTTTAGAAACACTTTTTCTTGGTTAGTGGGATTTATAGGGGATGGATGGGATGGATGGTGGATGGGAACTAGTTTTCTGTTAAAATACACTGTGGTACTTGTGGATTAATTCTGTTCACACAAGTGTGGAACTTCAATCTTTCTTTGAGAGGTTAGTCAAAAAAATTCTTACTATAGCACCCCAAAACTTCAAGCTCTTTTTGCTTCGAATGAGTTAATAATCCCACCATCCAAAACCCAATAACTATTTATTCCCTGGAGAAAACACTTGGTGTTATTTTGAAGCATTTTCTCAGAGGATTTTCTAACCAGTTTCCCAAAGCTCCTTATTATAAGGGCATGAACTGTGAGAATAGGGCTGTAACTGCTGTACACAGGTGCCTTTACTTTCTCATCCTCATGGTCAGAATTGCTGAGAAGTATCAGAGGTACAGTACTAACTTCTAAAATTGTGCTGGTTTTACTTAGAGTGCAGCATCTTTCCTGCGACTATAGTCATGTCCTTGGCTAGACCCTCCTTTCTCCAGGAATAGACTATCCTTACTCTGGCCTGCCTTTGGCTGACTGTTAAGATTGGCAGCTGCTGGCCAAAATAAACATATTTTCTCCTAGTTTAGGGTGTACAGCTGTCCTTAGCTTCACGACACACACAATCCTTCCTCTTGTGTGGGAGCCTAACCATATAGAGGTGTTTGTTCTGATTTGTGTCTGTTGTATCTGAATGGGTGACTTTGGTGAGCTCTTATGAGCTACACATTTATTTCAGGGAGGATAAAAACCTGAAGTTATAAAGACATGGAACAAGGTTACTGTCTCAGAGTAAAGAATTTATGAGAGAAGAAAATCTTTCCAGTGTTTTGCTTTGCCGTCACCCTTCAGGAGTCCTAAGGCAAAGAGACAGGATCCCATTACTATGTGGAAAACTCCTCCACTTCTCTAATAATTTTGTATTACTTTTATAATTGTTTTTCCAACAGGTTCAAAACTCAAAAATATTTGTCTTTGTCCCTAATGACAATAGATAAGGTGCAGAATGGATCCCAACTGGAGCCAGCAGCTTGCACAAGACTGGTTGAGGAGGCATGGGCAAGGCCTGGAGTAAGTGTCTGCCCCCCATTCCCACAAAGGGCAGCCCTGGAAAGCACCAGTGACCAGAATCATGGGGACCAGGTCAGGCAAACAAAGCCTGGTGCCTCAGTCAAGGTGCGGAGCAGCAACTTGTGTGGAAGGGCACCTCTTTGAACGGGGGGCATTCCACTAGTCAAGCGAAGAGACTTGTAGCGCACATAATCCAGCAACCAGGCATGTTCTGTGACCATCCTACTTGAACCCCAAGGCAGAATGGTGGGTGCTCAACCAAGAGCAAAGGCTGCAGCTCTGGTGGGGCAGTTTGCATCACCTACCCCAGCAGAGGCTGATGCCTCCCCCCAGATGGAGCTGCTGAAGGGAGAGGCTGCAGTGCAGACTTCAGGCTGAAAGAAGGTCCAGGACCTTTCTCCTGGATCAAGGACAGCAAAAGGCTGCAGATCTGCCTTCCAAAGGTGTGCCCAGGTAGAGAACATCCTGTGGCAGGTGGCTGAGCTGCAGGAAGTGGTTTGAAGGCTGCATAGCACTGGGCAGGCTGAGGAGTTAGATAGCTGGTTCCAAGTGTAGCCTGGAGTAGCCCCACAGCCCAAAACCAAACAGAAAGAAACTCCTCCACTGGCACACACAGAAGGGAGGGGAGCCAGAAATGCAGAAGAATGGAAGCTGGTAACGTCAGAGACTTCCCCTCATGCCTGAGGTGCCCTTGCAGAACCTCTTCACTGCTCTGCAGAGTACATAGGGAAAGTCTTCTGTGCCTCTCTCTTTCTTACCCCACTGAAGAATTCCCTCTTTTCAGGAAGTTTGTCACATTTCATGTCAGTCATTTTTTTAATACAGGATTGGTGCTTAAATTTCTCAAACTGTTAAAATGATAGCAGGATTAACATTTTTCTCCATTTTACGTACATAAGTACTTGATATTATGGATGCCTATTTGTGTTTGGTCTGCTTGGGTACAGAGCTTTGTTTCCAAGAGAGAAATACATTTTTCCTGGAAAGTATCTTAGAGTCACATTTTGAAAGAAGAAATTGCAAAACTGATTTAGTGCATAAATCAGAGAAAATATTTATTTACAGACATGTATAAATTATGTTACAACATTTTAAAGAAAACTGTAATGAACCATCAATCTGCTCTGCATGGGCAAACTCTGAATGTTTTAATTCTATATTGCAGCGGCACCAATTAAAAACATGACTGCTTACAAGATTGTAAGTATCTACATTCTTTAAGTACTGTGATTTTTCATAACTAAAAATTGAAATATAGAGAAAACTAATAAGAATCGAATATGTAATACAAGAGTTTACAAAAGTAAAAATATTTCTTCTCGATCCAAACTTTAAAGCTTTTTAATAAATATTTTTCATTCATGCCACACAGGTTTGAAGTAAATGTCTGAAATACACAGAGCATATAGGTCCGTGTAGAAAATGAATTGATTTGATTCAGGACTGTCCATAAAGGATTTTATAAAACTGTTGACTATCCAAACTGATTGACAAGATCTTTTATGTTTCTTATTCTTCCATATTGCAAGGGATGAGCAATGTTAAATAATCCCACAACAGACAAAACTCGTGTAAAACAATACAGGTAGTGGTGGCAAACACCAAACATACCACATACATGAGCAGCAGAGAACTATCAAGCTCTGTTGAAGCTACCAGCATTCTCTGTAGTGATTTTAAGCAAACATGCCATTGAGAAACCTTGCTAGTAATAGACTGCATGACATAACAATCTTCTGGCTTGCAAATGAAATAGTGTCTCATGGTGTTATCAGAGTGTCTTTTTGTGTTCAAAATATATTCAGGACTTAAACTGTGGTGGGAAACAGTGTCAATATTATGAATGTGCAATTATTTCCATGAGTTTATAATCTAAGGGTAATGATTGTAAAGAATGCGTAAAAATCTAAGAGTGCTTTCTGTGAGTATTAGCTCACCTGGAATGGAGGTGGTGAAGAGACAATATACCTAGATGGTGCTCGTATCTGGTTTATTAACACCAATCTCAGAACTGATCTCCTTGGATGACATTCTCCATCTCTTAAATCAGTGAAGGGGAAAATGCCCCTTGAGCTGCTAAGGTTTGGAGTTGTTTTTCTTGACTGTCAGACAAAGATGGAGATCCCAGAATGGCAATTCTTATTGCATTTTTAAAGTTAAGAATGATCATAACCTATACTAATAGATAGAAAGTGGAGAGGTGTTTCACCCTCCGATTTGACCTAATATTTCACTTACACAGAAGTAATTTTTTTTTTTCCTGCACTTTTCTGGGACAGACAGCTTTCATAAATTCTGAAGCTGCGATTGTTTATTCTCAAGTAAAACTGCTTATTCTAGTCTTTCCTTAATTAAGTAGCTAGGTACCACTCAGCACTTATGTAAACCATGTAAACCACAGACAACAGACAAGCTAAATATTAGGTACACAAACATAACTGCGAGTGCTATGTTACATAGTCTCCTAGTGAAGAAATTTCTCACTCAGTAATAGATAATTAAATTCAAATGTATGCTTTTCTTCCAAATTTTTGAAGAATGTCAGTCTGTTTTTGATGATAGTCCCCACGCTGGAAACCTACCAGGGACCTTGAGCTCCCACCTTCTCATACCCCCACTATTTGAGGTGAACCTATCGTGTCAGAAACTGCTTTTTAAAATAGAAATTTAAAGCTCAATCTTTTAAAGGGTCTCTCTGGTGTCTTTTGTTTTCTCTTGCTTTCAGCCTACAGAGAATGACTGAAAGGGCAAGGCAAGAATTCATCTTTGTAGTGCTGGTCATGGATACCAATGGATGCCAGGGCTCTGTGCTGCAGACTGGAACACAACACAACTGGGTCTGAGCTCCATTTGACCGCCTAAGATACTTCCTAAAATAACGCTTTTCCCTCTTGAAAAGCTGTAGTTACTAAATAATGTATTTCCCTACAATCACTTTAAAGGCATGTCTCTTTCTATAGGAGTATATCTCACATAAAGGTGTAGATGATATATTCCTTGTTTCATGTCATCTGCAGTGCTAAGGAGGTCTGACTTTGGGGTGGTGAACAAGCTGGTACTTTTATTAGAGAAGAAGACCTTGTGCCCATATGCTTTGATACCCTTAATGTCTTAGTAACACAAGAGAAATAATGCATCCATTCTGTTTGAAAGGAAATATGATTTATTAAGAAATTCTGTACTGAGGTTCCCCCTACAACATCTGGTAATTAATTATTCCAACTTTTAGCTTTTAGGAGGGATTTAGGAGTTTGTGAGTGGAAAGACTACTGCCAGAAAATAACCCAAAAAGGAATAAGTAGGCTAACTCAGGCTGTCAGATATTGACAGGCTATAAGTAATTTTCCTGGCTAGACAGGAGACTGACTGTCATGGAAACTTTCCATATGGTAACAACAAACAGCCTTTAGAGATTTGCAGGAACAGCTGTAACAATGTCTGATGAATGGCATCACAGAGAGCGCTTATCTGAAGAAAGGGATTTACAGGAGGATCCAATTTACAGTTTATCAAGGATTGCTCATTTTGACATTTTCACTTTTTAGAAGCTATCTTATTACTAAATATAATTATTTCCAATGAAAAATAAATTAAATAAAATAATGGAAAATACTGCACAATGTATTTAATTGTGACACTGATCATAATGGTCTTGTTTGAATTAAACATTAAACAAAGAAGTGAAATATCACCTGACTCTAAATATGGTAAACCATGCTAATCATAAAAATAGCTTTTAGAAATATACATTTGTATACAGTGTTTTCCACACCTGTTAAATATGTCCTTCATATTATTATGATACAGTACATTGGCCTTTAAGACATCAAAATTAAAAAAATAATACCAATAATTAGGCAGAGAAAACCACATTTACAATCTAAACCATAAAAATCTGACAATTGTACAGCTTAGAACATATAAGAAATGGAATTTCTAATATTTGAACAATAACGTCCATTTTAATAAGTAAATTGAGTTTCATACAAATTGAATCAAAGGTGTTGCTAGCCAGTAAGAAACCGCAGTTCACGATTTTCTGTGGGGAAGTCAGAGTTTCTCTTCTCAGCCTTCAGGGGGTTCACACATGACATCTCATCACTTGATCTGTAGAAACTGAGAAATGAAATGTTGGCTTTAGTATGAAGGCATAGAATTTCTTCCAGCAGAACCTCAAAAAGAAGCCAAGAAAGCTGGGGAGAAGAGCGAAGAGGACTATGATTTCACTTTTTCACAAATCAATCAAATATCAATATCTATTAGACTTTACCACCTTAAACCATTGAAGGCTATAAGAAGAATAGTGTTCCTGCAGCAGTGGACAACCAGGACTGTGCAACTGTCCTGAATTAGACTGTATGGACCAAAATAATAACAGCAAATCAAGCAAGAGCTGTTGAGGTTGAAGTATATCTCCCCTCAATAATGCTATGCAAACAACTGCTGCATAATGTCTATTTTAGCAGCAGGAAAAAGAATAATGTATCTTAGCTGTTTTCCAATGAAATGCTTTATTTGCATAATTGCATTCAATCTAAATAAATTGCATGTAGAATTCTTTGCTTCAGTCCCATCACCCTATTTATATACCTTACTCCATTTCTATTGACTGCGTGCTTTCAGCAATGCCTATAGTTACCATACTGATGGATCTTTCCTCAGTGTCTTCCCCTTTCTTGTTTCCCATTTTATTATTGTTCTTGTGTACATGCTGTAGGATATAACTGTATATCCTTTGATTTCTTTCGTTGTTTTACCAGCCCCATTGTGAAACTGCAACAATCCAGTAAGTCAACGCTTTTGAGGATCATTCTTCCAGCAGAGGCAGGAACAGGTAGCATCTAAATATCTGAGTCCTATGATATGTGATCCATTAATGCTACCAGCTTCAACTAGGCATTCAGGGATGCTTCAGGGGAGCATAAGACATACCAGCTACACCTACGCACAGAAAAACTGACAACTGTTTCCTAATCACATCTGTTTGGAAAACTATCAGTAGAAAATGTTAACAGAAGTAGATGGTTTCTTTTTTCAAAGTGAAATTTTCAATCCAATTTTTTTTTCCTTTTTTTTTTTTTTTTTTCTTTTCCCTTTTGGTTCTATCTTCTTCTATAACTAAATCAGAATACAGCTGACAAAACCTGGTGCACGTCTGATCAAAGCCTGAAAATTTTCCAGATATTATTTTTTACACAATTTCCACCTCCTTCAGTGAGTTTTAAGTCTGACTTTTTCTTTCTCATTAAAAAAAAAGGGAAAATTTCTGTTAAAATTTCAATTTATTGAAAACATGCTTTTCCAGTGAAAAGGATTTTACCAGAAACATCAGAGTCCCTGCAGGACTTGCCTCCTGCCCTTTGAAGCATTCAGGCATCAAATTTCTCCCTTGTTGCAAAGAAAGAACCAGATTTCTGGTTGTGATCTTCTTGGCTAACCAGGATTAGGGAGAAAAGCTCAAGTGAGAGATTCCAGAACTTTCTTCTTTCAGTTAAAACATCCTGGAACTGTTATTCTCTACTTGTGCAGAGAAAAATCTTCATGTCCCCTACTTTAGGTCTTTTCTCTAGACAGACCTATCTATATTAAAAAAGATCTTTAAATTCTCCCCTTAAGTCTGTGAGAGTAAGTAGTTATTTATCTTAGAAGTAAAAAAGCTCACTGTACATCCTATTAGCTCCAAAGAGGGTTCCTCTTTTCTAGCCTTTTTTCATCTATGCTTTGCTGTTCCATTAAGCCATTATACAAAGCAATAATTATGCAAGCAAGAAGAGAGGAAGATTTTCAAGTTGTTTATTGATGCTTTTTCCCCTCACCCTAAACTTGTCAAGCATTTACCAGTTGCCAGCACTAAAGAGCTTCATTAGGTTACTATTGTGAAATGTTACTACTAAATGCATGGGTCCAAGTCATCGATGCTGCTTTGCTTTTGTTTAGAACAAGGATATGAATTTACCAACCCTACCAGTCCAAAATCTTGCATTCTTTCTTCTGTACGTGGGCTTCTTATTTGCCTCTCAATGTAAATAATGTTAAATTCTGAGAAGAAAATTTGAAATAGTCAAGCTTTTATTTTGCATAGAGTGACAGGAATCCTGGACTATGATTAATCTAGACTAATACAATGTTAAGTGTATCCTAATTCTTCGTTCTGAATAGTGTGCAGTTTTTCATCTGGCTTTATGGTAGTGCTGATGACACAACAAGGATGAACTGAATTACATTTAAACCAGCAATAAGGCTTTCATTTGATGTAGTTCTAACAGAAAACCACTTTGGAAAGTGTGATTTGACCATGATGCATTTTAAGAATCGAATAACCCAACTGAACATGTAGACTTGGCATTTGTAGACAATATCAAAGAAACAGTATATTCTGTCCTAATTGCCATTATTATATCTGAAAAAAAGCTGGAGAGGGGTTATGGAATATGTATTGGTTCATTTTCCACCTGAAATTATTTCTGCTGCTTTTTTCCCTATCTGGATGATTTTTTGAGCTTGAGCTACTGGAAAAACTCTTCTTAGGCATAACACTGTATTTTAGTCTTCCAGAAATGCTATTGCTACTGTTATTGTAGTTCCAGTATCACCCTTCTGGCATTTTCACCAAATTCAAATTATACTAGACTAAATTAATTTTAACTATACACTATTACAATATATATAACATAGGAAAGCCGACATTAAATATTAAAAAACCTCACTAAATGAAAGTGCGGTTTTACTTAATGGACCCCAAACTATAATAATTCAAAATGATGGAGTAAATCAGATAAAATCCAGTAAAAATGTAGTTTTCCTTCTTGCCTTTTAGATGCTAAATGGTTTAAAACTTACGTCCCCTCAAAGCCTAGATAATTCCTATCTTTATGCCTCTATATTTTTAAGAATGCTCTGCATGTAAAGGACATTTTCTTGTGGGAGAGCCTGGCCATCAGATCACCTGCCAGGGGACAATTTCCTCAGCATTCTGTGCTTTGTAGTCAGGAAACACAACACAGTAGGAGTAGCTTGCACTCTGTATTGCTCCTAAAAGTCTTTTATGAGAAGACAAGCTCAATATATGGTAAAGACCTGCAGGCATCGTTCTTTCAGAACGGGATGTGCCAGGCCCCTTTCCCCGGCCTCCCCAAGCAGCTGGAAGCTGTAATGGTAGACCAGTCCTTCTGTGGTAGAGGAGCTACTGACTTTTCTAAACTTGTTCAGATGGACTTTTTCTGTCTGAAGGAGACAAGCGTATTGTTCTCTGTTGTTTGGATCTAAACAGAGCTCAGCCTCTTTCCTGCTCTGATTTATTTGTTCTTCCTTAC
Organism: Oxyruncus cristatus; assembly: GCA_013399855.1. NCBI lineage: Eukaryota > Metazoa > Chordata > Aves > Passeriformes > Cotingidae > Oxyruncus > Oxyruncus cristatus. The sequence goes on along the minus strand of VXAY01001554.1, from coordinate 857,300 downwards.
GGTTCTGAAAAAGGGAGAAGAACAGGAATGTGTTCCTTCTTCCCAAAAAATACCTGGTTTCCTTCTCAGAAGGTTTATGGGAAAAGTGTGCTGGGCTTCCTTTATCATGCTCATCATCCAGACTTAGATGTACAAGAATAAATCTTACTTTATGAGAGCATAAAATGTGCATATGTTCTTGGGAGGGAGTATTAGCAATGCACTGTGACTAAATGACAGAAAAGGTGTATGTACATGATTAACATCTTCCCTTGTAGTATATTAAAAAAATGTTTAAAGAAAAGTCCCACAGAATATGGTTGTTACAGACTTTACCATATTACCCTACAGTAATTATAAGTGATAGGAGCATCCAACAAGTATATGCAAGATTTTCATCTGAAAAAATGCATGTTTTTAAACAATCAATAGCTCTGAATGTCTTTTGTGATAACTTTAATCTTAGAAATTCCCATAAAATGCATCTAAAAAGTGGATGGATAGATGATGGTACACATACACCCATGAACTTGAAACCCAAAGCCTCAAGTATCCTTCCTCTTGCTCTCCTACCTGTTTTTCCTTGCCAGACAAACCTGTTCTCAGGACTGGAATTCTGAGTTTAAGAACTGTAATGGAGGTATCTGAAGCTACTGCTGACCACTTTTTTTTTTTGGTAGAATTGCACACCTACCTCTTGCAGGCTCCTATTAAGTAGGAGACTTTGTGCCTGACACCTTTCTAGGTTTCTGCTGGTGTCTGACTAGGCTTTGACCATGCATTATGTGACTGCCATACATCACTTTCTGCAAAACAACTGCAAGTCCCATTAAAATGCAACTGGTGTGATATCTTTCCACTCCCAGCACTGGCCCTCATACTTGCACTACCTCAATCTGTAATTGTAGCACAACTGCAGTGATTGCATCTGAAGTTCACTATACTGTTATCTCTACAACTGAGAATACTGTATCTAGGTCCACAGATGCTGCTCTTAAACCCTTTAGGATAGCAGACTCTGTGTCATCTCTAATAATTTCTTTTGATTATGAAATGTTCTTTCTGGACAGCCAAGGAGGTGAAAAACAATCTGTTTACAGATCAGGCATTTTAAAAAAATCCCAACAAAACAACTGATTAAATAGCCATTATTGATCTAGATATTTTCCTGAAATTAGAAAAATCAGAATGCAGTACAGAGAGTAGTAGTGCAAATTGTCATTCTGTTTATTTGCTATGTCTAACTCAAGACAATATCCTTTTCTCTTAAGCAGGCAGCTTGCACTGAGTGCAAAACCAGTAATTTATATTTGAAAGGTACCATGGAGGCATGCACATTTGCTGGCTTTTACACATCATTCTTCATCATCAGTGGAAAACCATGAAGAATGAGTAGGGCTTACTATGGAACCTTGAATTTGTATTAGCTACCACATTGACTTCACAGCTGTATTCATTTGAGGTACATCTTGTACTTAGTCCCTTGATTTAAAGCGTGAAATCTCTAATTTGGGAGCAGTTATATATTTAGTTTAATGCCCCCATATGAAGTGTAAATGCTCAGTTCAGTAGATGTGAGCAGGGGAATGTGAATGTATATTACACTCTTGATGCTGTCAGTTGTAACCCTTGTAAAATATGACAAAATTATGGCACTAAAGCAAAACTTTTTATAACAAGCTAGTGATAGAAAATTCACTGCATTTAACAAATAGAGGGATCCTACAGTTTGATAAATATTAATAAAGAATAATTACAAGAACTGGTTGCACCTTCTTTAAATCTTTCTTCAAACTATGAAACCTAATCATTATGCTTTGCACTCTGTCAGTCATACTTTAATTGCTGAAAATGTTACAGAACCATTTTTCTGTTCAGTGAACAGCTTAATTACTTTGAAGTGTTAGTACTTAGTACATGTGAGAATGACTGTTTTACTCATCAGTGAAAACAAACTTTATCTCCTTTGTATTAAAATGCTCTTTTTCAGTTGTTTGCCTAAAAAAAATCAGCTGGAAGAATAAGAAAGCCCTATCAGGTACTGATTTTTCCCCTAGACCAACATATTTTTTCTGAGTCCTGTGTAGATAGAATTGTGAGGGATACTTTTGGGTGTAGTGGTGGAGAGAGGATCCAATATTTGGAGTGTGGCAGCGAGGACACCCTGCAATTGAGATGATGGTCAGGTGTGCGACTGAAGGACTGACTTTGGTACTAGAGTCACCATGGTCATTTGAGAGCCTGACAGGGGCTATGAGGGAAAGAAGTGGATCTGTCTCCCTTACTTTAGTCTGTATGTTTTTCTCTTTCTAGACTGCTTTTTGCAGTAAGGCCTCCTGATGCTGTCCACAGAGTTCCCTCTTCCTGTTCCAGTGTGCCTTGAGGGATTCAGTACCAAATACAGCAGAGAAAAAAATGTTCCACTTTTTTTTAACCCTGTATATGAGTGGATGTTCACAGCTATTTCTCAAAGGTATGACTCTCCTTGAAGATCACCAGATGTTTTCTGCTTCTTGGGATTGTGCTTGTTCCATGACAAGCAAGTCTAACTGAGTCCTGTCAGGATTCATAGTAAGCATTGCCCTTTATCATCCTTAATGCTACAGACAAGATGGTTTTAGGCTACAGGGTGCTGTCAAAAAGCTGTAGAACAAAATTCCTACTGAATTAACCTTTGCTTGATGTGAAGAGTAGGAATTCTCTAGTGTGAGGTGGTGATCCAATTAATAATAATATTAAAGGCAATAGTTCCTATCTTACCATTGCCGAGAGTGCAGGTTTGAACACACAGCTTCACGCATAAAGGAACTACTAAAACTTGTACCCTGAGGCCATTCATTATGTCTACATTTTAAATAGTGTGGTTTTAAAATATATGAAAACAGGATAACTAACTTAAATTAATTCCACAGAAAGCACCTACTAAACTTTCACAGTATTGCCAAATTAGAGTTAAGATAGATATCAAAACCCCAAGTGTAGCCATTACAGGAAAAAAAATACTGTACACAATGATGGTATTGAGATGTTGAGTGTCCTGTCTAATCAATCAGAGATTTTTCACTTACTTGGAGGCAGAAGTTTTACTAACTGAAATACCAGTGGAGTCAGATAAAACCCCAATTAATTAAAGAAGAGAGCAGCTTGCTGAAAGAAGTGGTTGGAAGCATATAGCACGAGACAGAGATACCAGGAAAGCCCAGAATTAACCATAGGAAGAAGGAGCTGAATGAGACTAACAGTGATGCATAATGGATATTTAAAAGGTGACAGTATAATGAATTAGGACAGTCAATGAAACATACAGGATGTAGAGTTACCTGCTTAAAACTGTTATCTGTGAAAGACTTGGTGTGGGAATGTGATTGAGGGGGAAATAACAATAAAAACTGGTCCAATTTCAAACCGGTTTTGCTTTGCATCTTCCTGCCTAATACTTATTTTGATGCACAGTGCATAGTAGTGCATGCTATTTTGGTTTTATGGGGATTTCAAGAGACACTTATTTTAAAATAAAAGTTACAAAGCAAAATGTTGGATTGGGGGTTACGTTGTGGTGTGCAAGTGGTGCAGAATCACTTAATAGCTGAGAAGGAATTAGTATAAACCTGGAAAGAGGAAGCAGAGAAGAATTTAGCCTTTTAATTCTCTATTTATTGAGTCTGGAAAACACCTTACTCATTCTGAAAGGCTACAAAACTGTAGTGTAGTTTAAGAAATCATCAGCAACAACAATTTGGAAACTACAGATACACAGAGCTCATGATAGGCTAGCTGAGATGGCATTTGATTAACTTCCAAATTTTCATTTTGGCAGACTGAGCTTGTTTTATTCTTCACTGATTGCTTTTTTGTTGGAATGGCAATTACAGTTCTATCACCTTCTAAATAACTTCCCTTCTCTGAGGTCTGTACATGCCGATGTAAGGATAAATTCAATCTACCTTTCATGTTTTGATATTAATCATGCAGAAAATCTTCTTGGTAACATATTTATATTTTCTCAAAAAATTGAGACCTTTTGGAATAATTGGGTCACTAACTGCAGTGGCTCTGCAATTTGTCTTGAAAAAATAAAAACATTTAAAATTTCTGCCTTTTAATATGGAAAAATAACAACCTTTTGGCTTTCAGTGTTTACACCTATTTACTCACTTTAAGACTTTGAACAGAAAAATGTTTCCTCTGAGGGTTTTTCATTCAGCATTCTCGAGGCTCAAGCATACTGATAAAGCCTGTGAAATGAGTGTTTTCTAGGGGAACTAAAGCTATTTCTTTCAAAAACTGACACACCAGGAAAAATGTGTGAACCATGACAATTGCTCAGTTTCAGTTAAATCTAAGAATTTGATGATTAAGCTGATAGACTCAAATCCATAGCCAAACACAGTCCCAGTGGCTGGCCTGAGTTGTTCCAGAGGGTTTCAGTGTCCCAGTGAGAGCCTAGAAAACACCAGTGTCCCACTTCCCATCCACCACTTTCCCAATGTACCTCATACTGCTTTGGCAGCTATATTAGATTACCATTTAGATACCTATTCTCCCTACACAGGGCTGGGGAATGTTGGTTCCAAATAATGGGTGAACCAAACGCAACACAACACCTTCAACAAGTCAATGAAAGTTTACTGGAGTCAACCAAAGTACAGGGAAGTAAAAGAAGAGCTACTCCACCAGAATTAGTTAAAATTACATTGGCAAAAATATTTGGGGGTGGAAACTGAAATCAGTCTTCATATTTAAAGTGTTGACTTTCTTCAATTAAATTTGATGTTTCTTTACCTGCCATAAGGTACAGCAAAAGCTTGTGATATTTTTTGTAAGTCACCATCATCCTCACCTGAATAGAAATCCTGGTTTGCTTCTGGGTGGTAGGTGTTTGGCTGTCCTTGTTTGTGCACTGCACTCAGAGGTTGACTCTATGTTCATAAATTTTAGGCTAGCAAAATCTTTGGAGCTAATTATGATCTACTTAGATTGAATAAATATATTAAGGCTAGTAATACTGAATATTAAGTTCACTTATGTTATATTGGAGATGAGTTAATATCATTTAGGGAATTACTTTTTTTACAAATTTGAGAGAACTTTTGGCCTGATCTGACAGCATTATTTGCCTCTGATTAAATTCGCAGGTTGATGTGTGGTTTGGTTTGGCCTTTTTTGTTTTAAACTGGGGGCACAGCAGTTGTTTTTGATAGATGAAATTGAGCCATTAAAATTAAATATTTTGATGTCTCAAAAACATCAATCATCATGACCATCTTTTTAAATGATGACTGAAACTTCAGGCAAGTCAAGACCAATGTCAGGGTGTAATGAAAAAATAAAACAGATTCAATGAAGAGTGTGTTCCATGTTGTTCAATAGACAATTTTCTTGACTGGAAAGCATATAATTTTTTATAAGTTTTAAAAATATATTTTATGAATACTCCTTTCATGCATGTAGGGCCAAAGGCACTTGTTGGTCTGACCTCAGAAAGAGCACCCGAGTCTACCTGCACAGTCAATCTTCTGAGACGCATTGCCCACCACATAGTTTCAGTGTAAAAGCTGAGAAGAGGACCCAAACTTCCTGATCCCTCATACTTTGCTTAAAAAATTAGACAAACAGAAGAAAAACTCCATTCTTTTCAAGCTCTTTTGCATCAATTTTGTAAGATTGTAGTGGCTGTAAATTAATTACATTGTTTACATTATAAATGTTTTAACACTTTTACGGTTTTAAGTTTTGTTTTTTNGGCAAATACTTTTTTGGTTTTAATTTTTTTTTTTTTTTTTTTTTTTTTTTTTTTAACTGGGGACTAAATAATGTAGATTATATATTATAGAATATAGATTCAGAGGAATAGATGTGAATTTAAGAAAATTATTTTGCTTATTTGTTTTACTGAAGTGCAATTACAGGCAGGAAAGTTTAGTAGAAAGAGACACAAAGCCCAACACAGACCCAGTGGCTGGCCTGAGTTGTTCCAGAGGGTTTCAGTGTCCCAGTGAGAGCCTAGAAAACACCAGTCCCTCTTCCCATCCACCACTTTCCCAGTGAACCTCATACTGCTTTGGTAGCTATATTAGGTTACCATTTAGATGCCTATTTAGAGCATGATAATATTACTTGCATTTTCTGCAGGTTCCCATGTGATTTGTAAAGCATAGGATTTAAATAATAATTAGAAAAATATTGTGTAGTCAGTCAGAAGTAACCTGGTTAAAACCCTGAACACCACTTAGGAAGTCTTCTGATAAATTGACTTCCAGAAAAAATGGGGAGGAGGAGCCAGTAGCAAGGCCCTTCCAATGACTCACACAACAGTGGGTGAGCAGCAACCATGTCTACTGTGCTATTGCATACATTAAATATAACAAAAGGGCATGTCAGGAAGTTTCTTATGTTTTTTGATTTCATGGTATGCTTTTATTATTTTCTTCATTTTTTTCAGTCACAGGTTATTAGATTTACTGCAGCTTTGGAAGGTACAACAAATTACTATCTGTCGGGTATGCTGCCCCTAATGACTTTCTTAGCTTGCTCAAGTACAAACATCTTACACTGATATCTGTCAAGTGAACACAATCTTTACCTATTCATTTGTCTTAGGAAAGAAAAACATCATGTTTCTCCTGATACTGAAAGCAAGATTTCAGTGAAGTCTAAAATGTTCAGGGCATAGAAAAGACAAAATTTTGCTTGTCTTAGTGATTTTTAAAGTAAACTGAATAAGATTTCTAGCACAACATTGCTTCAGCATTGCCATTAATTAGAAGTTTTGTCCTTTTTTTTTCTAAGTAGTACCCTGTATAAGTTGTTACAGTACCTGTTGATCTTTTCAATAAGCCTGATCACCCGAATTTGGCTTATAGTCTCATCTGCCCTGATGCTATGGGCAGAAAAACAATGCCTCTAAAAGGGCAATCAAAAATCTCATGTAATTGCAATAATACATTAGATATTATCAATTCTGTCACATAGACACATATTTGATCAATCTTGCTATTTGAGATATGCAAAACTGGGTTTAAACTAGATGAAATTAACCAGAAAAATTTTTGGTTTTTTTTCTGTAGATCTTATTCTACTCTCATCTGAGTATTCTCATTGTTGAATTCCATGCAAAATAATAAAAGCAAGGAAAGTTTCACAGCTTCGTACAGATTTGCTATTAAATTAATTTCCCTTTAGCTACTTATAGGAGAGGTGTGATGGACGCTCTTGACCCCTTAACCAAACTTGTGATAGTTTGGTTTAGGCTTCAAGGGAGGTAAAGGCTTGAGTCATAGTCCAGCCAAGAACTACTAGAATCCAGCTCTTCTAGTTGCAGTCTGTTCTCTGAAGGCTCACGAAGGCAGAGTAACACAGCAAGCATTGGTGTGTATGAGCTTGTAACACCTGCCGTGTAATTAACGCATGAACAGTGGGAAACTTTTCCAAGACTCATTTAACATGGAACAAAGAAAGTTGTGGGTACAAGGGACCCCAGGCATACCTTTGTCATTGCAAGTAACTTGACTACAATCCAACCACTTTATTTCACAAATATGACAGCCCAAGTGAGCCTTCTTTGAACTCTACCAGCCAAGCAGCCTGGCTGCATGGTGGTCGTCTCCCCTTGAGCTGGGATGTCTCTCAAGGTTACTGCTTGAGGCACAGAGACCATTTACTGAAAGTAAATGTTTGAGAAGGGACTCATATTACACAAAACTACAGTACAGTAATTCTGATTTGTGCCTTAGCAACTTTGATTTGTGTCTTGGTGGTTTTGAATCATTGTTCAAATGATTGTGCTATACAGTAATAGAGTGAACCTTGCCACTGAACTGCATTGTCACACTTTTACAGCATCATATTAAAACCACCTTTGCTAATAATTTCAGCAATCTAAATCACACATTTGTGACAAAAGGGGAACGTTTTTGATGAGCTTTAGCCAAAGTACTAGTTGGTTCCATTGATTTAAATGGTAATTGCTACAAGAAATATAGCTATTATTATGTCATGATGGCTTTACTTTTGCATAGTGAAACTCAGTGCAGCAAGAGGATTATTCTGAGTTTTATGCCTGTGGCAGTTTCTGTTATTTATGTTTGAAACGTGATTCTCTTTCAGACATTAGAAACAAATCTGATAGACTGAAAATATGCTGTGTGGAGGTGGGGAAAAGGACAAGAGTAAGAAATTAAATACCCCTGAGAGGTAAATACAACTGAAATATACTTAAGAGAAAGGGAACTATAATTGTTGTTGAAATAACTGATGTAAATCTACATTGTAACCAGAACTAGGCCTCTTATAGTCTCTGCATCTTCAGTTTTAAAATAATTTAATAAAAATGCCTTTTACGACATTTCATTGAAGTTGACTCATTATTATGGAATTCCCATCTAATAATGCTCATGTGGCTTCATTACTTTTAGCATAGGTACAACGGCATAAAAACAAAACAATGTGACTGAATATATCCTTTAAATTCCAACCAAGCACTAACCACAGTCTGATCTGAGTTATGACATGATAAATCCATTGTATCTTAAATAACTTGGATCACATGCTCTACCAGAAAACACTGTTTGCTCTACTGAATGCTTAACTACTAAACCACTACTGTACTATTTATATTACAGCTAACTATTATGAAATGTTGACAATTTGATAGAAACTATTATTCTCAGGCAGTCTCATACAGATAAAAGTGCTTGTGTACGACTCATTCCAATTAATGATTTTGTTAGTATTATATTGAGCATTAGCTGAAAGTGATTTTTTTTCTTTTTTTCAAATTTACAATACTTCAGGCTTTCAGGTAACTAATTGGATGCCACCTATGGTGTTTACAAGAGGATTGTGATAACTTGATCAGTGCTTCCTCAGTGATTGATTAGCACCCTTTGAAACAATTTCAAAGAAGATATTAAATGTTCTGGGACTGCACTGGATTGTCCAGCTGCTAAATCAGCAGAGTAAGGGAACCACCATACATGCTAACTCAGAAACATTTTGCCTGCAGGCTTTCAGTCCTGCCACACTGGTAATGCTACCTCTAGTAAGAAGGGGCTTGTCGTAGAGCGACTGAGGACAAGCTGCCTCTCAGATATCATAACATGTGTTGGACTGCTGTTGCAACGGTGACTTTGCTGTTCTTCACTGTGCAGCCATAGGATTAAGAGGAGGTTATTTGGTTTCCTTCCCACTACTTACAATTTGAAGACATGGCAGACACCTAAAACCTGCTTGATATCACTGATAATTTGTGTTCCAATGATTTGTGGCCTTTTTGTGATTTGTGTGTGAAGTGAACCTAGTAAACATGAAGATCTTTCTTCATAGAAGCTTGTTTTCTGTAAGACAGGATGGGAAGCTGAAAAGGTATGTTGCTTTCTTCACAACACTGTTGAGGGACAGCTTGAAGTAACTGGAATGCGTGGATATGTTTGCACTAGGAAGAAACACAGAAATTTTAAATTCACTGCTACTAGAGGCTGTTTAATGTTAGGAGCAGATAGAAAGCCTGAATTATGGGTCTAGTAAAATCTGGGATAACCAACTACTTGTTTTTTTACCTAAATGAAGATAAGGAAACAGTCCTGAAATTCTCAACCCCTCCAGCTCCTCTGATGGCCAGTTTAGTGATGTGAATTGTAAAGTAAGCTTAGGAGCTGCATTACGAGTTAGTGGCTATTTTATACATGTATAACTACAATATATGCATGCCATTGTACAAGGGGGAGTAAGAGGCAAACATATAAGAGCAGGTGGGTGAGAAGCTTATGGCAAACTTAACTGAGTGAGTTCAAGCCAACTGTTTGACATATCTGTACATAGATGGATCATGTATCTGCAATCACCGTTTAAAGAACTCTTCAGTATGTTAATGCAGGAAAATTCTTTGGGAATTGTTTAGTAAGGATCCTCAAGCTGGAGGGTCTGCAGCACTGGAGACACTTACTGAGAGGCATTTGTGGGCAAATGGTACAAAAGAAATTTTCCCAAGAGCTGATATTTGATGACTGCAGCAGGTGCTTCAAATACAGCATGAATTGAAGTTCAGATGGACAATCAAATTATTGTGGCGTAAAAGTTTTTCACAGTTCAGCTGAGCCATAAAGACTGTTTGCAGGCATGTTTTTAGTCCATAGAACATTACAGTGCAAGGATGAACAACATTCTGTTGCAGATGGTGGATGAAGACGGTGTGCAACTGTTGAATGTGATGCTGATTTGCGTGTGCAGCCAGGCAGACAACTGAAGAGGCTGAAGTGTCCTTAAGTCCCTGTCTGACTTAACTCACATTGCAGGCTAAACTACTCTGTCTTTCTTTACAATTGATCTAGGCTGAAAGCAGGCATATGGACAGATGCCATGATTCAGTTAATGTGCAGTAACCTGTTACTCTAAATAGACAGCATGTGAATTTAGAGAACTGATCCTACAACCTAAACGTACAGCACACATCCTGCATAGTCCCTCCCTTTTGCAAATTAGAATTAGAAACAGAGAAAGAAACATATTTTTGAGTCCTCTAGTGCAAAGATGCAACTGCACAAAGCTCCATTCTGGCAGCATCTGGACTATGGCAGTGGGTATGTCCTTCTCGAACACTTTCCTTTGCTGACAGCCTTAGGACAACAGAATTCTGTTCAGCAAACCTGCAGCAGGTTTTGGGCAAATGGCTTGGCAGAATATTTACAGTTAAATCTGGAGAACTCAATAAAGGTTAAGATCTAAATGTAAGTCATTTTCCTCTCTCCGTCTAATAATATTTTTCATACTAGTGGACTCACAACTAAATTTTCATGCTGAATGGACTTCAGAGCATTAGTTATGCACATTTAAAATATTTTTCTATTTCCTCTGCTAGCCTTAGTGATGAAAAATATTTTTTAATCATTGTCCTAAAGCCCTTTAGCTATATATTTGGAAAACATTATAGATTTCATTAACAAATGTCCTTTGGAAGGGTATTTATTATTCTGAGTTTAAGGTTATGATTTTACCCATGGAAGGTTTGTCTTAATTATTTCACATGTAACACTTTTCATGCTTTAAAAAACTTTTTTTTTTTCCCCCAAAAGACTTGTAACTGGCTCCATTCCGATATGACACATATACTATTAGTAGGCTCTTGTCCTAAATGACTTAGTCTTTATAAAACAGAATAACAACAGCTGTTAGGACTTCTTGCTTTATAACAAGCTTATACATCTACTTTACTTTTCACAAAACAGAGGGCAATTTCAGATAACAGGGCACAGAACGTGTAGAAGCAGAATGAAATTCCAAGTATTCCTACTGGGTTGTTCACTATATGTTTTCCTTTATACAGCTATCAATGACTGGCGTAGAAAATAAAGCTTATGGGAATTGGCCATTATATCTACATAAGTATATGTACATACAAGTGTAAACCAGTCTAAATTACAATATGCATCAAAAACTACCAGCTTCAGATCATGAAAGTACTGACCAATACTGCTGACTGTTTGGGCAACAAGTATAGATGAAAGACATATAATTCAATTTTTAATTGCCTTTCTGTGTAAAACACCAGTAGCCTGAGATTTCTTTGAAGTAATGCTTTCCCAAGCAATCCTTTATCCTATCCATTGCAGTTTTGCATTCTCTGTTCTCCGCAGGCTTTGCGAAAGAAAGTATTATTACCCCATCATAGCAGGCAGGAAACTAAGGTGAAATGGCTTCTTCCAAAGCCTGATGGAAACGTCAAGGGAGGATGAAAAGCATAGGAATTTTACATGACTGACAATATTGGTTCTAAGCTTTAAAGTTTACAATACTACCAACTTCTCAGCTGGAGGGTCCCAGCCTTTGCAAAGGTGGAAGGCATGAGGTTGATTGGCTCCACTGCACCTGACTGAGGCAATGCACATAAGTCCTCTTCCTTGGCCTTTCCTTGCTGCCATCATGTCAGGACTGGGGGGATAGCATCCATGCTAGGCCGCAGAGTACACTACTCTCCACATGTAGTGAGATATCTCCTCCCAGCACTCATGCTCTCAGTAATGACATGCAGAGAAACCAGAGATGGTTCCCCACCATGCCTTAGATGTGTGTCTCAGACCTCTGAGCTGTATTTGGAGCTGTGTGTGCAAAACACTGCACTTCAACTAATCCCATAATATAAATTTTGGAAAGGCCTTTTAATTTGGAAGCAGTGGCGTGCAAACATGCCTGTGCCAGTTCCAGACTTTCACAGTTAATGAAGTCTTCCTGTGCTGCTTGCTTTCCTACTGAGGCCTCTGATAGATGAAAAAATTCTTCTGCATCATGCATCATTATATAGTGTAGATACATGCTAAATATGTCACACCCAAAGGGTGAAACAACAGCACTAAGCAATCAGAGGCTAATACACCGTATATTAACATCCCCACTTAGTTGTCTGCAATAGGAGTCTAATGCCTAATTACTGTAAAACCTACCAGTCTTGTTAAACTGTAGTCACCCCTATTGCTAATATCACTTCAGCTGGTTGGGTGTTAGACATGGTGGCAGATTATATTTACAATTATTTACTAATTACAAATTTTCAACTTCCTACAAATTCAGAATGACAGTTTCTTACTGATATCCCTCATACAGAGGAGAACCTGTCCCTTTGAGAAAAAAATATGTCATTTGTTCTACATTGCATGTTAAAAGATCATAGATTCATGAAATCATAGAATCAGCTGGGTTAGAAAAGACCTCCGAAATCATCAAGTCCACCCCTTGATCCAACACTGCCGTGGTTACTAGACCATGACACTAAGTGTCACATCCAGTCTCATCTTAGAAACCACCAGGGACAGTGAATCCACCAACTCCCTGGGCAGCCCATTCCAATGTGTCTGGTTACTCTCCCTGTAAAATAATTTCTTCCTAATATTCAACCTAAACCTCCCCTGGCAGAGCTTAAGATTGTGCCCTCTTGTCCTATTGATGGTTACTGGGAAAAAGAGACTGATCCCCTCCTGGCTCCTTTCAGGTAGTTGTAGAGAGTGATGAGGTCTCCCCTGAGCCTCCTCTTCTCCAGGCTAAACAACCCCAGCTCCCTCAGCCTCTCATAGGACCTTTGCTTGAGTCCCTTCACCAGCCTGGTTGCTCTTCTCTGGACCTGCTCCAGCACCTCAATATCTTCCCTGAACTGAGG